>CM072513.1:33521690-34034190 GCA_036898135.1 Oncomelania hupensis
GTGTGAGGGGTGGGCTAGAGGGGGAGAACCCGAACCTCAAGTGGCATTTGCAATGCATGGGAAGCAACTCCTCCTGGACTATTTCTAAACGACTTGCATCCCATCTAACATGCTAAGACAACTGAATGAATAGTATACTCTAAGAGTAACCTACCTTGGACCCCAAATGCAAGTGCGAGGTTGTCTGCGGTCCTGTTTCGATTTGTAAACTTGCGATGCAAAAGTGCAGAAAAAATGCTTTATAATAAGACGTGGTGCCGTTTTAGATACCTAAATAAGCTTGTACATGATGCTTTTCGTCATCAGAAGCTGAGAAATGGGGCAGAATCCTTATTTTACCGGCATGCAGGTACATCAAGGCCAAACGAAACGATCATGAATGTGTTTGATAGGAAAGCGAAACGAATGCAACGAGATCGTGCTGCCTTAGCAGAAGACAGCGATGTCTACGATTACCTGAAAGATGAGGTTGGTGAAGATGAAGATGAAGTGTCTTACTTTCTGAACAGTTTCATGGTCGGAATTGACACAACATTCAACAATATCATTAACTGTAGCGATATTATTGACCTTAACTTAAGCTAAGGCTACATCACATGAAACTACACACCACTCGCTCCTACGTACGTCACATTTGATATCTAATAGTAATACTAGTAATAGTAATACTGTAAATGTACAGTTTATAATATATAGCATTATAGGTGACAGTCAAAAGTGCACAGTAGGCCGAGTTCAGCATTAGATTTAGACTAATCAGGAAAGCTGATCAAAAGATCATATAAAGACTTCATTGCCTAAGAATATATTGAAAAATTATAGGCCTATTGTATCGTATCGACTTATTGTATTTTCAGAAATTATTGAACACATTAACAGTGCTTACTATACTTATTATGTGTCTGTGTAAAACTCCTTCAGATCAGAGTATAAACTGAGGTCTAGTCTGTGCACTCAGGCAGCTTGAGTTAGATCCTGTGTTGGCCAGCATCTTGAGCAGCTCTCCAGCTGGAAAAGTGCTACCTAACAACAGTTAAATTATTAAATGAATAAAACTGTAACAATGTGACTGTTTTAATCAAATTCAAAAGTTAAAACTAAAAATAATTGTCCCTTTGCTTATTTTTCTGTATTTTAACTCGTGTTAATAATTTTTTTTTTAATGTATTCTGTTTTAGTTTGGCTACAGACTAACAGACAGATTGTGCGATGTCAAGAGGTAACGCATCAAGATTTGCATCATTTTTTGTTGTTGTGATAAAACATTAAAAGTTAAAGTGCATTGCTGCATCACATGAAATTTATTTGATAATGTGTGAGCTTTCACCTAGATATAAAATTGTAATACAGAGACCATCACAGGCGCCAAGACTAGTTCAGTTGTCCTTTGAATTCAACCCCAAGTGGACCAAGTAGTCACCCCCACACCCTTCCCACCCCAATTCTTCATCCACCACCCATCGCCCACACGCTGCCTTTTATTAGAGCATTGGTAGAGGACGCTACTTGAGAGTAACCAGCAGCCATATTTTGGCCACTTAGCATATTTTGTATTTTTACTGTTTTAAATCGACACAAATGGCTATACATAATTCTTTTGAGGTAATATAAGATTTGTTGAGCTGAATTGAATTGCATACCTGTCAAACCTTATGCTTTTGACGTAATTCTTACGGAATTTTGGAGATTTTCAAGTCTTACAGCATAAGGTGAAGATCTTTGGGTTTTTGTAATTGTGATTTGTGGCGAAAAAAATTATTTTATATACAATATATATATATATATATATATATTATCGCTAAGGTTCGTGAACGGGACGATCCATGAATTTTCATACATTTCTTATGGCATTTTGTTCAAACTTATGGTATGGGAAGCAAAATCTTATGGTAAGAGTCCATAAGAGCTTGGTGGGTATGGAATTGAATTGTTAAATTGGTCTCTTCCTCATATTTGTCAATGTGTGAAAATGAAAATCTTGTCATTACATTGTAATACTTTTTATAAATATACCATTTTACTGTTAATATTTTGATAAAAGTTTACAGGTTTTTTTTTGTTGTTGTTGGTTTTTTTCCACAGAAAATTTGATGTGGCAGTAGAGCTTGGCAGTGGGAAGGGCTTGGCTTCCAAGAACATCTACGGTGACATGGTGGGCACACTGTATCAGTGTGAGTACTCTACAAAAACTTTGGTAAGTTGGGACTACCACTGTACCTGTGAACATTTTTATAGAATCCCTGTGTTATGTTGAAACGCGCATGATGGTGCGTGTGAAATGCGCACGATATTATGTGTGAAGCGCGTGCAATGGTAGGCTTGCGTGTGTGACGCGCGCGATAGATCTGTTCATTTTATTTTGCAACGCATGCAGTAATAGAGTGTATTTATCTTTGATTTGATTTTGCGTTGTTATTAGAAGAGGCTTTGTATAACGTTGGTGTTTTTAGTTGGTCGATATTATTTGAGAATTTTCTCGAGTCATTTGTTTATTATCGATCGAAGCGTATGGATAGTTCTAGTGGTAACCACGAGACGCTTCCATCCCAAATAAGGTTGTATGACGTGAGACAGTGATGATGAAATTAATTCTGATTGGTTGAGGTGTGTCACGTTGGGGGTTTTCTCGCTCTTTCTGGAGTTTAGAGAGACTATATATATAGTGCCGCACTGTTTCAAAAGGTGTTTTTTTAGAGAGAGTTGACAGTAGAGAGAGAGCTGTTGTATTAGAGTTGAGAAAGTTGTTAAAAAGTGGAAAGTTCAAAGTTGAGAATTGTAGAGTGGAAAAGCGACTGAGCGATGGTATGCAGTTGTTGATGTGTGCTGAATAAAAGTAGAAAACTTCATACGACGACTCCTGACTTGTTGATGATTGAACGGGTTGCGTGGATAAACGAATCTGAGTTACACCTATCAGGATTTCAAGCATCGGGGCTGAATCAACTACTGATAGAGAAAAAACAACATCGATTGTAACACCCTGTATTGTATTCCGTAGTATTTTATTGTATTGTGCAGTCTTCTATTCTGCCAGTACTAATTTCTCTGCCTCAGTCCATCATTGGCCTGTAAACCTTTGACCTGTCACCATCTTAGCCCCACTGAAGGAGTTTTCTCCAAAGGCCAGGTTTTATCTACTTTCATCAATTACAACCTTTTCACTGTACCCATTTTTTTGCTATTCTGCCAGTGTTTGTGTGAGAGTATGTGTGTGATCGCTTTGAGCAGACTTTTTTGTTTGTAATTGCACGTTATAAAAGAAAGTAGTAGTAGTAGTAAGATTGGAGTTGGTTTTTTTTCTCTTTCAATACATTGACACCTAATACTTGTTTTTTATGGTCAAAGCATTACCCTGGTACTTATTTAAAATTACAGAAATTTAACATTAGAATGACCATGTTTACCTGAAATGAAACTACCATACCGGTTATAAGTAAAAATACACTAAGATTTAAATTTTATAATTTCACGTATGAATTATGTACTCTATACGCATGTATTTGAGAACATTGAGACCTGGTGATTATTTTTTTCAGTCAGGAGATGGTCAATCTTGATAAGCAATAAATATAATTTCAAAGCAGAACCACCAAGACCGGCCGAAATGTCCATCTTATCTATTGCACAAATCCACAAATGCAAACCTTTAGCAGCAGGGAAGGGGAGATAGAGCTTTCCTATCATTCCCTCATTCCACTGAGGACAGCATCTAATAAGTATTATATCCAACATGCTATCATTACATTACATTACATAATTGTTGCTTTAGGTCCAGCGAACTCTTCCGAGCCAAATCAGGACCGGACAGCCCCCAATCCGCATAAAAGATCTGCTGAAACAACCCTAGTGGGAAAACTGAATGCCCTCCACCAGCCAGTCACTTTACAATAAAGACATCCCACGCAGGGGACGGCTGAGGCTTTACCCCAACTAATCGAACCCCCGTTTACAAAAACAAAATAGAATACAAACATCATTATAAATTATCAACAAAACACATACATATAAAATGCCTACATTGCTAAATAATAACATCATAGGAAGCCCTAGTGACCACCTGGCAGAAAGCGTCCAACATTCCCAAGCTGATCCAACAGACCTCATACACGAACAAGGAGTCTTGTCCCGGAAAGAGTTTTCAAGAAAAAAGGTAGATGACTGGTCTAGCGAAGAAGACGATAGTATAGCAGATTGATAGAACAGAGCAGGAATGAGAAAGAGCAAATGAGAAAGACAGCGACAGTGGCAATTTAAAGCACTAAATTTCCAGAAAGTGGGGATATTATTTATACTGAAACCCCCGGCACCCCAACGGGGGTACTGTTGCCGCAGTGAATCGGTCATGCCTACAAAGTCAAGACAGGTTTTCAACTGGGGCTTTCCCTTTTCCCTTTATAGGTTAGAACAATCTACAGTGGCAAGATTGCTCATGACCCCAAGGGGTAAGATGCTATCAATAGACTCCAGTCTCTGCTCTTTAGGCCAGACACCTTTATCCCTTGTGTTCTACACAAACTTTTTGTCTCCCTTTAGAACTTTCCTTTCCCCTTGATCAGAAATCCTAGTGACGTTGAATGTACAGTTAATTTTCAGTAGTATTCATGATTGAATATAACTCTTTATAATGTTATTGTTTTTTTGTTTTTGTTTTATTATGTCTTATTTGCAGGAGCGCTCCTATCCTTCCCCAGAAGTACCGACCCATAAGCTGATCGTGGATGAGGAATTTTTCCCCTTTAGAAACAATTCTCTAGACCTCGTGTTCAGCAGCCTCAACCTGCACTGGGTGAACGATCTGCCAAACTGCTTTCGTCAGGTAAGACTCAGGACATAGTAGCACGCAGTGTTTCAATAGTAATAATCTATCATTATGAACAGTTTTTTTTATTGAGAGCATTCCAAAATTCTTGCGTTGTTGGAGGTCATCTTTCCTCTGTTATTTTTTTCAAGAATGGTACAAAAACAGCACATTTGTTTTTGAAAATAAAAATCGTTTGGGTCTAACAGGTGGTCTTCTGACAAATATCCAGGTAAAATGTAATTTCACTTGTTGATTCAGGTCATCATTCTGTTTTCCTTTTGCTTGGCTAATGATAAAGCCAAGTCACGACACCGCCAAGAAAATTAATGCTTTTGAAAATGCTGATCTTTCGGCTATAATTATGTGTGTGTCTGGAAGTACATTTGAATGGCCTGCCATCTTGTTTTCTGTTATTCCAGGTGTTCCTTGCATTGAAGAATGATGCTGCGTTTGTTGGCAGTATGTTGGGTGGCGATACATTGTACCAGCTCAGGGTTTCATTACAGCTGGCAGAACTAGAAAGGGAAGGGGTAGGTACATGTTATATTGCAGTGTATGAGAGGTCAAGATCAAAATTGCAAAAAACAACAACAAATTATAATAAAATATCTGATTTATGCTCAGACTCTAAGAGAGCTATCTGTTAATATATTCAAACATTTTTTGTGTGTCTGATGTATGCGAAACTTGAATCGGATCATTGCATGGGAGCGTTCTATAAAGATCATCTACTAGAAGAACTACATTACTACATGGCTTATCTTCCTTGGAAGATCTGTGTATCATAGGCACACAATAAATAAAACCATCGGAGAATGGTCAACATGCTCTAGCACGCTGGCTGTGGATTATATATGTTGGAGAGGATTGTGAGCCTGTCGTATCGGGCTGATGACTGTATCAAGGACCTTTTGCTAGACTCACGAGGTGACATTATCTATTAATTAAATGCCTTTTAAAGCTGATTATATGCTTATTTTAGATCTTTCTTCTCAATAATGAGGATTAATAAACTCTTCTGTGATCATACTATTTAGTGTAAAAGTTTGAAAAAAATGAACACAGTGATTTTAAGTGATGTGTTTGAATGCTTGAGATTTGTCTCATCTAGAAACGTTCATAAATGTTCCATCATAAGTTAGGACACAAGAAAATGTACGTTATTTATTTTCTTTGCTAGATACACATATATAAATCGTAAAGTTACATGATAATAATTATAGCCTATATCTCAGTTTTACATCCACCTTTGGCATATTGCCATTAATTCTGTGTTCAGAATGTTATATGGATTTGAGTTCTGTTTGCTCACAAAAACTGATTGGTTGTTGTTCATTTTCAGGGTTTTGCTGCTCATATATCTCCCTTCACGGATGTTAGAGATTTGGGGAATCTCTTGAGCAGAGCTGGATTTACAATGCTTACCATTGTAAGTGGATCAAACAACCTGATGTTTCTTTTTTGCTTTCTTATAACTTTCTTCCTTTTACTGCCAAGACTTACAGAGGGATAAATACTCTGGGCCCGTTGCTTTCTTATAACTTTCTTCCTTTTACTGCCAAGGCTTATCGAGGGATAAATACGCCAGATAGCCCAGAGTTTTCTTTTTTGTGTTGTCAGTAGGCATTCTAGGTAGCCTCAAGCGGCACTGAGAGGAGGAGCGCAGACTTTGCTGAGGCTCATGATGGGCAAAAAGGTCTCTGAGGTACTTTGGGGCAATATCACAAGTTTCAAGATCTGTAGTTTAAATTGTAAGTACTAACACTACACAATATCATAGCAGACTATGTACCATTACTGATATGTTTTTATTTTCTTTTTCAGGATATTGATGAAGTAACAATCAGCTATCCATCTATGTACGAACTCATGTACGACTTGAAAGGTACTGTTGTGTGTTTGTTTGTTAGTGGTAATTGAAAATGTTACTCTATGGGGACACAAATAACACTTTATATTTTCAGCGGAGCATGTTTTTTCCCTATAGATTTTAATGTTTTATCACTACAGGAAAATGTTTATTTTTTAGTGCTTTTTTTTCGTGGTCCCAACAAAATTTTAAGAAATATGTTGAAATCTAGAGACAACATTGATGTTTCATACTTTTGAGAGAGTAGCTGTGGCCTATGTGCTACTTTTTGTATTTCCAGATAATTTCTTTAAATATTTTCAAATTAAATCAGACCTAGTCAAATTTGGGTCTATTAATTGCTCATAAGATCTCAAGAACCTTTAAACAAAATGTTGACCAAACTTTATAGAAACATGTCCTTATGTGACCAACGTCCCATTGGTAAGTCAGTCAGTCGGTCCTTCGGTCTGAATGTGACTTTTCTGGTCAAAACATTTTTTTAGTATTATCTCAGGAATGACTTGACCAATTTTTATTATTTTCATTATGCAGAAACTTCGATTACTGCTCAACTTCTTACCTAATTCATATTTGCACTTTCTCAAAGGTTAAGGTCGCTGAGTGCCTTATTCTTTAAACATGTTTGTGCTGTATCTCAAAATTGGCTCAAATGATTTTGATAAATTTTGACTTGCAGATAGTTCAAGGAGTGATAAATTGTTCCATTTTTCATTTTGCTTCTGCAGAGACGAGAACATTAATACGGATAGGCCCATGAAAATTAGCAATTTTGAAAATGCTTTTTTTTTCCTTGGCTACGTTAAATTTGATTGGCTTGCCATCTTTTTGTGTGTGAATTTGCCAGAGGTTATTCCGACTGTACGCGTATTATAGTCAATTTATTTATTTCTTGCCACAGGTATGGGAGAAAACAACTGTTCATGGTCAAGGAAGCTGCTTCTCCATAGAGACTCCATGCTGGCTGCTGCTGCTATCTACAAAGGTAGGACAGAATTATTTCATGACGATAACGATGATGATGATGAAGATGATGATAACAAGGATGATTGCAAATGGTGATGATGATGGCAAAAATGACATTACATTACATTACATTATTATTGCTTTAGGTCCAGCGGACTCTTCCGAGCCAAATCTGGACCGGACAACCCCCGATCCGCATAAAAGATCTGCTGTAACAACCCTAGTGGTAAAGAAAGCTCTCCACCAGCCAGTCACTTTACAATAAAGACATCCCACGCAGGGGACGGCTGAGGCTTCACCCCAAATTATCGAACCCCCGTTTACAAAAACAAAATAGAATACAAACATCATAATAAATTATCAACAAAACACATACATATAAAATGCCTACATTGCTAAATAATAACATCATAGGAAGCCCTAGTGACCACCTGGCAGAAAGCGTCCAATATTCCCAAGCTGATCCAACAGACCTCATACACAAACAAGGAGTCTTGTCCCGGAAGAGTTTTCAAGAAAAAAGGTAGGAGACTGGTCTAGCGAAGAAGACGATAGTATAGCAGATTGATAGAACAGAGCAGGAATGAGAAAGAGCAAATGAGAAAGACAGCGACAGTGGGAATTTAAAGCACTAAATTTCCAGAAAGTGGGGATACTATTTATACTGAAACCCCCGGCACCCCAACGGGGGTAAGGCAAAAAAGATGACATTAATGATGATGATGATGATGATGATGATGATGATGATGATGATGATTATGGCAATGACTATATTATGAAGACGAGTACATATATATTGTCATCCTCATTCTCATGCCTGTGCCCAAATATAAGCAACACAAAAGTTGCACAGAGGTTGATTACTTGATTTATTACTTTGATTGAATGCATGGTAGATTGAATGATGTATATAGACTTATCAATAAAGGTGAAGCCGATTGGTTCTATTTCCTATCCTATCCTATCCTGTCCCGTAACTCGGAGGTTGTAGGGGCACCAAAGATGATCGTTTAACCAGCATACTCCATCTTTCTCTTTCCTCAGCAGCCCTGATGGCTTCACTCAATGTCAAACAAGTCCATTCTCGAATGTTGTCCTCCCACCTCTTTTTCTGTGTCCCTCTTCTTCTACCTCCTTGCACTGTGCCTTGCAGAATGGTCTTTGCAAGGCCTGATGATCTGGTGACGTGACCATACTATCGGAGTTTCCGTTTCTTCACCACTGTGAGCAGGTCATCGTGTTGTCCAATGGCTTGTGTGATGGTCTGTCGGACTTCGTCGTTGGTGATGTGTTGGGTATAGGAAATGCCCAGAAGTCTTCTGTAGCCACATGGTTCTATTTATTTTCAGTAAATCAAAGACAGAAAAAGGACAAAAAAATTAATATAAAAACGACAAATCTTTAGATAAAGAGCAAGCTTTCATTGTTCAATTCTCAAGGTAAACCAAGGCTAAAATACTAAAGGCTCTGAATACAAGAAAAACGTTGCACATGTTTAATTTGTGTATGTTCTATAGTCTGTATTCATTGCGTAAATGTATGGTTTGAGGTGATGTATTGTTTTATTATCTCTGTGTTGTGCAGAAATGTACGGAAATGACAAAGGTGTGCCAGCCACGTTTCAAGTCATCAACTTCATCGGCTGGAAACCTGACCCAACGCAGGTAAATAATGATTTTCCCAGGATCATTTTTTTTCTCTCTAACAAAAGTAGAAAAAAACAGAAAACTGCCAACATTAAAAATGCACAATGATGAGAAACTAAATGATTGTCAACCTGGACAAAGACGAGACAATATATTGCACATTTTCAAGCCCCTTCCTGCCTGCCCGAGGAAAAACTTAGCTTGAAGATGGCATTGTATTGTTTTTTCCTTGTCTTTGTCCGGATTGAGAGTCATTGATTAGTTTGTTTAGCCATTTGTTTCTCATTATTTCTAACATTGGATAGATAGCCTGTTTTAACAAATATGCATATTGTTTTGTCATAAATTCAGGAGAGGTAACATATTTCTTCTAGGTATCATAAAAATTTGAAGAACTGCGTGGTGGTAGTAGTGGTGATGATGGTTTACATCTGTATTACTGCTGTGAGAATATGATAAATTTGACTATATGTATGCATGGACTAAACCTTTGCATATAATTATTTTAAGAAGTGTTTCTTGCACAATAACAGTATATGGTTTCACTGGTTTTTTAATTTCCACACAATTTCTGGAAATATTTTAAAATAGTCAGGAATCAAAACAAACCAGAATGTCAGTCTGTTTGTCAGCCAATCTATCAGTCTGTTGCTTGCCATATTTGTGGAACCATGGAACAGCTTTTGACCAAACTTCTAAGGAACATTAGTCATTACTAATGTTTGTGGCCAGGTTCTCATCTCATCATACTTAGTCTATGACTATGTTAAATATAAGGCCACTGGAAACAATTTGTGGCTAAAGATGTTTCGCGCTATATCTTTTGGTATACAGGTACTTTCAAATCCCGGGCAATCATACAATAGCCGTGCGGTTGTTTGTCAGTTACCCCCGTTGGGGTGCCGGGGGTTTCAGTATAAGTAGTATCCCCACTTTCTGGAAATTTAGTGCTTTAAATTCCCACTGTCGCTGTCTTTCTCATTTGCTCTTTCTCATTCCTGCTCTGTTCTATCAATCTGTTATACTATCTTCTTCGCTAGACCAGTCACCTACCTTTTTTTTTGAAAACTCTTCCGGGACAAGACTCCTTATTTGTGTGTGAGGTCTGTTGGATCAGCTTGGGAATATTGGACGCTTTCTGCCAGGTGTTCACTAGGGCTTCCTATGATGTTATTATTTAGCAGTGTAGGCATTTTATATGTATGTATTTTGTTGAGAATTTATAATGATGTTTGTATTCTATTTTGTTTTTGTAAACGGGGGTTCGATAAATTCAGCGTCCCCTGTGTGGGATGTCTTTATTGTAAAGTGACTGGCTGGTGGAGATCTTTCAGTTTTACCTCTAGGGTTGTTTCAGCAGATCTTTTATGCGGATCGGGGGTTGTCCGGTCCTGATTTGGCTCGGAAGAGTCCGCTGGACCTAAAGCAATAATCATGTAATGTAATGTTGGTCAGTTGGTAGGTCCACCTCTCCGACTATAACTTTTTTTGTTAAAATCACTTTTTTGGCCTTTTCTCAAGAATAACTGCAATGAATTTGATTATTTTTACTATGTGAATACAACTAATGCTCTTTACATTATTCATATTTGCCATTTCTCAGAGGTCAGGGTTGATGTGCTCCTTAAACACATTTTGCTCTGTATCGCCGATTTTGACCTTTTTTTTTTTTTTTTTTTTTGCTTTCCTATACAGCCAAACACGCATACAATTAAAATGTTTTCAAAGAACAACGGTTTTAACGAAGGAAAAAAAATTCCTGCCAGAGTTGTTCTTATTTATTATTTAGAACTTTGTGGATACAACCAACATGGTTACAACGTAGTTTTGCTTATACTGAATGTGTTTTCTTATCCCAGACACCAAATTTCGACGGGTATAACAAAATCTAAGTATGAAAACATCGCCAATGACGTAAATTCGCGGAAATGACATAAAATCAACAGAAATGTTGGCATCGTTCATCGTTATTGAAGATGAACAACACTTTTTGTTTAATTGTCCTCTGTGTGACGATTTAAGATTTTGCTTATTAAGCAACCAACCAAGTAATGTTTCCAATCTCCTGTCTTGTTGTTGTTGCATCAAGTTTTATTCATCAGATTAACATAAGTTGTACTGAAAATGTACTGAAAAAATATATTTACAGGACAGTAAACGTTACACAACAGTTAGCAAGTATACATATCATGCCATTTGTAGAAGAAAGAAATTAGCTGAAGCTATTGGCGATACCAAGATATTTCTAATGCCCATTCTCATTAACAAAAATGGTTAAATAGATAAGGCTTTTTGTTTGTCTTAAGATATTTAAATTAGAATTTTCCCCTCAACTACTGGTGTGGGTGTGTGTATGAGTGATTGTGCTGTTGTTGTTGTCGTTGTTTCTTACGTGGTAGGGAAGGTTAATCCGATCCTTGTGAATTAGTGTTGCTTTGGTAGAAACAAACGTTTTTGTACAGTACTGGTAGTATATACTTGAAATTTGATATGGCAGAAGAGTATCACTCGCGACTGTCCACTCCCCCACCATACCACAAGCGTGTGAATGTGTGTGTCTTCGCGCATGTGGCGTGTGTGTTTGCAGGGGCGAATGGCCATGAAGCAATACACTGTCAAAGTCTCTCTCTCTCCCGCACATTCACTCTCTCTTTCTCTCTCTCTCTCTCTCTCTCTCACACACACACACGCTCATTCTCTCTCTCTTTCTCTCTCTCTCATGGACACTTACACAGAAAACAATATAAGCACATTTACATGGAAACGCACACACAAGTAGACACATTCACCTCGCACTTTCGAAATAAGGGGGCTAAATCTCTCTCTCTCTCTCTCTCTCTCTCTCTTTCTCTCTCTCTCAAACCGTGGTAAAATCTTCTAAAATCAATCCATTTTTGCAATAACATGAGGAGGTGTTCTCACTTCTGGGATGTAAAATACATCAAAGACTCATTTTAGAGACAGGACAGATATAACGAATACAAAACACAATTCGGCCACTAACTGTCAACTACGGGTACACACAAACTTCGAGTATAACAAAAGGAGCATTTTTTTCCAAAGGACTCCGTTGTAAGAGTGATCGACTGTAGTTCATGTACTGTAGCACCCAGAACCCATCTTTCCATGCTTTCATTTTGCTTCTTTAGGATAAAGCAGTCACAACTTTGCCAAGAAAATGAACACTGTTGAAAATACTTAGTTACGGCTATGCGTCTAGAAATACACTTAAATGGCCATGTTTTTATTTTCATTATTTACCTTTTTGTAGTGATGAATTATATTATTCCCTTAAAGTAAAAGTCTTGGAATACTAGGTCACTACAGAACTGAATGAAAGTTTTCCCCCCATGTTATTATCATTGTGTTTTGTCAGCCGAAACCAGCACAGAGAGGCTCAGGGGAAGTGTCACTAAAGGATTTGGACAAGATCAACCTACTGGCCAAGAAGATCGAAGACGAGAGGGCCCAGGCTGGCATTGTAAAACCAGGAGAAAACCCATCCAGCGCTGAAGAAATAGTCAAAGACTTTCAGCCAGATGATGACCCTAAGGATGGCAGGAAATAACGGTCATATTTTTCTTACAAAAATGACATTCACTAATGAAGGTTTATTTACTTAATACTTAATAAGAGGATAAAATCTACTCAACCCTGAAGAAATATGACTAATTCTTGTTTGCTAGATGTAATCAACAGATCATACCAATGGCGAGAAATGTATTTTCTGACACGATTGCAACATTTTGTTTTCACTTACCCAGCTCACATTGCAATTGGTTGCAAGTCAGGTTGAGCAATATGAACATGCCATATAACTTGTACAAATGTTTATTATATAAAAATATGAAATGAACATGCAGTATCCTAAAAAGCACATGTGCTAAAACTTGTGTTTACAAACTTGACATTATGACTGATAGTTATGTTTTTAGAGATCGTGTAAAAAGAAATTCTGTGTGCTTTTGGTGTTTGTGTGTGTGTTGACTCAGATGTGTGCAGCAATGGGATCCTATGTATTTTTACACACACAACACACATATATACTCATGATCACACACCCTCCCCCTGGAAAAAAAAATCCAGATTTTTGCAGATCTGTGCAAGATGAATCTTACATAGTCTAAAAATGAAATAAATAAAAAAAATTGTCCTTCCATCTGTCCACCATCTGCCTGCACTTCAAGGTCAAAGTCACAAGGTCAACTAATGTTAGTTTCAAAATTGACGAATTTTACACAAAATTTAATTTTTTTTTCTAAGTTATTAATATTGAACTTATGATTCTGAGAGACCAATGCATAGCGGTAGACTTCACACGAAGTTATTAACTAGTTCACAAGTTACGAACGTTGAGCGGTAGTTTGTAATGCATGAGCCAGTCGGCCGCACCTAAGTTACCAACTACGGTAGTCCACATCGGAAGTGGACTAGATGCTCGAAGTTAGTAACTACGCGAAAGCAAACATGGTGAGCGTTCTTTGGTGTATGCAGCAAAATCACCGATTGCTTCAAAGGAATCGAGTATTTAGAGACATAACTCATCCATTTGAGGTGTGGAACAATTGTCAGATTCTAAACAGATTCCGATTGCCAAGGCACATGATTTTAGAGCTAGCCAATGTGCTAGAAGACAGCATTGAATTTCCCCCTGGCAAGAAAGAGGTCACTCAGCCCCTTGTTGCAGTTGTGTTTTGTACTCCGGTGGTACGCCACTGCATGGCTGTAGCCTGACACATGCTTTCAAGGATATTGTTAGCATTTGCAAAAATAATTATATAATACAACTATAATACATATTCATGACTGCATTGCAATAATTTATTCCACAGAACATTCATACTGTTCAAAGTAAAAAATATTGACTATTGGATAATCATAACAAAATCTTTAATTCATAGTCCTGTTTGACATTTTTTTTATAAAAATGACAATCATAATATTTTATACACGGTAATCGCATAAAGATGACTTTAATTATGACAGTATTACATAAAGTTTAGGGCACTTTATTTCGGATGTTAATATGTCATTATTTATTTATTTTTAATGAGATTGGTTCTTCCTATTTTGTTATTAATTAGTGTACTAACTCAAATCAAGTTTTCTCGATATGTTGTTAATTTGTTTTTTCCTCTCCCACTAGCAATGTATCACTTCCTTCTTTCCCCTCCTTCCCACCTCCCCTCCTCAAACCCCACCCTCCTTATTAGTCAACAATTACTTCAGTGAATAGACGTTAAAAGAAATAAACAAACAAAACATAAACAAGCATGCTGACGATTTATCTCAAGACCCATGTCGCCAACAGTGGTCACCTCTTCCCATCCTTCGCCGAATTGTCGGATAGTGCAGTGGTTGGAGCACTCGCTACTGTGTCGAAAGTGAAGCACCGTCCGGTGCGGTTAGCACTTGGATGGGTGACCGCTAAGGCGTGAAGCGACAAATAACAACGCCCCCAGTTGACTCAACTGTGATTGAGTACCTACTCTCTTGAGGGTGGGGAAGGTAAAGCAGCGAGGGAGAGAGTTGGGCATCACCCTCATTACGCTGGCCCAAGATAAGTGTGATCTCCAACATCACGCTCCCCTACGGCCACAAGGCTATGGGACTACCTTTACCTTTTTTACCTTTTTTTTTAGTGGTCCAATCGTAGTAATAACAGTAACAATCTCTCTTTCGCAAAAATCTGCCTTTCCCTTGGTACACTCCAATTAACTCGCTTCATTTGCATTTATAGGCATGCGCAGTGGTGGGGATTCCCCTGCCTAAAAATATCAGGTCAGAAATTCTTGGTCAGTAAATGGGTTGCATACGTGCATGGCGCTATACAGTAGTTCACAACTGCATGACAGTTTATAACTTGGAAGTTTGTAACTTTCCACAATGGAAGTCTGCAGCTATGCATCGGACCCTATGATGCATGATAGATATCAATGAGACACACATGCTATGCAAATTTGGTCAGCCTTGCTCGAAGGTCAAGGTCTGTCCAAAATCAGTTCATATGGGTACTTTAGAGTGACTTTGACCTGAAACTATACGAGATATAAAGTGCAAACTTGTATTTAGAGATAATAGATTTATCTTTTTATATATATGTGACGTTTTTTCATTGATCTTGAAGGTCAAGGTCATTTAGGCCTTACAAAAACGTTGTAAAACATTTTAAAATTTCACATCGTACAGTGGAATGGCTCTTTATTTGACCCATCGTAAGCAACAACATTAGGTTATTTGATCATACATGAGCGTCATGTGAAGGTCAAGTTTATCCCAAGGTCATCAAAGGTCAAGGTTATCCCAAGGTCTCTGGTTTTAGCATTACACAACTTTTGCTGTAGTTTATCTCATCTTCCATGAGTATTTGTAGTCAGAGGTTCAATGTCGTCTTAAGGTCAAGAGCAGAGACAAATCAAATCTGTTATTTTGCAGTTTAATACCACAATTTTCATGTTAAATATTGCAAGTTCCATAAGGAGCATGTAAGTCATATGGGCTTTGCCTTTGCCCTGCTACATTATTTTTTTCTTCTTTTGCAGAATGTTTGTAGTGTATTATATACTATGTAAAATGTTGGCTAACAGAATGTGTGTAGTGTATTATATACTATGTAAAAATGTCGGCTAACAAGAATGTTTGTAGTGTATTAAATACCAAATAAATTGTCGGCTAACAGGAATGTTATTTCGTTTTAACCAAATAGTGCAACAAAATGCATCAGCATTAAAATTATTGTGAATTTAAGATGTGATGTTGTTGTTTTTTTTGCTCCTTGAAAATATAAATTTGAGTGAAAGAAATAATTATGTGCTTTTCTCCTTGGGCTGAAAGGGTGTGTCTGTGGATCCAAAAGTCTGTCGGAACTTTTTTCGTAGTACATGTATATACTACTAAGACTCTGCATCAGACCTTATTTTCTGTATCAGCCAGAACACATATGAAAAAAGCCAGAATTCTCGCATAGGGGCAATCATGGGTGTGTGTATATTAGTTATTCATTGCTTATAGGGTCCAGCGGACTGCAAAGAGCCGAATCAGGACTACAAAATTGTCATGGCAAAACTGTGGAAGAGGGGTGTGGGCACCTTGTTTTTCAGCAAACGGACAAACAGGTCACTCTGCAGGCCAGTAGGGCAAGAAATTGAATAATGTATAGCATGTGCAGTCGGGGTGAAGCTTTGTTTTCGAGTTTAAGGAACCGATCGTTGAGCTCAGTTTGGAAAACATATAGCTGAAATTTGGCCGGGACAATCATCGTTACTTTGGACTTGGAGGTAGACGGATCGTGGAGGTGTAAGGAGGAAGCCAGGTCAGGAGACATTAAGCTGTGGAACCGTATAGTAGTCAAAGTGGGACTTCACAGGAGGCTAACAGGTTATCGAGAAGCTAGGTAGCTCTCACCTGTATGTAGAGCGTCATCGGGCGTTGCTATGTGATGTTTCAAGGGAAAAATCTCTTATCACAAGTCGGTAAGTGAGATACGACCACTGTAATTCTGTCTCTAACGATCGTCAATGAGAGAATGGGGAGAAAAACTATTCAGAGAAAGCATGTATTAAAAACGTATGTAAGAGAATGCGAAATGTCAATTGTATGTCCTTAAACTTTTATTAACAATATGTTATTTATTATTAATATTGTATCTAGTAACGTTGTTTAAAGTGCATATTGTTGTAAATAATATTATGTTTAGTTAAAACAGTCAGCTAGACTGAGGAGAGAGAGAGAGAGAGAGGTGGGATGTAAATTGTGTGAAAGCCATATAAACGAAACCTATGTGTGTTAAATATTGTGGAATTTTTATGATGGTTGTATTTTGTATAATTGTATGAGTGTGTGAAATGGAAAACAAAAAGTGAACTTTAAATCCCATGTAAATTTTTCTTCAGAGAGGAGTAGAGCAGATAAATGGTTTTTTAAGAGTAAATAAATATATAAAAGTCATACTACAAAAGTAGCCTTTATCATTATTGTTTTCAGGATGGACTTGCTGTTGAGCTGGCTGTTGAGTTTGCTGTTGAAGCTGCAGTTGAGGTTGCAGTAGCTGTCGTTGCAGTCGTTGTTGCTGTTGTCGTTACTGAAGCAGAGAAGTACTGTGGCAGCGGGGTCAAGGTTGCTGCCATTGCTAGTTGGTGTAGTGACCGTTGCGTCATCGACAGAGCATACAACTGAAGACCGAGTACCATCTTGTAACACAGGGGAAAGAAGGCGAGAACCTAAAAAAATAGGTGGCAGTTTGGGCGAGTAGATATTTTAGTTGTGGAAGAAGCCAGAGTTTTATATATATATATAAGTAAACTGTTCTTAATAAAGTTATATATATATATATATATATATATAACTTTATTAAGAACAGTTTACTTATAATTACTTTTTCTTTCATTTGTTATACTTATAGTCATCAGGAACAGTGTGGATTGCTATATCCAGTGACTATAATCTGTTGTTTTTTTCTTCATAAACTATCTATCTATCTATCTATCTATCTATATATATATATATATATATATATATATATATATATATATATATAGATATATAGATATAGATATATAGATATAACCTGTGTAATTGTAAAGAACGTTTTCCACAAGGAAATTCAAAGAAGAACTGTGCAACAAGACTTTTCTACTCAGAGACAGTGCACGTGGAGCAAAATGATTATATATAGCATTGTATAACCAGACTTATCAGGGACAACAGGGTGGACTTGTGTGTGTTGATTATTATTGTGTATATGTGAATGGTGTATGTGTTGATTAGAAACAATACAAGGTGAGAGAGTGATTTGTATTATTTATGCCAATGTTTTGAGTGTATATGTTTTAGATTGTTTTACATTTTAAAGTCATTATATATTTTCTTTGCTTTCATTCTTTTGTTTCTTGATTTGGGTTTTAATTGTATGTTTTATTGAATAAATGTAAATTTGTATGTTAACGTTTATTTCACTAGTTGAGTTTCTTAGTTTAGTCTAGTGGGAGAAAGGATGCTCGCGCACGCACTACCCACCCCCAAAACCCCTTCACTCCTTGCATGAAGGAAAAGTCACCTACCTAAAAACCGTAAGGAGAAAGTAGGCCTGACAAAAATCAAGACCACAATTTCGCTGAAAGAGGACTAACCCCTTATCTGCATAAAAGATCTGCCAAAACAACCCTAGTGGTAACACTGAAGGCACTCCACCAGCCGGTCACTTTACAATAAAGACATCCCACGCAGGAGACGCTGAGGCTATACTCTAATATATCGAACCCCAATTTACAAAAACAAAATAGAATACAAATAAAATATCAACAAACACATACATATAAAATGCCTACATTGCCAAATAATAACATTATAAGAAGTCCCAGTGACCACCTGGCAGAAAGCGTCTAATATTCCCAAGCTGATCCAAGCAGGAGAAGAAGTGATGATTGATGCCCTCACCATTATCTGTAACAATATCTGGCAGAGTGGGGAGTGGCCTACACCATGGACCCAGTCGCTTGTCATCACTCTTCCCTAACAAGGTAACCTTCAGGAGTGTGAAAATTACCACACCATCAGCCTCATCAGCCATCCCAGCAAGGTCCTCCTGAAAATAATACTCAACAGGTTGAAACCCCAAGCTGAACAAATCATAGCTGAAGAACAAGCAGGATTCAGGGCAGGGCGAAGTACAACTAAACAGATTTTCAACCTCAGAATAATCTGTGAGAAATACCTACAGCACCAACAACATCTATTTCATGTCGTCAGTGTCCATTCAAAACTTCGTATCTCCAAAACAGCAGTTTTGAGAAAAACAAAAAGAAATGTTTAAAAAAATCAGATGTCACCAAAACAAATGTTTTTAATATAATTTGTATTCAGTATAAATTATATTTTAAAAAAAACATTTGTTTTGGTGACACCTGAGGTTTTTAAACTTTTTTTTTTCGTTTTTCTCAAAACTGCTGTTTTGGAGATACGAGGTTTTGAATGGACACCGACGATGTGTTCATAGACTTCAAGAAGGCGTTTGACCGAGTCTGGCATGCAGCTCTATGGGCAATAATGAAAGTGTACAACATCAGCCCTAAAATTATTGAAGTCATCAAAAGCCTGTATGACAAGGCTACCAATGCAGTCCTCCATAACAGCGTCATTGGGAACTGGTTCAGAACAACAATCGGTGTGCGTCAAGGATGCCTACACTCTCCAACACTCTTCAACATCTTTCTAGAGCGCACCATGTCAGATGCTCTTGCAGATCACGAAGGCACAGTCAGCATAGGGGGTAGAGCACTCTCCAATCTTCGTTTTGCGGATGACATTGATGGATTGGCTGGAGAGGAACAAGAACTTGAACAGCTGGTACAGAGGCTTGACACCACCTCCAGAGCTTAAGGAATGGAAATAAGTGCAGAGAAGACAAAAATGATGACCAACAACACCAATGGCATCAACATGGACATCAATGTTCAAGGCCAATCCCTCAACACAGTGCATAGCTTCAAATATTTAGGAGCCATTGTATCAGACAATGGGTCCTGACAGGAAGTCCTCTCCAGGATCGCACAAACAACTGCTGCCCTGACAAGGTTGAAGCCCATTTGGAAAGACAGGACCATCAGTCTACATTCCAAAGTAAGACTGCGGCGCTCCCTTGTCATCTCCATCTTCCTATATGCTTGCGAAGCATGGACCCTCCAGACCATTACACAAGCCATTGGACAACACGATGACCTGCTCACAGTGGTGAAGAAACAGAAACTCCGATGGTATGGCCACGTCACCAGATCATCAGGCCTTGCAAAGACCATTCTGCAAGGCACAGTGCAAGGAGGTAGAAGAAGAGGAAGACCGAAAAAGAGGTGGGATGACAACATTGGAGAATGGACTGGTTTGACACTGAGCAAAGCCATCAGGGCTGCTGAGGACAAAGATGGAGTATGCTGGTTAAATGATCATCTGTGGTGCCCCTACGACCTCAGGGTTACAGGACAGGATAGGATAGGATAGGACCCAACAGACCTCACACACAAATGAGGAGTTTTGTCCCAGAAGAGTTTTGAAGAAGAAAGGTAGGTGACTGGTCTAGCGAAGAAGAAGATAGTATAGTATATTGATAGAACAGAGTAGGAATGAGAAAGAACAAAGGAGAAAGACAGCGACAGTTGGAATTTAAAGAGCTAAATTTCCAGAAAGTGGGGATACTATTTATACTGAAACCCCTGGCACCCCCACGGGGAGGCGGTGTGTATATGTGTGCATTACATTACATGGTTATTGCTTTAGGTCCAGCGGACTCTTCCGAGCCAAGGAGGCACTGTGGTCTAATGGTAATGCTTAGGCTTGCAGATCGGAAGGTCCCGGGTTCGAGCCATGGCCGGGCCATTGTGTTGTGTCCCTGGGAAAGACACTTTACTCCTGTTTTCCTACTCCTTCGGATGAGAGTATAAACCGATGTCTAGTCTGTGTCGCATACATTCCATCATAACGGACTTTAAAGATCCTGACGCTCATGTCCTAGACGGGTGAGTGCCGGTGACAAGAAAACACCCAGCATGCACCTAGGTCCTTCTCCCCCATCCCTGGCTGCCCAGGATTGTGCTCAGTTGTCCGGGCGTCAGACCATACGCCCAAAGGCTGCGGGTGGGCGTCTCGGGCGGCTTGAGTTAGATCCTGTATCGGCCAGCGCCTTGAGCAGCTCTTGAGCTGGAAAAGCTCTATATAAGAATGATTAAAATAAATAAAAATCAGGACCAAAAAATCAAGACCACAACATCGCTGAAAGAGGACTCCCCTCATTCACATAAAAGATCTGCCGAAACAACCCTAGTGGTACCCCTTGGGGTCATGAGCAATCTTGCCACTGTAGATTGTTCAAACCTATAAAGGGAAAAGTGAAAGCCCCAGTTGAAAACCTGTCTTTCCTTTGTAGGCAAGACAGATTCACTGCGGCAACAGTACCCCCGTTGGAGTGCCGGGGGTTTTCAGTATAAATAGTATCCCCACTTTATGGAAATTTAGTGCTTTAAATTCCCACTGTCGCTGTCTTCCTCATTTACTCTTTCCCATTCCTGCTCTGTCCCCTGCGTGGGATGTCTTTATTGTAAAGTGACTGGCCGGTGGAGGGCATTCAATTTTCCCACTAGGGTTGTTTCGGCAGATCTTTTATGCGGATTGGGGGTTGTCCGGTCCTGATTTGGCTCGGAAGAGTCCGCTGGACCTAAAGCAACAATCAATCAATCAATCAATAAACCCTAGTGGTAACACAGCGCACTCCACCAGCCGGCAACTTTACAATAAAGGCATCCCACACAGGGGACGCTGAGGCTATACTATTATCGAACCCCCATTTACAAAAACAAAATAGAATACAAGCATCATTATAAAATATCAACAAAACGCATACATAGAAAATGCCTACCTTGCTAAATAATAACATCATAGGAAGCCCCAGTGACCACCTGGCAGAGAGCATCCAATATTCCCAAGCTGTTTTAAGAAAAAAAGGTATGTGACTGGTCTGGCTTTTATTGATTGATTGATTGATTGTTGATTTAGGTCCAGCGGACTCTTCCGAGCCAAATCAGGACCGGACAACCCCCAATCCGCATAAAAGATCTGCTGAAACAACCCTAGTGGGAAAATTGAACGCCCTCCACCGGCCAGTCACTTTACAATAAAGACATCCCACGCAGGGGACGGCTGAGACTTTACCCCAACTACTCGAACCCCCGATTACAAAAACAAAATAGAATACAAATATCATTATAAATCATCAACAAAACACATCAGGGCTAGAAATTAACTTTTTTCTTTGGGGGCCACCGGGCCCTTTGAAAATTTTGAGGGCCCACAAGCAACTTTCGGGGCCCAACTTGAAAAATAATGCAAACAAAAAACAAAAGAATTATTGACAATATAATAAGTAGAAAGTACAATTTGTCTGATAATCTAAACTAAAAACAATTGAATTTCCACGGCACACAGAATAACACTTCTTGGCCGTCCTCGTTCACTTCAAGGCCATGCCATGGAAATCTTTTTTTCCACCCTTCATTGTAGTTCCTTGATCTTTTTTCCTCTTCATACTTCTTTTTTCTGTCTTTTTCTTGTCCTTTCCTTTCGTCGACGTTTTCTTCTGGCGTCTTTCGCTTCCCAAAAATTGGAAAATACGCCATCGCCGATTGTTTTAGCAACTGTATGGCGACGATATGTAGCCACACTTTCGTACTTGCAAAGATGGACATTTTGCGCTTATGTTGTGCCATAGCCTTTTGTTTATTATATTAAAAAGATATTGAAGTGTAACAGTATATTAAACTTTTGAGTGCAAAATTAACGGGTTTTCGCTTCTTTTCTCTGTTGTTTTTTTTTCTGTCCAAATTTAGGGCACCGGTGTGGGTTGCTTCCCTTGGCCCAAATACGAAACTGCCGAGTAGAGCTAGCTCTAGCAGACGAATTATTTTGCGGGCCAAGCGGGCCCTTCGTTTTTCAACTTTCCGAGCCCGAAATCAACTTTGCGGGTTTTTGGCCCCGGGCCCCCGCTAATTTCGAGCCCTGCACATACATATAAAATGCCTATAGTGCTAAATAATAACATCATAGGAAGTCCTAGTGACCACCCGGCAGAAAGCGTCCAACACTCCCAAGCTGATCCAACAGACCTCATACACAAACAAGGAGTCTTGTCCAGGAAGAGTTTTCAAGAAAAAAGGTAGGTCTGGCGAAGAAGAAGATAGTATAGTAGATTGATAGAACAAAGTAAGAATGAGAAAGAACAAAGGAGAAAGACAGCAACAGTGGAAATTTAAAGCACTAAATTTCCAGAAAGTGGGGATACTATTTATACTGAGACGGGAGGATATATGTGTGCTTTGATTGATTGATTTATTGTTGCTTTAGGTCCAGCGGACTCTTCCGAGCCAAATCAGGACTGGACAACCCCCGATCCGCATAAAAGATCTGCCGAAACAACCCCAGAGCTTATTCTAGGATTTTGAAGAAGTGGGGGCAGGCCCCCCTTCCTTGAAAAAAGGGGGGGATTAGGCCCTCCCTCTGACCAAAACAGTGGGGGCGTCTTCTCGGCATATATAGGGTGTACACAGAAACAAATATCCATATCTGTTTTTTCCCATGATGTTCCCGGATAAACTGTGAAACAGACAAGTGTCGCATTCTCTCCAAACAGTAAGTACATACAAATCGCAGACAAAATATATCACAAACTGGTATCTGTAACCTTGCTTTCACAACTGTTGCATAAAAGCTCTGCTATTTTAGAAGATCAGTCATGGGAAAACAGTGTGACTGTTTTCTTCACAGTTCCTCCACTGAATTCGAAAGCGTGCGCTTTTTCGAAGCCATTCTGATTGTAAACCAGTTCCAACCGGTCAGGTTCATCGATGCCACCTCAGAAGAAAGGTGATTGGTCAAAAAGAATAGCATCGGCCAATGAAAATTTGAGACACATCGCATATACAAGAGAGCAACTTCCGTTTAACTCCAGTTTCCGCTACGCCCTAGCAGACGACAGAAACGTCACAGTAAAGCCCGCTTCGATCAAGACATGTAGCGGGATATTTCCAATCTCCGCGGGATCGCGAACGCGCTCATCGAATTTCTTTGCGGGAAAAAATCTTTTTGTGCGTGATCCCGCTCATCCCGCGCCCTAGAATAAGCTCTGCAACCCTAGTGGGAAAATTGAATGCCCTCCACCGGCCAGTCACTTTACAATAAAGACATCCCACGCAGGGACGGCTGAGGGTTGACCTCAACTACGCGAACACCCCGGTTACAAAAACAAAATAGAATACAACCATCATTATAAATCATCAACAAAACACATACATATAAAATGCCTATAGTGCGAAATAATACAATCATAGGAAGCCCTAGTGACCACCCAGCAGAAAGCGTCCAACACTCCCAAGCTGATCCAACAGACCTCATACACAAACAAGGAGTCTTGTCCAGGAAGAGTTTTCAAGAAAAAAGGTAGGTCATTGATCTAGCGAAGAAGAAGAAAGTATAGCAGAGTGATAGGACAGATCAGGAATGGGAAAGAGCAAATGATGAAGACAGCGACAGTGGGAATTTAAAGCACTAAATTTCCAGAAAGTGGGGATACTATTTATACTGAAACCCCCGGCACTCCAACGGGGGGGAACTGTTGCCGCAGTGAATTAGTCATGCCTACAAAGGCAAGACAGGTTTTCAACTGGGGCTTTCACTGTTCCCTTTATAGGTTAGAACAATCTACAGTGACAAGATTGCTCATGACCCCACGGGGGGATATATGTGTGCAGGTACATTCATTCAAACACATACTGCGATAGTGGAAAATAAACACACACGCAGGTAAATATCAACAATTTCCACACTTGCCTAAAATTTTAATACTTTTTAATTTATTTTCCTTTGTGGATGCAAATGTTGAGGCCTGCCTGTCTGGAAGTTAACGATTTGATACTATTTATTATTTGACCATTCACATGTCTCCGTCACAAGTCAGAGTGTCCACAATGTTAATGATATAAACACAACAAATAACACAAGAACATTTTGTGCTCCAGTAACAAAATAAATTCCTATCAGCATGCACCATCTTGATTATTCCAGTGAAAATGATGTCTTCATTCACGATTTATTCTGTCTTTTTTTTTTTTTTTTTCTGAGAACACAGAACACAGTTAAATAATTTCATTTAACAAAGGAATTAAAATATAAAGGCAAAATCCCTTTAATTATATTCACAGATATTGTTGGGCACAGTTCTTGCCAAAGAGATATTTGGGAACTTTTTTCCTAGCACAAAATGTCAAACAGACGAAACTCAAAAAAATGATGTGTTTCTAAATTAAAATCGGTTCGTGGTTAGTGGACCAATTTTTATTCAACAAATAATTTAAAAAATAAAGTTGTACGATTGAAGAAAATAGGAACAAATTGCCAAAACTTTCATAAATCTATCCAGTCTCTTTGTTGAAATAAATTATATAAATATAAAAAGAGAAATACAGTTTATAAAATAAATTTTTTTCAAAACTTTACTTCATAATACATCACTATTGGTTTTACTATACATCTAAAACTATAATGAAAGGGTACTCTCATTTCTCAGTCATTTTACGTTAATTTATCCCAAGAGAAATATCTCTTACATGTTATAAGTTTCATGCTTGGTGCAAGATTCCAAAACTTTTTCATTTGACCCAGTCCTGCCGTGCAGTGCGGTATAAAATACAATAAAAAATATAACAAATATAAGCAGCATTAATTTTTTGTTTTTAGTCCGTGCTATTTGGCTCAACAAATGTTTCAGGTCATAAGTTTATCCAATTAACCCAAAGCCAAAGAGCATGAAGCAGCAGTATGGTTTATTTGTAACAATTGTATCATGTTGTGTCAATCCACTAAATGTGTTTTTGCTTTTCCTTCGCTATTCCTTGTTACTGTATTACCATTCCTGCACTGTGACCCATTTCAGTAAACAGAGTTTCTTCACAGAGAAACATTAATTTTACCGATAAAAAAGGTGTCAACTGGTTTACTTTACACCGTGACTATCAAATTCAACATTTGATTTGAATGTAGTTACTTTACTGAAAGAGCTCGGTGACAATAAAAATCCAGTCTGTCAACTTGAACTAAATAAAGTTATTTAAGAGTGTTGATTTTTTTAAAACAAATTAAATAAGTTATGACAAATATGATCCTACATGGTTTGAACCTGTTCACAATTATCTGTTACTGAAACCAGTGTATTGTTTGAGACCGAGGGTCATGGGAAGGGGAGAAAGGGAAGAATGAAGTTGGGGGAAGTGGAGGAAGTTGATGGGTTTGGAAAAGTCAAACTGCAATTGATATTCACCTATGTTTGTTGAATTTTACAATCCTAGTCTGGAACAAAGACAAATACAATACTCACAGCAATGTATTGACACAAACAGCAATACCACACAGGTTAAATTCATACCCACGTGCATGTACTATCATTTACATCTTTGTACCATCATTTACATCTTGACATAAGCACAGACAAACATGTGCATTCATTTTCAATTTAAACTTATTACTCAGCTCTAGGCTGTCTGTTCCAAAATGAGATATAATTATGCTGAATCACACGTAACGCATTCTCACACAAACATGCACATATACTCACATTAACACACAAAACACACAGCTACCTTACAGAATCAATTGATTCCTACTGAATCACTCTTGAAACACTTAAATCTCTGAACTTTTCACTTTCTCTAAAATACGCCACAACTGTGCAAAGACAAAAGAACTAACCAAATATCCTCCTATCCTATCCTATCCCGTAACTCAGAGGTCGTAGGGGCACCACAGATGATCGTTTAACAAACATACTCCATCTTTCTCTGTCCTCAGCAACCCTGATGGTTTTGCTCAGTGTCAAACCAGTCCATTCTCAAATGCTGTCCTCCCACCTCTTTTTCTGTCTCCCTCTTATTCTACCTCCTTGTACTGTGCCTTGCAGGATGGTCTTTGCAAGAACTGATGATCTCGTGATGTGGCCATACCATCGGAGTTTCCGTTTTTTACCACTGTGAGCAGATCATCGTGCTGTCCAATGGCTTGTGTGATGGTCTGTCGGACTTCGCCGTTGGTGATGTGCTGGGTCCATGTTTCGCAAGAGTACAGGAAGATGCAGATGACAAGGGAGCGCAGCAGTCTTACCTTGGAATGTAGGCTGATGGTCCTGTCTTTCCAAATGGGCTGGGGATTCAACCTTGCAAGGGCAGCAGTTGCTTGTGCAATCCTGGAGAGAACTTCCTGTCGGGACCCACTGTCTGATACAATGGCTCCTAAATATTTGAAGCTATGCACTGTGTTCAGGGATTGGCCTTGGATGTCCGTGTTGATGCCATTGGTGTTGTTGGTCATCATTTTGGTCTTTTCTGCATTTATTTCCATTCCATAGGCTCTGGAGATGGTGTCAAGTCTCTGTACCAGCTGTTCAAGTCCTTGTTCCTCTCCAGCCAATCCATCAATGTCATCTGCAAAACGAAGGTTGGAGATTGCTCTACTTCCTAGGCCTATGCTTACTGTGTCTTCATGATCTGCAAGGGCATCTGACATGATGCGCTCTAGAAAGAGGTTGAACGTTTGAGAGAGTAGGCATCCTTGACGCACACTGTTGTTCTGAACCAGTTTCCAATGGTGCTGTTATGGAGGACTGCACTGGTAGCCTTGTCATACAGGCTTTTGATGACTTCAATAATTTTAGGGCTGATGTTGTACACTCTCATGGTTGCCCACAGAGCTGCATGCCAGACTTGATCAAACGCCTTCTTGAAGTCTACGAACACATGATATAGATGTTGTTGGTGCTGTAGGTATTTCTCGCAGATTATTCTGAGGTTGAAAATCTTTTTATTGGTACTTCACCCTGCCCTAAATCCTGCTTTTTCTTCAGTTATGACTTGATCAGCTTGGGGTTTTAACCTGTTGAGTATTATTTTCAGTACGACCTTGCTGGGATGGCTGATGAGGCTGATGGTGCGGTAATTTTCACACTCCTGAAGGTTACCTTTCTTTGGAAGAATGATGACAAGCGACTGGGTCCATGGTGTAGGCCACTCCCCACTCTGCCAGATCTGGTTACAGATGATGGTGAGGGTGTCAATCATCCCTTCTCCTCCTGCTTGAAGCAGTTCCGCGGGGATGTTATCCACTCCCGCTGACTTCCCTTTCTTCAGCGACTGCACTGCTGCCTCAACTTCATCTTGAAGAATTTGGAGGATTTCTTCTTCTTCTCTGGACATGCTAAAACTGATGGGTCTCCGTTTGGTGTGTGGTTGTAAAGGTCCATCTATCCAAGACTTCTTTTTCTTCTGTAAGGCATATGCCTGACTTGCTTTGGATCGTGGAGACCGTGGGCTGTTTAACACTTGTCAGCCGCTTCACAGTCTGATAGGCCTTCTTGCTGTTGTTCTTGTTCAGACTGTTTTCTATTTCCTGGCATTGATCTTCTATCCAGTTCTCCTTTGCTGAGCTCAAGCCTTTTTGGATGCCATTGTTGATTTTTCGGTAGGCATCAGCTCCCTGTGAGGTGTTCTTTTTCTTTTTCATCTCTCTTCGTTTATCTCAAGATGATGAAAAAACAAAAAAGAACCAAATAAATATATCAGCAAATTTGGGAAAGATGGGTCTGCAAACCTGAACTGATAAAAAAAATTGATATAGTTGAGATTGATTTTTGATCTAGTTCAGATTATTTTCAGCTTAGAGTTAAATAAACAAAAACTTCATGGTCTGCTCTTGCACATTAATTGTGGCAACATTCTATACCTCTTACAACAAAAAAAAGACAACATAGGTTCTTTTTCCAAAGTTCTATAAACATTAAGTGAATAATTATACCTGTTTACACTTGCCAATATAATAATTCAACGATTCACACTGTTCATTTCTCACAAAGCAAGACTTTGGGTTGATTTAATTATGCATGCTCTATGTCGATCCACTCCATTCGATAACCAGATTCACACAATCGTATGAGCACCCTAAACTGTTATCAAGTATAACAGAAGTTTTGTCAAATTGTGTCTGACTGCCACTATCTGCACAAAGTTCTCTACCATTTCCAAGCCATTGCAAATGTGTTTGATTACTGTGGTCATGAATGATAAGAATATGCACAGATCTAGATCTATGACTATTGATGGTTTGTTTTCATTGCTAAGTTCAGAGTTTACTTCTTTCTAGTTCTTGTACGTAATCAACACACGTCATTGCTCATGTATGTATGTATGTCAAGGGATTGCTATGGGTTACATGAACTTCCTGTCTGTGTGGCAAAGCTATGGACATCAGAGTTGATTTCAGTTAGTAAAGTGTTGAAACCTGAAGTTCACCTTTTGACTTTGAGTCTGTGTGTAACAATGACTAAATCAAATTTTTTTTTTTTACTTCTACAACAACCGATTTCAGACATTATGAATTCTAATCTATCATCGAGTTGTGCTTTTAAAAAAAAAAAAAAACTTACTTAAAGTCTTTATTAATATTTTTGTAAGTGAACATAACATGTATCTGCAAATAAGTTGCCCTGCTTTCTGGACTATGGTCCGCAACCTCTTCAAACCTGCTTTTCTGACCCTAGCACGCATACTCATTTAATCAGTAAGAGGATAGGGTGCACATGCAGTTCAAAGCGTTTAATTCATAATATGTAAATATTTTTTTTACACTTTTCATTTGGGGGGAAGCAGCTTCATTAAATACTGTATCTCCTCATAGCCTGTATAGTATTCATCTTCTTTCCATTTAAATTTTTTTTTTTTAACATGAACTCATTGCCTGCCAATTGACGATATATCGTCGATCTGAGCCCCCATGTTTTTGCCAATCTACAATATATATCATCGATTTCAGTATTCCGTTTCGTTCCGGTTTTTTGCGCAGTCCAATCCAAGTTTTATTTTAACCAAAGAGAGATAACTCTTTCTACTTTCGATCTCGATCGACACGCATGTGGTTTCTTCAAATTGATTCGTTTTTAGAGTGTTTTTTGTGCATTTTACTAAGCATCGTGATGGGCACAATCGACAGTGTGTCAAACTCTGCTAATAATCAATATAATTTCAAACTGTAAAGTGTATTTTGATCCTAAATAAATTTTCTTTCTGGTGTGTGAAGCTGATTGGAATTATTCCTCCAGATTATTTTTATCACTGTGGTATGTAGAAATATATTTTTTTTTATTTTATCATTTCAAAAAGATCAACATGCTTTCAAAACACATATTTCAATAATAACAATCAAATTAACATTTTTGTGGGTTTTTTTCTCTTTTTTTCACTCTTTTACCTTTAATTTGATATGAAATATGTCTATTTAACAACTATTATTGAAAGAACAGTAGCTTAAATACCTAAGGTACTGAACTTTCTTTCCGGTGCCAGAGAAATGTCTGGCACAAACGTGGAAACATGCCTGGCAGGCAAAGAGTTAAGACTTGACTCTTACGTCCCATCCCACCACACTAACACATACCCATTTGAACCATAAACAGACAAAACAGAAACCACTTCCTATTTGTAGCTCTGACAAAACAGAAACCACTTCCTATTTATAGCTCTGACAAAACAGAAACCACTTCCTATTTATAGCTCTATCTCATCTCTTAATATAAATAAAATTAATGGAAAGACGTTTGTGAAGTAAACACCATGTTGATCAGTTGTTAAAACGACAACTAAGCAGATGAAATGTATCACGCTTACACATATAGATATATAATTATATATTTACACACACACAGTACCATACACACACATAAACCACTCACACCTATGAACACTCATATTCAGACTTGTATAGCACAAAAACACACAATATGTAAGAAAAAAAGTATTGTAAAAAAAATCATTGCCTTTCCCCACAATTTCACTCCACCTCTTCTTCATATATTGTACTTCATTAAAGTCTCGGTCAACAAAATGTCTTGAATTAGTCACATCAATACAACAACGACTCGTGTCTGCACAACAGCACATATTATCCCTGCATCCTCAGCCACGCAGAACGAACTGCACCAGCCGTCCATCACAAAATTTGTCCTACAGCAGGCATGGGACAAGGCTAAAAACATTATCATCCAAACTCAATCTATTGTCTTTTAAACACACCCCCAATTTTTTTTTTTTTTTTGTAGTTTTTTTGTTGTTTTTGTTTGTGTTGGATACTTTGCCCTGCATACGCTGCAGAGTTCAGCTTATTGGCACCTTGTGACTTGGAAGAAGCTTTTCTTTTAATATAATTTTTTTTTTGGTTTATGTAAAAGGATTTTTAGAATGACTTTTCTAACAGGTAAAAAAAAACAGATGGTGAAGGAGAAAGTTTGACATGCTTAAAATTACTTTTCATAAATAGCCATTGGCTAAAGAGGGTTGAGGGATCAAAGATTACTATTTCTTGCCTACAAGTAGGTTTCAGTGAACCATACGCCATCGAGAGATTGAAATTCAAAAGCGCTAAAAACACCAGATGCTATCAGTATCACTGTGCCATGTCTTATGACATAGACAACATTCTCTTAAACATACAAATACGATAAGTTTACCTTTTCTTGTAAAACACACTTTTAGCGGCACCCTTTCTCTCACAAACTCCTTTCGACTCTTTTTTTTTCCAAATGCAGTTGCGATAATTATACAGCCAGCTGTTCTGTAAAAATTTGTTTAAAAAAGAGGGTTCACCATCTACTATACACGTTTTCCATGACATCTCATTTTACTACGCTCACCTCACCTACTTATTATACATTTTATGCATGCAGGGCACCGTCTTGATGAATGAGAAATGAACACTTTGCCAGGTCAAGAGTTGACTGATAACGTACAATCGCGTCTGTTGTCCTCTAATCAAAGTTTCCACGTCCAATAAAAGATTCACACATAAATCATTCTGTTTTCCAGGACAACAACAGTATCAGCACCCACAATCAATCGGAGAAGAAAAACAGCTGTTTATTTTTTCAGCGTTGCCCTGCAACAGTGTGAATCAGCAGAACAGTGACTCTACATCTTTCCCAGACAGCACTCATTGCCCACAAGACTTGTCTGGAAGGAAAAGTGCAAATCTGGGTGGCAAGAATATAAAAAGAGCCTCTCTGTTCACAAAAGTAGCTGGGCAATAACAGTCTTCCCAGCATCTGTCAGCACAGCTAAGGATTCAACAACACAATACTTTTATATCACAAACTTCATAGCTGTTCTCCCTCTACCTACACAAACAATTGCACTGCTAACACCAGCTGGTCAATGGTAGCACTGTGCACCAGTACGACGGGAGGAAAGGGACGTAGGGAAGGGGAGAGCTAGGGACAGCCAGCTAAGTCCTAGCTGCTTTGTTTGCGCGAGTGCCTGTACGTCTTTGGGGGCAGCTCAGGCCTCATGTCAGGTCTCTGTTCATCCTCCCCGTTCACATCAAAAAACGCCCCAGCCACACTATCCAAGCTGGCCTGATGGTCCGAGTTGATCCTGGACAGGGAGTTGGCGTGGTGGCCATGGGGGTGGAACTGGTGGTGGTGCTGATGACCTGGGACATTTACATGGGAGTGAGAGCTGTGGCGAGACGACGTGCTCGCAGAACGAGACACGGGCATGATGGGCATGGAGTCCCTGCGTGGCGGCACAGGGGGCGGCACTGTGCTGTCCTGGCGAGGGGGTGGGGGTGGAGGGTTGCTGAACCTCCCAAAGCTGAGGTCTGTCAGCGACTGCCCCATGCCCGAGTCCATGCTGGTGATAGAGAAGTGGTGCGGTCTGCTGCGGCGAGGAGGCAAGGGGGGTGGTTCCAAGCGAGGTTCTTCAGGCTCTTCCGGAATGCTGGGGCTTAGCACTGTGCCATGTGGCCCCTGACCTGGCTCTGCACACACCAGCACATCAGTTAGCAATACACAACAACAACAACAGCAACAACAACATCAGTCATCACAATGCAATACTGTATGAAAATATGCATCCTCTTGACTGACAGTGCACACAATTTTTCCCGTGACGGGGACGCATAACTGAGAGTGTTTAACACAAGTGAGAGCGTACCCCTGTAAATGACATCTGACTTAATTTTCTCTCAGTAATATTGTTCTTTTCCTCACCTGGAAAGACATGGCCTGGGTGACAGGTGTGAGGAGGAGTCTGGGGTGTGCTGGGGGTGGGAGGGGTCGAGCACATGGGGGAACCTGGGTCATCGTCATCCACAGACTTTGGCACGCTGACGTTGGGAGGGATGCCGTGGCTCTTGCTGGACGATGTGTGGCGGTGACTGGAAGGTTTGATCCCCGGTGATTTCAAGGAAAACTCCACATACCGCTTGGGCTGCACACCATGACAAGGCTTTAACATGTTAACATAGGCCCCCCCCCCCTAAAGTCTACAGAATCTTCACCACGTTGAAGGTGGTAGTCTACAGCAAAACAAAATGAGTAACTTTGTAGTTTTTGTATTTTCTAATGGTTTTAACTCCAGAGTAAGATTGGTACACACAAGAAAACAAACAAAATACCCTATCAAAGGTTATTGCACCGGTAAAATGTAAGGTAATAAATAATAATAATAATAAATGCTGAAGGAGCCTTGATCAAACAGTAAATCCATGAACTCATTGGAGGCCGAACCTATTTTGCCATGTTTATTTCCTAAAAAGGAACAATTTAAGTGTATTTCTGAAAATTCAACCACCTTATAAAAGTTAATATGGAAAACTATAAATTTTTGTAAAGATCATGGCATGTTCCTTCAAGAAATAAAAATTAAAAAATACACTTATTCACCTTTTGTAAGAAAATAGCACTCAAATATCCACACTATATGCGATAATCCAAAACGTTTTTGATATTCAGAATATATTGTACATTCACCACAAAATATGTTAGTTTTGCACTAATGATAACAAATAAATTCAGAATAATTATGTTTCAAATGTATATGAATGATTCTTGTAGATTAGTACACATAAAATTGTCATTTCTGGATTGGCTGCCATTTTAGAATTGAGGAAAAACATGTCCGTCAAAAGTACCCCTGAAAATTACTCACATAAAAAATACTTGGTTTTACTGTTAAATACTCGGTTTTAAAGTTAAAGGGAGGTAACAAACCAATTATTAGTCTTGCTCCCAATTGTACTCTCCTTTTAGTAGTTGGGTTGCTTTAACTTGTTTGTAACGGGCTTCCTAAGTGTGCTCTTCAGCTGACAACCATACAAACGAATCACGCATCCTGTGACGCTTATCACCGGCAATGAGTTATGTAGCAAAACTAGAACCAGTAAGTCACATTTTAGCCACATACATACATCAGCGGATATATTTATAGAAACATTCTGTGTAAATAAAGTATGCATTCTTTTGACCATGGATAGGAGTTCCAATGGGTCAACAAAATTTTTCTGCATTTTTGTAAACATGGACACAAATCAAAACTGCTTTCACAAACTCTAGCTGTATCTATCCGTTGGATTTTGAAGAGGCTTAGAGACTTAAAAACATTGCTGCAGTTTGCACTACTGGACCCAAGTTTACCATACATATATATATATGCATGAATATCACTGGGGCCTTTGAAGAGTGTAAGGCTTAACATGTTGCCACAGACCCAATTTTACTACTTCAGTGGACGGTCCATGAAAAAACCAGAAGGGCAAAGCCCATATGATTCACATACTCCTTATGGAACTCGCAATATTTAACATGAAAAGGAGTTCATAAAATTATTTTAAAAAAAGAAACGGTGGCATTAAAATGCAAAGTAATACCGACTTTGATCTTTCTATGCTCTTGACCTTGAGATGACCCTAACCTCTGGCTCCAAATATACTCATGTACTATTAAGTAAGCTACAGCAAAAGTTGTTTTATGCGAAAAAAAAAAGCAGTAACTTTGTGATGACATTACATTACATTACATGATTATTGCTTTAGGTCCGGCAGACTCTTCCAAGCCAAATCAGGACCAGTATAGCCGAATCAGGACCACAAAATCAAGACCACAACTTCGCTGAAAGAGGACTCTCCCCTGAACCGCATAAAAGATCTGCCAAAACAACCCTAGTGGCAACACTGAAGGCACTCCACCAGCCGGTCACTTTACAATAAAGGACATCCCATGCAGATTCAGATTCAGATTCAATATTTTATTACAAGAAGAAAATGATTTTAGCATTAATTTGCTAATCTTACAATGCAGGGGACGCTGAGGCTATACTCTAATTTATCGAACACTCGTTTACAAAAACAAAATAGAATATAATCATTATTATAAAATATCAACAAAACACATACATATAAAATGCCTACATTGCCAAATAATAACATCAAAGGAAGCCACAGCAACCACCTGGCAGAAAGCGTTTAATATTTCCAAGCTGATCCAACAGACCTCACACACAAATGAGGAGTTTTATTCCGGAAGAGTTTTCAAGAAAAAAGGTAGGTGACTTTGTCTAGTGAAGAAGATAGTACAGTAGATTGACAGAACAGAGTAGGAATGAGAGAGAACGAAGGAGAAAGACAGCGACAGTGGGAATTTAAAGCACTAAATTTCCAGAAAATGGGGATACTATTTATACTGAAACCCCCGGACTCCTCACAGGGAGGGGGGGGTGTACCTTTAGTGACCTTGACCTTGGGATGACCTTGACTCTCACGTGACCTCTCATGCATGTATGATCAAATAACCCAATGTCATTGCATACTATGGATTAAATAAACAGCCATCCCACTATACGAAGACCTATTTTTTTATATGTTTTTGCAAGGCCTAAAATGACCTTGACCTTCAAGATCAACGCAAAAATGGAACAAATATGAAAGATCAATCTATCATCTCTAAAAACAACAAGTTTGGACTTTATATCTCTCGTAGCTTAGGGTCAAGGTCACTTCAAAGTATCTATACTGACTTGGGGCAGCTCCAGCAACCTTGACCTTAGAGTGAGGTTGACCAAATTTTATAGTATGTGTGTCTCCTTAATATCTATTCTGCATCAAAGAATCATAAGTTTAATATTAATAACCTAGACAAAAAGTGAAAATTTGTGAAAAATTGTTGTGAACAATTGTTATTTTTTTTACTAACATTTGATGACCCTGTGACCTTGATGTTTCATTCACTGATCATTTATGAGGTCTGGTGGTTATACATCATCTTACCAAGTTTTGTTGTGATAATTGAAATAGGTCCTGAGCATTCAACGATTCAACGAAGTTTATTGGCCAAATTGACATAAAACATGCACATGGAATATGTTGCGATGTGGCAGTAACATTCATAAAACATACATGCAAACACACGTTTACCAGCTAATAAAATACTGATCAAGCGTGCACACATACACACGCAAACAACAAATAGTAAAAATAAACAAGTAGGTGCCAGTGGATTATCACGTGACGTCAGTTACAGCATTATGAATTTGACATTATGAGGAATTTAAAGCGAGAGCAGCCTCTGGAAAAAAAGAATATCTAAAACGGTTTGTTCTGGTTTTGAAGGCTCTGAAGCGCCTGCCGGACGGGAGGAGCTCGAACAGATGGCCGGCTGGGTGTGAGGGGTCAGCTGTGATGTTTCTAGCTCTACAGACCAAGCGCGTGTTATAGATCGAGGCGACAGATGGAAGTTCGCACCCGATAACTCTGGACGCGTGTTTCACGATGCGCTCAAGTTGCACTTTCTCCTCATCAGTGGCACCACCAAACCAGGTAGTGATGCCAAAGCAGAGGATGCTTTCGATCACTGCGCGATAGAACTGCGTCAGGACTTTTGCAGGCAACCTGAACTTCTTGAGTTGCCTCAAGAAGTGCAGGCGCTGTTGGCACTTTTTGATGATGGGGGTGGTGTTGTTTCCCCATGACAAGTCGTTCGAAATGACTGTGCCTAAAAATTTGAACTCTTCGACTTGTTCAACACTTTCACCGTTGATCACAAGTGGTGAAAGTGGATCTTTAATTCTCCGAAAATCGACAATCATTTCTTTTGTTTTTGAAACGTTGAGCTCGAGGTTGTTCTCTGAGCACCAGTCAACCAACCGTTCGACCTCATCCCGATAGGCGGTCTCGTCGTCTTTGCTAATCAGGCCCTCAATGGTGGTGTCATCAGAAAATTTAATGATATGAACGGATGGAACATGTGACACACAATCATTTGTGAACAATGTAAAGAGAAGAGTGGAAAGGACACAACCCTGAGGTGCTCCAGTGTTCAAAATCCTGGAGTCAGACAACATCTTGCCCACCCTGACGACCTGGGGGCGATCCAGCAAAAAGTCTAAAAGCCAATGGCACCCAGAAGGATGGACATTTAAGGTTAAAAGTTTATCAAACAGCTTGTGGGGTATGATGGTATTAAAAGCGGAACTAAAATCCACAAAGAGCAGTCTAGCGTACGTACGCGCCTGCTCCAGATGCTGCAGTACGTGGTGAAGGCCCAGAGCGACCGCGTCCTCCACTGACCTGTTTGCACTATAGGCGAATTGGAGTGGATCACGTAGGTGACCCGTGCATGCCAATTTAGCCTCTTTTAAATTTTTTCACAGACAGACGGCAGACAGACAGACGAATGAAAGTTTTTTTGGTTTTTCTAATGTTATTTTTTTATTATTTAGGATTCATCTCTCAGTTTTGCAAAAATTTGAAGAACAATTTTAGGGGTGAGTACATAAGGACATAATACTTACAAATCTTGGCAGTTGCCTTTGCGGACAGTTGCGAGGTTCCAACTCCATAGATTTCTCATACAAGTAATCGTTGAACTCCTTTTCTGTCATGTCACCCAGAGGGTCCAACGATTTTAAGAAATCCTATAAACAATCATCACATCAATATTAGACTGCTTGTTCAAGTACCAAATCATTTAATGCTACTATAATGTGTAATTTAGATGCAAGCACAGTCAAATGTTTAAATCTAGGGATGAAACAAAACTAAGCCCTGACATATTATGAAAATATAGCTGATTTACACTAAAATAAATCTATGCAAGTTGTGAATAAGCACAGGGTTTACAATTAAAAACAAACTAACTCTGTGTAATGGTTCCAACTGTAAGCAGTAGGGCTGGTTCTGAAATTGCTGGATCTCGCCTGTGATTTCCGCCACCTTGCGTCGCTTGCTGAAGTTGATGAGACCTTCTGACTGGTGAGCACAGTTTTCTGTCCGACTCACGAGGTAGTCCGAGTTACCGTCCTCCGTGAATGTGATGTTGGTCAGGTACATGCCTGAAAAGGGGAAAATATTTTGGAAAGATTATTAACAATTCAACGGTCAATTTAATCATTTTCTTCTGTTGATTTTCTTTTCTTTTCTCCATCACTGATTTTCCTCTCACTTTGTTCAGCATCGCCCTTTCCCATCACCAGGGCTTGTTAATGGTCTGAAGTTAAAAAAGAGGAAATTATGGGGGCCGTGTTGCTCAGTTGGTCGAGCGCTTACTAGTAACCGAAAGGTCCCTTGATTGACCAACCTGTGACCATATTTTTTTCCCATTACCATCAACTATTTCGCTGGTGTCAAAATAATGTGACCAGTAGTCGCCTATAATCTACAATTAACCTTTCTTAAGAGGAAATTGGCCGGTGTACAGGGGCCACCTAGGCACTGATAAAGGGTGCAGGGTAATTACGCCACCCTCCACACTCGCCCCAACACAAATTGTTGCATTTTTTTAAATCATGTTTTTTAATGAGAAAACACATAAAACAAAGTGAAGGAAATAATAGCTTGCTTACACACAGCTGAATTCTTGAAGTAGCCTGTCTTTATCGATGCATAGCATACAGTTATTATTCGCCAACAAAGTCCAACTACAAATCTAAGTGTAAACATATATTGATGCTCAGCTGACAATCACTATAGTGTAAACATATATTGATGCTCAGCTGACAATCACTATTCAACAATAAAGTCTAAATTTAGTTTTTTTTAATCTTCATACATTTTGATGCACAACCCAAATCTTAAAACCATGTTTTCACTTGCAATGGTTTTGTTAGTATGTTTGAAGAATTTGGAGAGATTGGTTTGTTTGTGGCCGCAGTTTCTCTGAACAGGTTTTGGAGATGTTTTACCAACAATGACTGAATGCTTGATTTCCAAATGGCACATTGTACAAAAGATTGTTCCCTTTCTTGAGATCTTCCTCAAATATTGTCATAGTCGTTCATCAACCACTTCTTTTTCCATTTATTCCCACCTCGATACATTTTTCACGCTTTTATCATCAACTGCATCGCCACGCGTCTGGCATCCATTTTACCGACTACAATTCAGACACGTGCATGCGCAGCTCCATGTTTCCATTTGACTTGAGGACATGCACAAAACACTTTTTTATTGGATTTTTTTTTAATAGCAGAAATTCGCTGAACCGTGGAAAATTACTAGCCCTGCATCAGCCCAACATTTTTTTAACTCCATTCAGTAACTGAGTTATAGTTCTCACAAAACTTTATATTGGTCAGGTTCATGACCAACTTAAACTTTCCAAACATTCTACCCTGACTTGACATAATTAGTCAAAGACGACGAGTTTTCTTCCATTAGTACATTTTAACTTTTGCATCTAATATTTCCCAAACATGTTACACTTCCACTACTAGAAAACAATGACAATAACCAAAATCCCATACCAAGAAAAGGAACACAAGGTGGGTTGACAGAGCGCAGTTTTTCAATGTACTTCTTGCCATGGTCAACATTCAAGTCTTCTGCTTCATCAAACGACTTGATAAATTTATGAGGCACCTCCTGCACACAGTAACATACCCATTAAAAATAAGTTCCAGGTCAAAAACGAAAAAAGATATCTATAATAATCCCTAAATACACATCACAAACCCAATACACACAAATATTATCTGGAAATACAAAACAAAACAAGTAAATAGAGTGGTAACCATCCCATCGCTTTAAAAACTACAAGCTTTTGCACAATGTATAAAAAAGTGGCACTGGCTAGATGTTTCCCTTGTCCCCTATACACAAAGTGTCCGGGGACGTTAATTTATGAATGGAATGGAATGGATGTTTCTTGTCATACCTTGAAGGTATGATCCAGCCTGTGGACCGGAGCAGAGTTGAGGGCGCTGACCACTTCCAGAACACCGTTGAAGTTATTGTGCTCCAGAAACACCAGCATCATCTCCAAGATGCGGGACACCACCATCACCCGCTCCTCGATGTTCTCTGTCTCTATGATGCACTTCTCTAACCAGAATGTAAACTGCACAAACATTGTTTGCACTATATATATATAATAGTTATTTACTAACCTGTGCGTACCAAGTGGAAGAAATGTCTATGGCAGGGAAAACAAGTTAATGTTCTGATTGTAGAAATTATTAAATTTATATATATATAATCTTCTTCTATAGTGTCCTGCTTCATGGATCCCAAGTCAGATTTCTTACAGACTCTGATCATCCTTGGTGTTCGTTTCACTCTTGCAGCTTGTAAGCAGCTGTCTGTTAAGACGATATCATGGTCACTGAGCGATGGTATGGTAGTGCATCTCGTCACAATACTTGGTCTGTTTGTCAGGAATATGTCCAAATATGTTCCCCTTACCACCACCCCCCACCCCCTCGTAGGCTTGCTGTTCATCTGTTGGAGGCCTAGATCGTTAATCTTATCCAGAAATGTTGAATTGATGCTCAATGGGTACTGATGGCCAATGATTTTCTGGTCCTTCCAGTCAATGTCATGTAAGTTGGGGTCTCCTCCAATCCAGATTACACCTTCTGTTTTCACAAGGTCCAAGGTATTAATGATGGCCTCCATTTGCTCGTAGCTTGTACTGGATGGTGTCCTGAATATGGCTCCCACTATTAGAGGTTCTGTTTTCTTGGTGGTCTATATGGAGACAAGGACAGCATCAGCTCCGCCGGAGACATTCAGCTCATGGGATGGGAGATCAATGAAGAGTTTACTGCTATCAAGGTGCCACCATATCCATCGCTTCTGTCATTCCTGTATACATTATACGTAGCAGGAAAGAGTTCAGCTGTGAGGGTGTCAGGTTTGAGCCAGGTTTTAGTTCCTATGATAATGTCTGGTTCTGTCGTGCTTAGAAGGGTCTGAAACTCCGTTTTCTTTGGTCTCAAGCTCTGGAAATTTATCACTAGGGAGCGAAGTATTGATGTGGATTTCAACGGTTTGGGAGTGAACGAGGCCTGGCTTGATGTGTCAGGTGAGGAGTTAAAGACTAGTTCATCGACATTATGATCAGCATGATTTGGTGTTGAAGTGAGTGGAACTGTCCTGTGGGATCCAATTCTATCTTGTTAAGAGACTGGCGAGGTGGGCTGACCAACAGAACAAGCAGAAGTGGACGAAGCTCTGGACATACCCTAATCCATTCAATACAGACTCAGCTGAAACCGATTTGAAGAGCGAGCTAGAGAGGTTTGGGATGCCGCAGTAAAAGCAAGACCTGGGTGTTGCTGTAGTGTTTCTCTGGTACACACTGTCACACATGTTAATGCTCTTTGTGTTACCATGGCTCGCAGTCATCACAAGCAATACCTTTCTGATTTATTCTGACTGCCTTGCTACATTCTCCACATGGGAATTTTATCTTTCAAGGGCCCATGCTGACAAAGATCTGGTGGTTCACCACAAGGTATTCATGCCACGAAGCCAGAGCACAATTTGGATAGTATTATAGGTCTAATGGTTCCATCATCACACAGGCAGGAGCTACAAGTCAAGCGCCGAGCCTCAAAGAGGTTGCTTTCATTGTGTTTCAGTGTTTGTTTAGCCCTGGGTGCTAGGATTTAGTTGAGTCCAGGTAACACTGCGAAGAGATGTGATGAGACTTGATTAGAGTCTACCTTACAAAGTACTGTACGAAGTTACCATTGCCGCCATGTTGGTAATGAAAACAACACTCACTGTGAGCAGGGATTAATGTCCACCAATAACAAAGGCATCAGGTGTTATATATTTATATAATTAATAAAATTTGCTTCTACAAACCCTTATGCATTAAATTCAATCACAAATTGACTATTTGTTAGATAATGCTATTAGAAAAAGAGATTTTATCTGGAGTGACATTGCAGATAACTTGCGGCACCCCACGCATGCGCACTCAACAATAACGCATATATGGCGTGACAATAATGCATATATGGCGTGACATTGCAGGTTCACCTGCGGCACGCCACGCATGCGCACTCAACAATAACGCAGATATATATATAAATTTAGTAATTTCTACAATCAGAACATTAACTTGTTTTTCCTGCCATAGACATTTTTCTTCCACTTGGTACACACAGGTTAGTAAATAACTATTGGGGGATATCAGACATGTTATGCCTTCCAGCAAGATAGAGAGCAGAGGGATCTTTTAGCTGATGGTTTCAAAGGCGCATAATTATGTTTGATGTCAAGTGAGCAACTCCATGCCATCAGCGGTGGCAGGGAACAGGTTTAACAAATATACAACAAAGATCAAAAAGACCTTGGTGGATTATTTCCTACGGACAAGTAAAAGTGTGTTATACAAGTGTACAAGTGAAAATAAATTTTCACACACCAAAAATTCACACCATGAAACTTTGAAAGAATAAATAAATGAATAAATGAATGAATGAGAAGTATGAGAGAGTAGTGATGGGTAGATTGACTTCTACTGTTACACACACACACACACACACCAAGAACCCTAACAAAAAATGATAGGCTTCTTTCAAAACTCCACTTCGTAGTTTGTCGTGATTTGACCTATTTCCAGTACCTTGCTTCAAACTAAGTTCTAAGTCTCAAAACGATTGATTGATTGATTTATTGTTGCTTTAGGTCCAGCGGACTCTTCCGAGCCAAATCAGGACCGGGTCTCAAAACGAGAGTCGATCCCCATTTTCACATCCAAAATAGTTAAGTAAGGACCCTTACACAAAGTCATATAATTTTAGATGTCATATAAGCGATGTAATAAACAAAATATACCCATAAAGTCAACTTCATGGGAATTTCTGTTTCGGCGAACTCACATCAACCCGATTCATGAACATTCGCCTTTGCATAATGACTGCATAAAGGGATAGGATAGGACTGCATAAACTGCTGACACCACGGTCAGAAAGTAGTGCGGAATCACTTTCACAACGCAAATCACCCGCTTCTGAAAGATCCTTATTGAGAGATATATACGGGTGAAAGACAGTTTTGTACTGTAACATACTGTACAACTCCTAAATTCACTTACTCTTCACAAAACCACATAATAAATGAATGAATTAATGAATGAACAAGATATAGTGAAATTTTGGTAGACTATTTCAGATTATTGTACCCTGTACAACTCCCAAATTCACATACTCTTCACAAAACGACGCAATAAGTGAATAAGAGGTATGACTACTGTTATTCAGAAAACAATAAGTAAAAGAGGGAAGTTTTATCATCAATGTGCTCCTGCATAGGAAACCAGTAGACTTTCTGCTTTGCGATACACAATTCTGAAAGCTGTTAAGACTGAACTAGTAATGTGCTGCTCTTATGTGTACCAGTGAATTCCTGCATGATCTGAAGAAATTGTGGAATAAAGTGACAGCTCCCTCTGATGGCAAGCCAGGAAGTGAGTTGGGCTGATCAACAGTGTTCAAAGTAATGTCTGAAATCTTGACAAATTTTGTTGGAATTATTTAGCCCTAAACATGGGCAGCATTTGCATTCTCATTAGTCTATGAACATGAATTGCCAGGTTGACCACAGAAACATCAGATTGAACCTGGGTCGCCAGGTTGACCACAGACACATCAGGTTAAACATGAGTTGCCAGGTTCACCACAGACACATCAGATTAAACATGGGTCGCCAGGTTGACCACAGACACATCGGATTAAACATGAGTTGCCAGGTTGAGCACAGACACATCAGATTAAAATGGGTCGCCAGGTTGACCACAGACATATCAGGTTAAACATGCGTTGACAGGTTGACCACAGACACATCAGGTTAAACATGCGTTGACAGGTTGACCACAGACACATCAGATTAAAATGGGTCGCCAGGTTGACCACAGACATATCAGGTTAAACATGCATTGCCAGGTTGACCACAGACACATCAGATTAAACATGGGTCGCCAGGTTGACCACAAAAACATCAGATTGAACATGGGTCGCAAGCTTGACCACAGACACATCAGATTAAACATGGGCCGCCAGGTTGACCAAAGACACATCAGATTGAACATGGGTCGTCAGGTTGACCAAAGACAAATAAGATTGAACATGGGTCGCCAGGTTGACCACAGACACCTCAGATTGAGCATGGGTCGCCAGGTTGACCACAGACACATAAGATTGAACATGGGTCGCCAAGTTGACCACAGACACATCAGACTGAACATGGGTCGCCAGGTTGACCACAGACACATCAGGTTGAACATGGGTCGCCAGGTTGATCACAGACATATAAGATTAAAATGGGTCGCCAGGTTGACCACAGACACATCAGATTGAACACGAGTCGTCAGGTTGACCACAGACACATCAGATTAAACATGGGTCGCCAGGTTGACCACAGACACATCAGATTGAACATGGGTCGCCAGGTTGACCACAGAGACAGATTAAACATGGGTTGCCAGGTTGACCACAGACACATCAGATTAAACATGGGACACCAGTTTGACCACAGACACATAAGATTGAACATGGGTCGCCAGGTTGACCACAGACACATGAGATTGGGTAGGGGTTGCCAGATTAACCACCGATATGTTAGAGAGTGGACATGAGTTGCCATGTTGACCAATGACACATCAGATTGGACATGGATCGTCAGGTTGACCACTGACACGTTAAAGAACTTGGACATGGGTCACCAGATTGACCACTTACACAATAAAGATAAAACATGGATTGCCAGGTTGGCCACTGACACACCAGATTGGTCACAGGTCACTAGGTTGAACACTAAAACAGAGAGTGGACACGAGTCATCAGGCTGACCAAATACGTTAGAGAGTGGCCAGGTTGACAATTGACACATTAGGGAGTGAATATGGGTCGCCAGGTTGACCACTGACACATTATACAAATTAGAGAGTGAACATGGGTCACCAGGTTGACACTGACACAGAAAATGGACAAGGGTCACTAAGGTGACCACAGAAAAATCTGAGAATAAACAAGGGTCACCAGGTTGACCACTGACACAACAGAGTGGACATGGGTTGCCAGACTGACCACATCATAGTGAAGACATCAGAAAGTATACACGGGTTACCAGGTTGAACACATCATAGCAAAGACATTAAAGAGTATACATGGGTCGCCAGGTTGACCATAGCATAGCAAAGATGTTGGAGAGTAGACATGGATTGTCAAATTGACGATAGACTCAAGAGTGAAGAAGGGTCACCAGGTGGAGCACTGACACATCAGAGAGTGGAGATGGATCACCCTGTTGACCACAGAAAAATCCGAGAGAAAACAAAGGTCGCCAAGTTTACCACTGACACACCAGAGAGTGGATATGGGTCACCAGGTTGACCACTACCACATCATGGAGTGGAAATGGGTCGCCAGGTTGACCACTGACACATCAGGGAGTGGACATGATCGCCATGATGACCATTGGACAATGCAGACACAGCAGAGGGTGGACATAGGTAATTTCCTCAGGAACATAAAACCGGTGAAAGACTCACACAATACAAATACTTTCATCAAAGCACAGACTGGAGGCAATTGAAATTCTGCAACATCACATCACAACATTAAATGCACAATATAAAAAATATATATATTGTGTTACAACAGTAATATTTTGAAGCAGCTGTTCAATACTGAGGTTGCAAAACTCCACAGCGAAAAAAATAATAATGCTGACACTTTCATTCTTCCTCAAGGATAACACTACCACCTTCAGTTTGCCAGTTCCTGTATACATACAAACAGGAAAATTGAACCTTCTGTCTTGAAAATGTGCATGCATGATGTCTTATCAATCTAGTCCCTCAAATTGTTATTGGAGGTGGGGAAGGGGTGTGTGGGAGAGAGAATGGGGACTGGAAGGGTGTGGAGGGTGGGGGTTAAGTAGTGGTCACACACGGCTTACATTTTACGGTTTATGCGTTGGGTTATGAGATTGTTCACTGATTGGAATTTTGACGGATGGTCACACCTTATGAGTTTAGTGGCCACATTTGGCTTATGTTTTACGGTTTAAGCATTGGGTTGGAGGTTGTGACGCCGTGTTTGTCACCGCCCAGTTTGAATTTATAAACTTGTGTAGCTGTTTAATTTCTCTACAACAAAGCACTTCATCATGATGTAATGTACTCTTTCACGATTTGACTATAATATGAAACATCTTTACCAAGATCAACATGCAACAAGTGAATTCAACTGCTTTAGCTCACCAAGTCATGTGTAGCAGAAAACCTGTGTTGCATGTAATCATACAAAAAAGGAGTTTAGGTTGACCTCTAAACTCATAAAGTCACACGCTCGCTGAGCCTGGCTTACATTGTACGTATTTTTGAAGTAGAAGTCAAACATGCGTTATCCTTGTGAAATGTTATGTTAGCCAGTACGCAAGGAAATACAGAAGGAATTCATAAGCATAACAACAGTGTGGCCGGTGCTACAGGCCAAAGTAGCCAGGCCTTGAATGAGCAACCAAGCAGATTTAAATAATGCATGTATACACACAAAAGTTTGCAAATTAGCAAGAGATTTGTTCCGTGTATACCTTATTAGAGAAATCTATCATTTTGAGGAGGTTGGGAGAGGTCTGTTTCTTGTTCTCCTTCATCCAGGCGCAGCCCACCAACTCTGATGGCTGAATGGCACGATACAAGTCAAACTCCAACAGAGTCACCTGACGCGCTATCTCCACTGGGTGAAGCTGCAACGCACATCAGAACAATAATATCATCACGTCATCATCATCGTCACCATCAACATCTTATAGGCCAAACTTCACTATGGCTAAATACATTTTACAGCAGGAACAAATGAGTTTGTAGAATGAAAAAAAATTCGCAGGCATTTCATAATAGAAACAAAAAATAAATTGCTAAGCAAACATCTACTCACCATATTATTGCATCATATAAAATTTGAGGACAAAAAAACACATGCAGTAAAGACATTAGAATTATTAAGTCTTGCTTCGACATTTCTACATGGAACTAGCAAGCCAAAGCATACAGGACATTGGTAAACCTTATTACACTCAATTCGGCTGATCCAAAAAGAATCACAAAGTACTTTTGTAAACAAAACACCTTCTTACATCTCTGAAGGAATAAAGTAGCAGTAGTAAGAACATCAACATAAACTAAGCAACTGATGTTCTTTTCTAAACTCTGGATTAAAAGAAAAATTCAAACTTACAGCCATGAGTTCAAAGTCCTCAATTTTGCGAGCCAGGTGCCATTCAATGTTGGGAGGTTTGCTCTGCAATGTGAATTCCCTGTCTGTGTTGCTGCTCTCTTGCTGTAAATCGACAAATTACAAACAACGCAATATTCATCTGCAAAAGAGAAGTTCTGAAGAATCACTACATATAATTAATAACATTACTACTACAACTTTTAGTTTTTTTTTAAATTATTATAATGGATACTACAAACATTATACTTTAGATTGGAATTTTGATTGTTCAGCTAAGTGAAAAATTATTCTATGATAATTTGAGCTCCAAATGCAATTTTCCCAATCGGTTATTGCAGCTCTAAAAGTTCTACATGTTCTGTTATTTTTACCTTTTTGCGAAAAAAAACTACCATTCAGAACAACCATTTCTGCTACAATTCAGATCAAGGTTGACTGGGCAAAGTTCTAATGGTTCAACTTGGCAAATACAGAACAGAATTCTAACATTAGTACATCAGTATGACACATTCTGTAAACTTCACTTTATTCTGGAGCCAGTAGTAGCGTTTTAGAGTCCTAGTATACAATACTTCAATGATTATGACAAAATCTTTTTTTTGTATTTGCTTTACCCGTCTCTGAACAGCTTTGATGATGGAGTCTGCCATCTTGCGCATGGCTTTGCCTTTGATGTTGGAGAGAAACTCTCGCAGTTTGGCCAGCAATTTCTCGTCTCGCTCAAAGTCATAGAAGTGTTGATCCACCCAATGGCGGATAACATTGACAGTCCTGTAAAGAAAAAAGATAAAAACTCAAATTTTTTTATTGTTTTTATTTTGGGGGGAGGGAGGAAGGAGGGGGAGAAGGATAAAGGAGGGAGAGGAAGAGGTTGGAAAGGTGGGTGAAGGGAGGGGGTATTTAGTGGGGGAACATATAATGAAGCCATGCAAAAGCCATTATCATACCTGAATTGCACAGGCTTGACATATTCCTTGCGGAACCGTTTGAGGTCTTCTCTGATACGCATGTTGTGCTCAAAGTTGTCATCTTCCTCTGGTTCCACGTGAGGCTCCACTATGTCAAACCTGAGAAGGAATGAAAAAAGTATAGGTTAAAACTGACCCCCAAAATAAATCAACTAACAATTGCTTTACCCTAACAAATTTGGAAACTTCGCAGGCAAAATTTGCTTAATTTTAAAGTAAATCATTGTTTCTCATGTCTATAACAAGAAACTAAATCAATAAGATACGTTGACATCACAAGATAGCATGACAAGGTTATGACTGGCGGAGTAAGGCGAGACCTATCTAAGCCTTGGCTGTGCTTTTTACGATGGCAAAGTGTGTCGAGATGAATGCAAATGTAAATAATGAGTAGTTAACTCATGAATCACTTACCTTGTTTACACAGTATTTTATCAGTGTCATGCCTTTGCAAACAGGCTAAGGTCGTCACCTCAGTGTGTCAAGCATTACCTTTCAATGAGAAGATCCAGCAGGACCTGAGGTGTGCAGAAGGAGCGGTAGGTGAGCAGGAAGGTGCGCACAAACTTGGGGTCGGCATACATGTGATAGGTTAACCTCTCCACCAGCTTGATCAAAGTGCCACCCTTGATAAGCGGCGATTCAGACGGCTCCTGCTGGTCCTCGAACACAATGTTCACATCCGAGTCTTGCACAGCGAAGCGGTAACGATCAGCCGGAGGCATAATCAGCGGGTGCATTTTCTCTTCATCCCGCAATTTCCCATCCAGAATGCGCTCCAGCATGCTGTCCACAAAAAGGCAAACATAATATCTTATTGCGTGTTAAAATGTTCCCTCAGGAATTTTTTTAATTTTTTTTTTTTGTTCTGTGTAGATCTTAAAAGCCCTTATATGTCAGTGAGTTTCATTCACAGCAGTAAGTGCATATGACCAAAACTGGGAAAAAATGAAATGACAAGAACTAAAATTTAATATCAAAATGTTTTTAAAATACAGACATCCAGAACTTGATCATTAATTAATAACTGCCATAACAGGCCTAAAATAATGAACTATCATAAGGTTGCAATTAGTATACGAATCAAACATTTCTGTATGACAAGCACAATCGTTATCATGCTGTAAATAATGGTTTTGATAAAATAAAGATGTGTCTGCATCTCAATTCGGTTTAAAGATAATGCCCAAGGCTCCCCATTATGCCAAGATTGGATGTAATCACATCTTAGACCCTCAAAACCACATCTTAGAATTGCCGATCAGGCGTGAGAAGTATATCTTAAATGTTACAATTGGTGCCGAACACTCACCTGAAAAATTATCTACACCGTGAGAAGGTCGTGAACGTGATGTTAAGAGAGGCAAAAAGTTTTTTTTCTGAGCAAGTGTCCAACAAACAGCAGCTTTTTACAAGAGTGTTTACTGTTTCAGGAAGAATCGTATCTAAAATTAGCAGGGCCATGCGACTGAAAAGTTAGCTCGATGTTCATTGGTTTACCTTCTGCACTATCAATCAATAACAAAGCTCCTAATTTGTTGCACTATGCTTAGGAAGTAACTTCACAGTTTAATGTGAATGTTTGTGTAAGAACAACAGGTATGAATGTGTGCATGACGTCTGTGTGTGTTGACTTGTGAAAAGTGTGCTCATACATTTTTGTCAATCGTTTTTTTCCCACTAACAAGGAGTGAAAAAATTCCTTAAAATTGTAAAAAGGAAGTGAACCCACTCCTTAGATTCATTGCAAATGGGGAGCCCTGAATGCCCGTTTAGAATCTTTTCTGAACCATGAAAAATGCACAAAGTTTGGAAAATCTTATGGATGTCATGGGATGGCATGTGATGCAATTCTCATATACTGCAAATAGATGCTGCTGAAAGTTGCATTTCTGTTCTCTCAGTTTTGTTTACAATTTCTTATGACCATACAAAACAAGTACAAACTTTATATGATGTGATGAATGATATAAAACAGTAGGTTATGAGATTGGGTTATTACAAAAACATCACTGCCTTATATTTGGTTATACAAAAACATTGCTGTCATTAAAAAGAAAAAGCTGAAAGCTGTGTGGCAGTACCTTCTCGTCTGAAGTGTGATAAGGGCAGCCATCCAGTTGCTCTTCTCCTCAGCCGATGACTTGGTGCTGAGTCCTATGGCATTTCCCATGTGATCACGAGGCACAATTTCAAAGGCGTTTTTCAGGTCTGAAAACAATCAAGAAAACAATAAAGGCATACATGACCTTTGCATAAATAACTCTACCCAACATTATAGAGCTCCTTTTGACAAGTCACTGATTATAAAATAAATAATGCATTTAGCCAAATGACAGCACAAACTGCACTCATAAAATACCCCAATGTTGGTAGACAAACCACTTAAGATTTATAAATTTTTTCGGGACTAAAGTAAGACTAGTCTCGTAACCACAACATGGACAGTTTATAACCAACGTCAGTAAAATATTCTTCATATCTGACCTTGGCTCACTGAAAACTCCTCCTTACCTTCAGTGTCCTCTTTGTCAATGATATCCACTTTTCGGATGAGGTGCTTCTCTTTTAGTTTGTACTCTTGGAAAGGGCCAGCCCCTGATGTACGTTTGGAGTTGGTGTTGTTCTGTTTGCACAAGATGATCAGGCCATCAAACAGGAATACATGACGCTCTGACCAACGTCTGCTACCGATCTGCTTGGCTAGCACACCCTCTATATAAAGAAAGAAGTGCTCAGTTATTCTGTGAATAATGTAACACTCCCCTCTGGGAGAATTAAGTAAAATTGCACACACTTAGCTCACTGGAATAACTATAGCACACTATTTTGATGCATGACTTTCCTAGGGTGATAAATACCAAACCCCACAGATATTGTTCAAAGCAGCAAAATCTATCATTAACCTTATTGGTTTCCGAATGTCATGTTTCAAGATTTTTGGTTAGAGCCCGACATACAACTTTTATTTGGTGTGAGCTGAATAAAGTTGTGTTATTTTTTGTTGTGTTGAGCACATGACCATATTTATAGGATTTGTGGCCTTCGGAAGGTCATGAAGATGGTTAGCTTGCTTCCTTTTCTGCCTGCGTCACTTATCAGCTTGCTTTTTGTTTGAGAAGATTGATTTTGGGGTGATGACAAGGACTAAAAATTGCTGCACGAGTCAAAATGATCAGCTAAAATATTTGACGCAAAGTGTGTTTGCAATTAAAACAAGCTTAATCATAATCACTACCATAATGATCTAACTCACTTAAACACCCAACCTATCTGACGTAGAAGATGGACCTAGAATAAGCTACTGCAAAATTCAAGGCGTTTTCTTCATACCGCCACCTAGAAATACAACTATCTTAACTCAATATGACATAACAAGGAGTTATGACAGTAGCATTATAATTATTGGTGATATAATATTACACTGACATAAGAAAGGACAGTACAACTCACCCAAGATGAACTCGCTACAGCTTTGCCAAATATCTTTGCCCTCCCACCCATCAATATTGCGCTGCAACTCGTTCATTTTCTGCACCTGTGCCTGACGGTTTGAGCGCCGGTGAAGCCTTAAGGAGATTTCCCTGAAAAACAAGTAAGTTCAATTAATTTTCATAAGAAATTCAAAACAAAATCAAAAAAAAAAAAAAAAAGTTCTAGGTGAGCCCATTTAACATTATCCAAGTTAGGAACTCTACAATAGACCATTTGCGAAGAAGTGAGTGCATCTTTTGACAATTTGAGTACCTCTTTAATAGGTAAAGCACTACTTTTACATGATTTTGGTGCAGAATGGAAACGATGCACATTTGCTGCAAGTCTACAGCATTAACACCATGAAACACAAAGCCAATCTGTCTAATGCCTTGACATGAAATTTTAATTCTAACACCTTTTTTTCTTCAATAAAATAACACCGCTAAAATGACAACAACAATAAAGAAAGGAAAATCGGCTCACCAGGGTTTTCTCTTGGGTATATTTCCACTGAATCGCCTCTCCAATGCCACTTTGAGAGACTGCAGTAGCCCGTACACTTGCTTTAGAACCTCTTGGTCTTCTTCATTAGAACTTGTGTCCATCAGGGCCTGGAAAATAAATTAAATTCTGGCCATCTTACAAATCGAAAACTGATTCACCTCACATAGGAAAATTTGTCCTGTCAAAAAAAGTAAGTGTTCAAAATGATAGAACATTGCTTGATTGATTGATTGATTTATTATTGCTTTAGGTCCAGCGGACTCTTCCGAGCCAAATCAGGACCGGGATAGAACATTGCAGAAAGAATCATTTTGACAATGGGCAAGAACCAAGAACTCTAAAATATACAATAACTTAAATCTGTTCATACTTTTTCTTACCTTTATCACTTCAAAATAATGTAAACAATGATACACTGGGCCCATAAGCAGCTTGGGTAGGACATACTTCATCGCATCCTTGAAGCCATGACCTCCACATTTCTGAAAATACAATTAAAAAATCAAATCAGATAAGCAGAAAGAATATGAATACAAATTAATTATGATCGATTGAGAAACCCATCTGCAGGGAAAATCGAAAGGAGGGGTTTGGAATTACTACACTCTCTCCCTCCATGCCCCACCTCATATTACACAAATACACATTTTTTAGTTCTTAATTCTTACTTCAAATATATAAACTGCAGTCACTGATTCAACAATATAGAAAGGCACAATCCTGAACAATTTTGAGCACAGGCACACCAGCAGTTTCACGCAGTAAGTCTGGAGTGGAAAGGCACAGAATCACTACATTACCTTCAAAGTTTCGCATACATCTTCTCTCTTCAACAACGTGTTGAGTCGTTCTTTGCCGCTTGGTGACAGCATGTCGGTCACATAGCGTTCATAAACGTTGAATTCCTCTCCCTGTAACGTAAGTGCAACATTAGAAATATTGCAATGCATTAAATTTTTGTTTAACAACAGTACATCAAAACATTTTCTAAATCAATAATATGTAATTCTCATATCCATTAAGACTACACAAGTACAAAGATAATGTTTTAATTTATTCATTCTTTTTTTTTTATTTACCAAAAGCAAACAATTTCGGCCACAAGGGAAACCAAGTCTCAATTTTTTACATTCAATGAAACAAGCAAAAGGACAGATTTTGTCACGAGTTGCGTAGAAAATTCATGAGCAAACAACAAGCAACATCAGTCAAAAAAGTCTAAAATTTAGCAGCCATTCTTCCACAAAGTCTTCAAATGACAGGCAACGCAAGTCAATGAAAGAAAGCAGGTAATGATGAACTGTTCTTGTGTAGTACTTTCTTCTTGTACAACGCTTTTTCAGCACAAAGATCTGCTCAAGGCGATGGCTGTGACTATCAACTTGCTGCTGGATGCCCACTGACTAATGCTCCTGACAACAAGTCTAAAATTTTAGAGGTACATACCTCAGCCAAGTCTTCAAAGCAGGTTCCCACCAAAGGGACTTCATTGTCTTGGCAGACCTCCACCTGTTCTTCCACAGAGCTGAGTAGTTTGGCTGTGAACTCGTAGATATCTAAGATGTTACTGAAGATGGCTTCAAGGTCCTACAAACAGAAAATGCAACATCTATAAAACTTTAAAAAAAAATAGCAGCATCAGTGGGTGCAGAGCATGCTTGAAAACACAATTTTAATTGTAAGCTTCTATCCTATCCTATCCCGTAACCCGAAGGTCGTAGGGGCACCACAGATGATCGTTTAACCAGCATACTCCATCTTTCTCTGTCCTCAGCAGCCCTGATGGCTTCGCTCAGTGTCAAACCAGTCCATTCTCGAATGTTGTCCTCCCACCTCTTTTTCGGTCTCCCTCTTCTTCTACCTCCTTGCACTGTGCCTTGCAGAATAGTCTTTGCAAGGCCTGATGATCTGGTGACGTGGCCATACCATCAGAGTTTCCGTTTCTTCACCACTGTTAGCAGGTCATCGTGTGGTCCAATGGCTTGTGTGATGGTCTGTCGGACTTCGTCGTTGGTGATGTGTTGGGTATAGGAAATGCTCAGAAGTCTTCTGTAGCACCTCATCTCCATGCTTTGTATTCTTCGTTGGAGATCTGCTGTGAGGGTCCATGCTTCGCAAGCATATAGGAAGATGGAGATGACAAGGGAGCGCAGCAGTCTTACTTTGGAATGTAGACTGATGGTCTAGCCCATGCTAAATTCAAACTGAACAGATTAAAAAAGTGAGAAATCACATACACAAACTTTCACAAGTTTTAACCATTCCCTTGCAATTGGTCAGTGGTCTAAGCACAACATCCAATTGTGATAGCTCCCATCTCACCTTGGATCTAGGGAACAGGTCAGCAAATGGAGCTCGAAACACCTTGATGATCATGTTGAGGTCCCGTAAGTACTGGGTCTCCTCCACGATAAAATCTTTAACAATCTCTTCATAGGTCATGGACTCTCGCCGTACGGGTTCATCCTCGATCATCGTCGCTGTCACATCCTCCTCTTGTGTGAACATATCCACTAGCACCTAACAGTCAAATAAACCATGCACATTAAGTAGTATTCTTGCACTGTATATATACAATGACAAAAGTACCTAACACAAATCATGTATATCAAGCAAAACAATGCCTTGAACAGGTTGTGATATTGTAAAACGGCTTGATGAAAGTGGATAAAACTTGGCTTTGGGAGAAAACTCCATCAGTGGGCTAAGCTGTTACAAGGTAAAAGGTTTACAGGCAAAGACTGAGGCAGGGAAATTACAAGGGAAAACAGGTGAGTACACCTCACCACCAGAAAAGGAAAAAAGTTAAATGCAATTAGAAAAGAAATGAGAACACACATATGTACACAAACAACACACAGGTACACACAAGTACATGTACACAAACAAAGGGGGAGGGGGGGGAGGAGGGGAAAAAAAGGAAGAAGGAATGGAAAACACAAATAAATTTTTAAAATGTGAGGGGGAGGTAGTGAGGGAGAGGAAAAAATGGCGGTTTTTTGGAAATAAAAAGGGTCAACCTCATTTGAGTATGTTCATGCTTGATGGTTGAAGGGTCCCAAGGATAGCTATGAGGCGGGTTTCCATAAAGAAGGTGCGGTTGTGCCACTTTCATCAAGCCGTTTTGCCACATCACAATCTTTTAAAGGTATCATTTTGCTTGCTCTTCCTCAACGGCAGCAGTCACATTCCACAAGTTAACCAACCATGTATATCAATTTGAATTCTTACATCATATTACATTAATGGCTTCTTTTTTTTAAAAAACACTTTATATAAGTTGATAAAAGTTGTTTCCACTGTTATTGTCGATGAAGTGTCTGCTGCTTCTGTCAAACATTATCATTCGTGAAATACAGTGGAACGTCCGGTATCCGTCTCTCTGGTATACGACTCCCTCCGTTATGTGACCTGAAAACTTCTGACGGATTCACTTCCGATAATAAATGACCTCTGATATGCGACAACCTTGTTTATGCGACCAGCGACCGTGTCTTAAGCCCTTTATACGACCGTCTTAGGGCAATTTAAAAGAGATATCAGTTAATTTGTTGTCTGTACCTTTCGTTTTTTTCTCTCATGTTAGTGTACGCCTGCTGTTGTCTGCTATTTCCGGTTCGCAAATAAGGGACATTACTCGCCTACACTGGCTTGTCAAAATGGCGTCGCGCAAGAGGAACGTTTTGAGTTTGGCAGAGAGAATGAAAGTGATTGAAAGAAATGAAAATGGGGAGAGTTGTTTGTCTATTGCAAGAAGTTTAGACGTCGGGAAGACCGAAATTCAGCTCATCATAAAGGATAAGGAATCTGTGAAACTACGATGGGAGAGTGGAGAAAGTGGCGAAAGGAAAACATCGAAACTGAGAGCTTCTGCACTGACAGACTTGGATGAACGCGTCTGGCAGTGGTTCGACTGTTTTCTATTTTTGAAGTTGTGAATAAAAGACAAAGCTAAAAATCAAACATGTTTTACAGTTTCATTTGTCAGAGAATAAATGCTGGTGAGTGTGAAAATTATGACTACATACCCCTCCGAGCCTGACCCCCCTCCCCAACCCCACCCCTTGTTTCCGGTATAAGACCACCTTGTCACAAGCAGACCAGTTTACCCCGCACTATTTGAACTTTTGCTTGTTTAGCAGTAGTAAAACTTAGAAGGTTACCGTAGTCTATAGCAGACGATTAAGGTATAACTGATGTGTACACACACACTGCGAGCAGACGCGAGCCGTTTAGTGACATCATCGCGGCCTGCGATCGAGTTTTGAACTTTATAGCCACTTAGATTGTTTCAGCCAATCGGGACACAGGTAGAGGGTTAGATCCAGTTCTGGCTGATTCAGTCCAAGCCAAGTATAGGTCAGTTGTGTGGAAAGCTCTGAGCAGTACACAGTTACCCTCGAGCAGAGAAATATCTCCACTGATAGAACAGGGAAGCAGTGCTTGTTGAATTTTTGAATTCAATCAAGTAGCCACAGGCCTGACATTGTCGAACAGACGAGCAGGCAGGATATCGTGAGCCCAACTCAACAGAAGAGCAGAACCTAATCTACGATTCGAGTTGGCTGCCGAGGCATCTACAGCATCGTGCGCAGATAGCCCCAAACGTCGTACCAAAAGTCAAAGACTACACGACGATCCAGCGTGTACCAGAAGCTACCTCAACGCAGCACTTCACCCACGCAACAATTCAGTTAAGTGCCCAGGAAACAGTGCACTAAAACTGTAGCTAAAGGACCACAGTAGTCCACTCTTCATGAACAGTAGTAGCCAGTGCCCTATGTAGAAAAAATAGCTGCCTAGACTATCAGTGAGCGAACCATTCGCATTGACAATTGAGCTTTTAAGTTAGATTCGTACTTCGAAGACCGTGTATAGAGGAGAAGAAATAAATGTGTGATTTTGACTGTTATCAAGTGGCTGGACTACATATGATTCATACCGTGTGAAAGCTAGTGTGACAGTGATCTTTTACAATTTTTCTATCTCTGTACCCCAGCCTTAACACAGACCGAGCTAAACAAATAAATGTATTAAAGTAATTCACCGGGTGACTCACTAGCAGTTCCCATAGAATAAGACGTGAGGGTTACAGCATTCCATTGTGCAGGGCCCAACAACAATAAAACCCCACGTTACACACCTCTATTATAAGACCTTTTTTTTTTCTCAGATTTTGGACGGTCGTATACCGGAGGTTCCACTGTATTAAAAATTCTGCACCTCAAAATACTAAGTAAGGAAATAAGGATTATCATAAATGGTCAAAGTATACTTTTGTGTAGTGTTGTAAAAGTGGTGAAGATAATAGTATTAATGATGTTGATGACTGTGACAATGAAGATGGTGATGACAATGACAACGTTGATGCGATGATAAGATTACTGCTGCTGCTGCTGATGATGATGCTGATGATGATGGAGATACAGTCACTGACGATGAACTTATATGAAGGTACCTCACCTGATCTGCACATATTGCAACTTTGATGTCCTGCGAAGTGATCTCTGTATGACGAATGTTTTTCACATAGATTCCGGTGAACTGTTATAAGAAATAAAACATTTGCCGTTATGTTAATTTTACCACAAACACCAGTCAAGCTTACAAGGGCATCATTAAGAAATTATTCATAACAGATCTTCTACTGAACTGCATTGCTCAGAGTTGCTACAGAAAACAATTTGGCAGAACAATACAGAATATTTGTCACAATTGTTTTAAACATTCTTCTACACATAGTAAAATAATAACTGAAAGAGAATTTGTTCATGTGTTTATAGCAGAAACTGTGCCAACTCATTTTACAGTAGTTCTGATGAGAAAGAGAGACAGAGAGAGGTGGAGATATAGAGGGGATGAGGTGGGGGTGTGGGGTGGGAGGGAGAAAGAGAACATGGGGGGTACCTTGAGAATGTCAGCAGCCGTATACTCTATTACAGCAACAATATATACTGCCACATTGTAGTCCACTCTGTAACCCAGTACCTCCTGCAAAGACAAAGAATAGCAAAATTGTATACAAAGAATATCAAATAGCACACCCAGGGATAATTGTTACACAAATGTGCATACATGAAGTACAGAAATCAAATTTGGTGCCGCAGGTTTCAGCTCAGGGCATCATGTTGATGCGCAATTTCTTGCAATATATTTGCCATGCGATGTATACATTAAAATTCCATAACAAATCAAACAAAATCCAACCCTTCAATATAAAAAGAAAAAGGAAGAAAAGAACAAACAAAACAAAATGTGCTGCAGATAATATTTTCATTTTATCTGCCATGCTTGTTCTACTGGCATGTATTTTTAATAAACACGCTTTCTGATGCAGCTCATTAAAATTCTACTTTCTTTTTTCTCAGAAAGTGCTCAAAAATCAATGTATGTGCCCAGATTAATTTTTCATAAAACTTAGCACCTTTGTTAATTCCCTGGCAATAAATGGATAAACAGTAAACATCATTTACCACTGGCCCAAAGCCTTCAACTTAACATTAGATTATAAATTGGGAAAATGCACCAACAATTATTAATTACACAATTATTAATGAATTATTACTGAATAATAAAGCTTACTAAATACTACTTTAATTTTTGAGGAAATTTTTTTAAAGGTCTGTTGTCAGATACTAACCTTGAGAAGTGGCTGCACCTTTTCCACAGGCAAAAGAAGAGAGTGCTTCCTGCCTTTGTCCAAAGCGTTGCGGGCATCACGGATGGCCCACTTGTCAATGGGGTCTGGAAAGGTTTTGTGCACTCTCTCCTCCACATCCTTGTCTGTGTGAGGTTGGGAGGAGCAGAGCAGCTGAAGAAGCTGCAGCATGAGGCCCTCAATGTAGTCCAAGGCATCCTCTTTGGCATTTAGAGAGGGGTGCACTTGTCGCTGCACCTGAAATCATCATGAAACAATGGCACAATGAATTATAGCTTATAGAATAATAGCTGACAAGACAGTGTAATAAAAAATAACTATTTAAGGGCCCCAACAGCCCAAGATCACACATTTCAGCATCCACAGATCTTCTATTTTTTAAGTCACAGTGAGTGCTGCACCACTGGAAAAAATAAGATCATTGATTATGCCCCCCAAACAACTTTTGCCAAAGTACAGTTTTAATAATTATAAATCAATAAGTTCATTTGTTTACGTGTATATTAATAGCATGAAATTTGATTCTAACAAAGCTGAATAGTTGGCACCGTGTTGTGTTACACAACAAGACACACTTAAAATTTAAAGTGCAGCAGCTGGTTTGAGCAAAAATTACCCATTATAATTATATCATATTTTAATGTGACAAAAGACAATTTCCCAAGTAAACTCATAGTTACAGTACTAGTCACACAAAAATAAACATACATGATATCCTGGCCCTTTAATTATCTCGGATAAGGGTTAGGACAGTGTATGTGCAAGGATTCACTTGTCATATAATGTAATGATGTATTATAAATTTCAGTAAAGATTTTACTAAATTTGCCAAAGAATAGCCCAACACTTTTTAACATTTCTGTTTTATGTTCAAAATGAATATTAAATATATTTCTAGGCAGCTATGTAAACATATTATAGCAAAACAACATGAGAAATGGAAACCAGCAACAAAATATTGTACTACAATCAATGTATACACACAAACTCCAATTTTAGTCATTGTATGTTATTCTTTAAAACGAGACATATGTAGTCCCTAAGCCTACTATTTACATGAGAAACAAACAAGTAGACCGATTAGTGGTTCATTTGTATATTACAACAACCATCAAATCTCACTGTAGACTGCCAGAAGTCAACAGTAGCAGACTATAATCTGTCTACTACAGACAGTCTAGCATCCTTGATCTGAAATAAATAATCAGACAGAAGCAAACTGGCTATTACCTGAAAGGTTTATAGTTGACATTATGTAACATCCTAAACTATCTAACACAAATAATAACACATAATACAGTTAAAATGATGCTATCTGATGTGATCATGTGACAAAAATATACTATCAGTATCACTGTATCATTCAGTAATTAAGAATTTGTCGACCATGGTACTTACCCCTCTCAGAGCGTTAACAAATATGCCTTTCCATTTTGCGGCATGCTCCATAGAAAGCACACCATGAGAAGGATTATCGCCTGTAGATAATGCAGGGAACATATCGCTGTAATGCAACAGCCCTAAGGGCTGTTATCTTTGCAAAGTAAGTCTGCGACTACAACTTTCTTCCCTGCCATGTTTAACATACAAGGGACATAACCTTGTAAAAATTATTGGGGTCACATCTAAACAGCATCAAGTCATTGTGTCAGAGACGTTCCTGAAGTAACGACCTGCAATACAAAAGATAGTGCCTTTGTTCAGGGCACCTCACATGCTGTACTCAGTTCGAAGGGCTGAAACACTGCATTGTTTACTCATTTCACGACGCTGAAATTTCCGTGTACATTCTCGGAAGTACAAGTGCTTGTTCACTGCGCATGAGCAGGATTGCTTATTAACGACATTTAAGATGCATATGTTTTTTCATAATAAATTGGTGTATCGTTTAATAATTGAATTGCAAATATAATTGTTAAATAAGATTACAAACTAATGGAGGTTTAAATCCAATTTAATTCCAAGACAACATTTCGCTTTATGGTGTTTGTTTATAAATGGCGGCGTAGTAAAATCAACGTGCTCAAGACATTGTGGTGAGTTTTCAAATAGCCAGCTGTAAAACTGAGTGAGTTTAGAGTCCTATCCTATCCTGTCCCATAACCCGAAGGTCGTAGGGGCACCACAGATGATCGTTTAACCAGCATACTCCATCTTTCTCTGTCCTCAGCAGCCCTCATGGCTTCGCTCAGTGTCAAACCAGTCCATTCTCGAATGTTGTCCTCCCACCTCTTTTTCGGTCTCCCCCTTCTTCTACCTCCTTGCACCATGCCTTGCAGAATGGTCTTTGCAAGGCCTAATGATCTGGAGATGACCAGAGAGCGCAGCAGTCTTACTTTGTTTTTCTAACAGAGTTGTTACCTTTTGGAACGATTTACCAGTTACATTAAAGCAAGCACCTAACATAAATTCTTTCAAAAATCAGTTGGATGAATTACCAAAATCTAAAGAGATTTTCTATTGCTATGATGAATGATTTGTAGGAAAATTGCATGCATAACAGACCCATAACAGTAATTATACTGTCAAAGAAGGGACATTCGCAAAGGCCTCACGGCCTATTTTGTCCTCACACTACTACTACTACTACTACTACATACCATCGGAGTTTCCGTTTCTTCACCACTGTGAGCAGGTCATCGTGTTGTCCAATGGCTTGTGTGATGGTCTGTCGGACTTCGTCGTTGGTGATGTGTTGGGTATAGGAAATGCACAGAAGTCTTCTGTAGCACCTCATCTCCATGCTTTGTATTCTTCGTTGGAGATCTGCTGTGAGGGTCCATGCTTCGCAAGCATATAGGAAGATGGAGATGACCAGAGAGCGCAGCAGTCTTACTTTGGAATGTAGACTGATGGTTCTGTCTTTCCAAATGGGCTTCAACCTTGTCAGGGCAGCAGTTGTTTGTGCGATCCTGGAGAGGACTTCCTGTCGAGACCCGTTGTCTGACACAATGGCTCCTAAATATTTGAAGCTGTGCACTGTGTTGAGAGATTGGCCTTGTACTTTGATGTCCGTGTTGATGCCATTGGTGTTGTTTAGAGTAAGCATAAAATTAAGTTATTAGTATGTGAGCAGTTAATTGTATGATTACTTATAAATAAAAATTTGACTGAGTTTGAAAAGTACGCGGAAGAAGCGTACGTGTATACATAATTTTTAAAAAATAAAGAAAATCAATTAACAGTGAAGTAAACATGTATAAGTTTTGAGTTTTTTTACGATATACCAGTGAAAATAAATGCTCATCGTGTCACAGTATAACAAGTTTGTTTCAGTAAGCATCAAATGCTCATCGTGTCACAGTATAACAAGTTTGTTTCAGTAAGCATCAAATGGCAGAAGAGGAAGATCTCCAATTATTGGTAATGCGCTGGTTGACAGCATTCAAAAAAGCAACAGATTTTGACATGTGGGGACAACCGGTAGAAGCAATCGATGTTTATCAGAGGTAGTATGAAAGCTCTCTCTCTCTCTCTCTCTCTCTCTCTCTCTCTCTCTCTCTCTCTCTCTCTCTCTCTCTCTCTCTCTCTCTCTCTCTCTCTCTCTCTCTCTCTCTCTCTCTCTCTCTCTCTCTCTCTCTCTCTCTCTCTCTCTCTCTCTCTCTCTCTCTCTCTCTCTCTCTCTCTCTCTCTCTCTCTCTCTCTCTTGCGCTCTGAATGTTAAGAAAACAAAAAACGTAAACTTTGATCTGCTTGTGGATTTGATTTTGTTTGGGGGCAACAGGGAGTGGGTAGACATAATTTAAAACAAGACTACAAGACATATTTAAACAAGAATTAATAGGTTGGAACCTTAAGGGATAAAGACCGTTATGAAATGTTTCATTCCTTTAAAACTGATTTTGCCCAAGAATTCTACATTGTAGACATTGATGTGTTGTTTCCATATTGCACTGGCTTTACTTAGATTTGGAGTTTTGCACATCAACAACAATGCCAACAAATACAATGAAGATGTGTTAGTTAGAAATTGCATTGTTTGTATAAATATACATTGTCAAGAATGAATATCGCTTGTTGTATACCAGGGCCTTTATTCATAGAGGGACTACATGTTATAGGGACTGCAAACCCTGAAAGGACTTTAGATTTCATCCGATAAATGCAGCATCTGAACTGGCATTCATAAAGGGCTCACAGCCGGGATTGTGGCTATAGTCCTGTCTAATATTAGCATCGGGAAAGTCAGCCAAAAAATATCTACTGCCCACGCGTACTGCAGCGGATGCGATCATTTGTGTGTAGTGCGTGATCGCCTTCAATGTTTTAGAGACTTTGCTGTACACTGTAAACATTACACACACATACTCTGCAGAGCCAATTTAATGTTTTTATACGGAAAATAGAGCTATAGGCATGCTAAGGTGCATGCTGCGTTTTGCAAGTTGTGATTGTTGGCAAAAGTTTGTCGTGCACGCTTACACAAACATTCACGAATATATATTTTTTTCCTTCTGCAAGGGCGATTGAGTTAACAAAAAAACGTTGACAGTTTGCTCACTTATTAGTTGGTGTCCCTGTGTCTAATTTGTTACTGCATTAACCTTGTATCCCCCCATTCCTCTCTCTTTTATCTGTCTCACTCTGCATCTATGCAATTGTATGTGTGTTTGATTTGATAAAATTGATCAATGTATGTGCACATGTATGAGTGTGTGTGTTTACCCAGTAAAAGAAATGCATATTAATAAAACCTTTCAATTTATTATGCATACAATTTAAAAAAATCCGTTTAGTGTCATGACTTACAGGAAACTTGATTACATGACTGAATGCTGTGGCTAGTGTAATTTCCTTAGTTTTTCCTGCAAACATACTCGTGTTCATATTCCGGTGGTGCTTGGATTGGTATTAGTGTCCCATCTATGCACCCAAACACGTTCGGCATGTTGCCGATTCTTTGAAATTTTAATTTTTGTCTGTCAGCTTCGTGTTGATCTGGAAACTGGATCCAATTGCTGACTATCGATTTCAGAGCAACAGTAACTTTTGAGATTACTCTGCTGGCTGTCGGTTGCGATATTCCAAACAAATCAGCACATACTATTTGGAAAGAACCACACGCGTAAAATCTCAAAGCAACTAATACTTGCATTGATGGTGTCAAAGACCCAAGTCGGTTTGCGTGTTCTAGTTGCTCTGCAACATCGTCAATTATGGTCAATATATCATGACGACAAAAACGAAAAGCCGTGTACAGTTTTACGTCATAAATAAGGGATTCATCCTGTCTCTGAAAATTCTATTTCTCCTCAGCTGTCTTCACCTTAGTAAGATTGGAATCAACGCACCCGCCATTTTTGCTCGATGTTACAGTCCCTTTACCGGCATAAAGGCCCGAATCTTGTGCTGATAACTTTTAGGCCGTTTGTCGTGGCCGATAAGCTCTGCTGTCCCTCTATGAATAGCAATATATCGCAGTTATAGGCCGTAGACGGTTTGCAGTCCCGTTCCCGCACTTGCAGTCCCTTCATGAATAGGGCCCCTGCTCTTTGTATAATGACCTAATAACTCATTTTTTGTCTTATCGACCTGCATGTATCACGAATCTAATTCAAAGAAAAGACATTGTACGATCGTTAAGTAAATTTGTATATTATACATTCTCAAGGTGTAAAATGTTGTTAGAATCATTGAAGTTATGTCTATATATTATCATGGCTGAAACTTCCTTCACTGAAAGTAAACTTTCAGCCACCAGCTGTAAACTATTTTTAGCCACGCTAGGAGGCCATGCTATGTGAAACTCATGCACAGCCAATGTCTCGGATCTGGCTACAAGCAGTTCACCCAGTGATAAGGGACAGCACAAGGGTTCTTTTTAGCCATAGCCTGAAACTACCGCTTATGAACAGCTATGTTATTCCCAATTGTCCTTTGTTGCTTTATAATCGCCACACTTCTATTTGAAGCAGATATTTGTGTTTGGTACAATTATTAATAGACGCCTACAGGCTTGGGTTGAAGAAAATAATATAACTGGTGAACATCAAGCAGGCTTTAAGAAGGGTTACTCCACTATTGATCACATATTCACTTTGTTAGCTTGCATTCAAAAACAATTTTGCTATAATCGTAAACTTTATGTAGCGTTCAGAATTTTTTTTAAATGTTTCGATTCTATTAATAGGAATTTGCTATGGCCGGTCTTAATGAATTATGGAATTAAAGGAAAATTTTTTCATGTGTCAAAAGTATGTTTGAAAATGTAAAAGCTCAAATTAGATGTGGTGCCAGACTCGCAGATTATGTAAACTGTTCATTAGAGGTGAAGCAAGGGGACATATGTAGCCCGATTCTTTTTTCCGTTTTCCTTAATGAGCTGGCGCTGGAAGTGATAAGTAATGGAAGACATGGTGTAATATTTTTTTCCTGATGCTTTTGAATGATTTATTATGTTGCTTACTGATGATGACTGTTAGTGTTAATGTTATATGAAACAGTTGTAGGATTACAAAGGCAACTTAATAGTTTACATAGAGCAGCTCCCTTGCTTTGGTTAAAGGTGAATATGGATGAAATATTGTTATGTTTAGAAAAGGGGGATATTTAGGTGCTCGGAGAATTGCTTTTTTGATGAAAATGTTATGCATGTATATACATATAAATATCTGGGTATTTATTTTTCTACGAAGATAAGTTTTGTTGCTTGTAGAGATATAGCAAGTAAAGCTAAAATGGCACTTCTTTGTATAATGCAGAGACTTTGTATGTATGATAATCATTCTTTAGATGTATATTTGAATTGTTTGATACAAAAGTTCAGCCAATTATGCAATATGGTTTTTAAAATTGGGGTTTGGAAAAAGCAGCTATTCATGGTGAAAAAGTACATTAGTTTGCCCTGAAGAAAACCTATGTTCAAAGGTTCTCTCTCTCTTGCTCTCCCTCTCTCCCTCTCTCTCTCTCTCTCTCTCTCTCTCTCTCTGTCTCTCTCTCTCTGTCTCTCTCTCTCTCTCTCTCTCTCTCTCTCTCTCTCTCTCTCTCTCTCTCTCTCCATGTATGTTGTTGGAAAAATTAAGAACTTTTAATTACATTAAAAATAAAACATGTTTGTTTCAGGTTATCTAAGCAATTACACAGGTACTCAGCCTCAGATAATAGTTCATTTACAGATCAACAAAAGGTAAATTTTATACTATTTGTTTTATTCTGATGGTTGTTGAATAAAGTAGTGAGTTCTGATACAAGGACTGCTATTTCCTCCCCAAATTCTATTTTGAGTGCTGAAACTATTTTACATAACACTTGTTTTCTACAGGGTGGCCTAAAAGTATTTTTACAGTTATTAAACTACCTTTATATGGTTGAAGTTACTTGCTTAGTAATATCAATATAAAACATTCCAACAATGTTGCAATGTTGAAGGAGGACATTTTGAGCATCTGAGAGATTAAATAGTTTATGTTTATGTTAACAGGTATAACGAATTTCTCGCTGTTTTAGTGTTGAATTTTCAAATAAATAGTCTACGTGATAACTGTAAACCTACTCCTTGGCCACCCTGTATGTACACAAGTTTAGTTTTCTTCTATCATCTATTTATCTATCCAGGGGCGGACGAGGGGGGGGTTTCCGGGGTTTCCGGAACCCCCCCCCCCCCCCCCCCACCCCAAAAAAAAAAAAAAAAAAAAAAGGAAAAAAAGAAGAAGAAGAAGGAGAGAGAGAAAGAGAGAGAAAAAAAAATCACTTCAATATATATATATAAAATTATTTTAAAAAAAAATAAAATAAATAAATAAATAAATAAATTATATATATTACATATATATTTATTTATTTATTTATTTATTTTATTTTATTTTTTTGGGTACGAGTATTTGACTTTTCCCACAATATGCAAACCCTCGCAATCTTCTCCCTAAAAAACTTCAATCATTGCAATCATTCTAAACAATCTCCAGACAAATACCGTCTTTCGTGCTCCACAAAGAGCAAAGCTGATATTTCCCGTCTTCGTCGACATTCTATTTATTTATTTATTTATACTTATTTATTTATTTTTAGTTTTAGTTTTTGTTTATTTTTTAGGAGGGAGGGGGGTGGGGGGCGCCATGAGCGGAAGAAATGAAAAGAAAGAAAACGATATTCCTAATGGATAATATAATGGATTACGACAGGAGTGCCCAATACGTCGATCGCGAACGATCGGTCCATCGTGAAGGCAGTGTGACTCAGATCGCTAGCATTAAAAAAAAATTGACGTCAGCCTATTATATGACTATATATATGTTTTGCATTTTGGTGGTAGGTAGATCATTTTGGCTTGGTCAATTTAAAAGTACCTCGCATGCTGAAAAAGTCATAGTGTGGCCAACCCAGCGCTTCAAACTGCCGCGAACGCCGTCATTGAAGCCCTCCGATTCGAAAGGTGTGGCAAAGCTCAGTACATATTTTGGGAGCAAAGGAGGTAATTATTATTTTGAAAATTTAATCTTAAAAGTAAATAACATATCATATCCTAGTATTGTGTCCTATCCCATAACTCGGAGGTCGAAGGGGCACCACAGATGATCGTTTACCCAACGTACTCGATCTTTCCCTGTCCTCAGCAACCCTGATTGTTTCGCTCAGTGTCAAACCAGTCAAGTCTCGAATGTTGTCCTCCCACCTCTTTTTCGGTCTCTCTCTTCTTCTACCTCCTTGCACTGTGCCTTGCAGGATGGTCTTTGCAAGACCTGATGATCTGGTGACATGGCCAAACCATCGGAGTTTCCGTTTTTTCACCATTGTGAGCACGTCATCGTGTTGTCCAATGGCTTGTGTGATGGTCTGTCGGACTTCGTCGTTGGTGATGTTCTGGGTATAGGAAATGCCCAGAAGTCTTCTGAAGCACCTCATCTCCATGCTTTGTATTCTTCGTTGGAGATCTGCTGTGAGGGTCCATGTTTCGCAAGCATATAGGAAGATGGAGATGACAAGGGAGCGCAGCAGCCTTACCTTGGAATGTAGACTGATGGCCCTGTCTTTCCAAATTGTCTTCAACCTCGCCAGGGTAGCAGTTGTTCGTGCGATCCTGGAGAGGACTTCCTGTGGGGACCCATTGTCTGATACAATGGCTCCTAAATATTTGAAGCTATGCACTGTGTTGAGGGATTGCCCTTGGACTTTGATGTCCGTGTTGGTGCCATGGGTGTTGTTGGTCATCATTTTGGTCTTCTCTGCACTTATTTCCATTCCATAAGCTCTGGAAGTGGTGTCAAGCCTCTGTACCAGCTGTTCAAGTTCTTGTTCTTCTCCAGCCAATCCATCAATGTCATCCGCAAAACGAAGGTTGGAGATTGCTCTTCCCCCTATGCTGACTGTGCCTTCGTGGTCTGCAAGGGCATCTCACATGATGCGCTCTAGGAAGATGTTGAAGAGTGTTGGAGAGAGTAGGCATCCCTGAAACACACCGATTGTTGTTCTGAACCAGTTTCCGATGGTGCTGTTGTGGAGGACTGCACTGGTAGCCTTGTCATACAGGCTTTTGATGACTTCAACAATTTTAGGGCTGATGCTGTACACTCTCATGGTTGCCCACAGAGCTGCATGCCAGACTCGGTCAAACGCCTTTTTGATGTCTACGAACACATGATATAGATGTTGGTGCTGTAGGTATTTCTCGCAGATTATTCTGAGGTTGAAAATCTGTTCAGTGATACTTCGCGCTGCCCTAAATCCTGCTTGCTCTTCGGCTATGATTTTTTCAGCTTGGGGTTTCAACCTGTTGAGTATTATATTTCAGGAGGACCTTGCTGGGATGGCTGATGAGGCTGATGGTGTGGTAATTTTCACATTCCTGAAGGTTACCTTTTTTGGAAAGAGTGATGACAAGTTATGTCCATGGTGAAGGACACTCCCCACTCTGCCACATCTTGTTACACATAATGGTGAGTGCGTCGATCATCGCTTCTCCTCCTGCTTGAAGCAGTTCCGCGGGTATGTTGTCCACTCCCGCTGACTTCCCCTTCTTCAGCGATTGCACTGCTGCCTCAACTTCTTCCCGGAGAATTGGGAGGATTTCTTCTTCTTCTCTGTTCTCTGGACATGCTAGAACTGATGGGTCTCCGTTTGGTTTGTGGTTGTAAAGGTCAGAGCAGTACTCTGTCCATCTGTCCAAGACTTGTTGTTCTTCTGTAAGGCATAAGCCACTTGCTTTGGATCGTGGAGACCTTGGGCTGTTTAACGCTTGTCAGCGGCTTCACAGTCTGGTAGGCCTTCTTGCTGTTGTTTTTGTTCAGACTGTTATCTATTTCCTGGCATTGAGCTTCTGTCCAGTTCTCCTTTGCTGTGCGCATGCCTTTTCGGATGTCATTGTTGATTTTTCGGTAGGCATCAGCTCCCTGTCAGGTGTTCCTTTTCTTTTTCATCTCTTCGTTTATCACACAGGTCCAAAAGTTCAGGTGTGATCCACAGCTTCTTCTTTGACCGGTGCTTTCCAAGGATTTCCGTGGAGGCATCTGTCACAGCTAAGTTGAATGTGGTGGTCATGGTGTTAACATCTACTTCACCAGCTCTTAAAATGAGCAGTGTTGCAAATTTCCCTCCAATTGTGGCCTAAAATATTTCTGTCACCTCCGGGTCTTGCAGTTTGTCCAGGTCGAACTTTAGTCTAGTGCACTTTGCTGTGTTTACTCTCTTCAAGTGAAGTCGGAAAGACATCATCACAAGATTGTGTTCACTTCCGATGTCTGCTCGAAAAGTGCGTGTCCTGCCAATGTTGATGCTTGATCTGAAGCGTTTCTTGACCATCATTAACATTTACCGAGTAAGTCCCTTTAATAGACTTTTGGAAACCCCCCCCCAAAACCTAACTGATCCGCCCCTGCTATCCATCACATACCTATCATCTTAGTGAAGGATTTCTAGACATCCTTAAAACGGAGTATGTGTGATGTTTTCCTTATGCCATACATAATTATATTATTTACACAACTCTATGTTTCAACATCTCTATTATTCCTATTACCTCCACCTCATCCACCCCCACACACACTATCTCTCTCTCTCTCTCCCTCCCTCTCTGTCAGTCTCTGTCTATGAATGATAGGTAACACTGACACAATGTGTGCATAGATTTTCTTTCATTCTTTATAATGCCTTTTCCGCGCTTCTAAATATTTTGTAGATTGTACAGTGTTTTTTGTGAATGGTACTGTATGTGTGTGTGTGCACGTGCATACATGCGTGCGTGAATATGTGTACGTGTTTATCTCTCTCACTAATAGCATCATTGTTTTTACAACTGTATTATGTATAAACATTGAGTCTTAGAATTTGCATCTTATTTCTTTCTTCCATCCAGAAAATTTTGGAAAAGGTTGCTGTGTGTCTTGATTCCAGGGAACGGTCTCTTCAGTCTCAAGTATGTGAACTATATATGTTCTTTTGTTAGTACAGAAGCTTTCTGTGGCACTGGTAGTTTAACAAAATTCCATTCCCAGAGTTTGCGTTCTGCTTCCAGTTCCAATAGTGTCAGTACAATATAAAATTGATACTAGTTGATAGAATCAGTAGAATTAAAATGTTTTCTTTTTTTTTTAAAGACCACAGCTAGTGGTTTTGGCTTCATAGTTTTTCTTTTTACTGGTAGTCCTTTTTTCCCCTTCTATACATACATGTAATATCCTGAGGTAGAAGTGTGTGTGGAATTAATTCTTGTTAATTGTATTTCGTCGCTGTCAGACGAAAACCTCGTAAGTCCCAAAATGGCGGTTTGGAGATTCCTTCATAGTTATGACCCTTGGTCTCTTGCCCATGTTCTGTGCTAAGCTCAAAATTGCGCCTCGAATAGAAAGTTAATACAAATCCATGAAACCAAACCTCGTATCTCTCTACTGGCGGACCAAACCTCGTATCTCGATATACCAGTTTTTTACTGTAAAAAGGCTGAATTCTATTAAGGGACAAACCTCGTATGTTTAGATACAAAGTTTTTACCGAACGTTTTCGCGGTAAGAAGTGACAATGACGCAACATACGCCACACTGTATTCGTGGATTTCGGCTGTGGCCAACAGCCTGGAGAGGATTGGGCACCGACAGGTCTTTTTTGCCCAAGACACACTACATGAATAAACTATCCACTAATTCCATACCGGATCGGTCGTCGCCCGGCTCAACAAGGACCGCGCCTTCCGTTGGCCACCAGGACGGAGGTGATAAGTATGCTACTGATGGACAATTTAGCAAGATCCGCACGAGAAACAACATCGTCATAGGAACCTGGAATGTCAGGACCCTAACTGCGAAAGGAAAATTAGAAGAACTGGCCCACGAGCTGGACCACTATCGATGGAACGTTTTAGGTATCGGCGAACTGCGCTGGAAAGGCCTAGGTGAAACAACGACCGACAAAGGCCACAAGCTCTATTTCAGCGGTAGCGATGACAGGCACGAACACGGCGTTGGATTCTTGGTCCACAAGAACATTCTATCCACTGTCATGGGTTGCCGCCCAGTCTCCAGTAGACTCATTACCATCCGTCTGAGAGCAGCCCCTTTCAACATCACCATCATCCCGGCAGCGAAGTGGATGATTTTTATGAAAATCTACAGGCGGTCCTTGACCAAGTCCCGAAGAAGGACATAGTCATAGTGCAAGGCAACCGGAATGCCAAGGTTGGCCAAGATGCGCACCACAACTGGGGAGACACATGTGGACCCCACTGCAACAACGAGACAAATGACAGGGGTCTGAGACTCTTGGAGTTTGCAAGATACAACAATCTGGTACTGGAAAACACACTTAGTCTCCACAAAACATCCAGACGATGGACATGGCACAGTCCCGGCGGGGAGCATCACAACCAGATAGACTACATCATGGTCAAGAAACGCTGCTTCAGATCAAGCATCAACATTGGCAGGACACGCACTTTTCCAGGAGCAGACATCGGAAGTGACCACGATCTCGTGATGATGTCTTTCCGGCTCCACTTGAAGAGAGTAAATACAGCAAAGTGCACTAGACTGAAGTTCGACCTGGACAAACTGCAAGACCCGGAGGTGGCAGAACTATTTCAGGCCACAAAATGGAGGAAAATTTGCACCACTGCTCATTTTGGGGGCTGGTGAAGTAGATGTCAAAACCATGACCACCACCTTCAACTCAGCTGTGACAGATGCCGCCACTGAGATCCTTGGCAAGCACCGACCAAAGAAGAAGCCGTGGATCACACCTGAACTTTTGGATCTGTGTGATAAACGAAGAGAGATAAAAAAAAAGAAAAAGAACACCTCACAGGGAGCTGATGTCTACCGAAAAATCAACAATGACATCCGAAAAGGCATGCGCACAGCAAAGGAGAACTGGATAGAAGATCAATGCCAGGAAATAGAGAACAGTCTGAACAAGAACAACAGCAAGAAGGCCTACCAGACTGTAAAGCGGCTGACAAGTGTTAAACAGCCCAAAGTCTCCACGATCCAAAGCAAGTCTGGCATATGCCTTACAGAAGAACAAGAAGTCTTGTACAGATGGACAGAGTACTGCTCTGACCTTTACAACCATACACCAAATAAAGACCCATCAGTTCTAGCATGTCCCGAGAACAGAGAAGAAGAAGAAATCCTCCCAATTCTCCGGGAAGAAGTTGAGGCAGCAGTGCAATCGCTGAAGAAAGGGAAGTCAGCGGGGGTGGACAACACAACCGCGGAACTGCTACAAGCAGGAGGAGAAGCGATGATTGATGCCCTCACCATTATCTGTAACAAGATCTGGCAGAGTGGGAAGTGGCCTACACCATGGACCCAGTCGCTTGTCATCACTCTTTCCAAAAAAGGTAACCTTCAGGAGTGTGAAAATTACCCCATCATCAGCCTCAACAGCCATCCCAGCAAGGTCCTCCTGAAAATAATACTCAACAGGTTAAAACCCCAAGCTGAACAAATGATATCTGAAGAACAAGCAGGATTCAGGGCAGGGCGAAGTACCACTGAATAGATTTTCAACCTCAGAATAATCTGGGAGAAATACCTACAGCACCAACAACATCTATGTCATGTGTTCATAGACTTCAAGAAAACGTTTGACCGAATCTGGCATGCAGCTCTATGGGCAACAATGAAAGTGTACAACATCAACCCTAAAATTATTGAAGTCATCAAAAGCCTGTATGACAAGGCTACCAGTGCAGTCCTCTATAACAGCGTCATCGGTTAGTGGTTCAGAACAACAATCGGTGTGCGTTAAGGATGCCTACTCTCTCCAACACTCTTCAACATCTTCCTAGAGCGCATCATGTCAGATGCCCTTGCAGATCACGAAGGCACAGTCAGCAAAGGGGATAGATCAATCTCCAATCTTCGTTTTGCGGATGACATTGATGGATTGGCTGGAGAGGAACAAGAACTTGAACAGCTGGTACAGAGTCTTGACACCACCTCCAGAGCTTATGGAATACAAATAAGTGCAGAGAAGACCAAAATGATGACCAACAATACCAATGGCATCAACACGGACATCAAAGTCCAAGGCCAATCCCTCAACACAGTGCATAGCTTCAAATAGTTAGGAGTCATTGTATCAGACAATGGGTCCCGACAGGAAGTCCTCTCCAGGATCGCACAAACAACTGCTGCCCTGACAAGGTTGAAGTTCATTTGGAAAGACAGGACCATCAGTCTACATTCCAAATTAAGACTGCTGCGCTCCCTTGTCATCTCCATCTTCCTAAATGCTTGCGAAGCATGGACCTTCACAGCAGATCTACAACGAAGAGTACAAAGCGTGGAGATGAGGTGCTACAGAAGACTTCTGGGCATTTCCTATACCCAACACATCACAAACGACAAAGTCCGACAGACCATCACACAAGCCATTGGACAACACGATGACCTGCTCACAGTGGTGATGAAACGGAAACTCCGATGGTATGGCCACGTCACCAGATCATCAGGCCTTGCAAAGACCATTCTGCAAGGCACTATGCAAGGAGGTAGAAGAAGAGGGAGACCGAAAAAGAGGTGGGAGGACAACATTCGAGAATGGACTGGTTTGACACTGAGCGAAGCCATCAGGGCTGCTGAGGACAGAGAAAGATGGGAGTATGCTGGTTAAACGATCATCTGTGGTGCCCCTACGACCTCCGAGTTACGGGACAGGATAGGATAGGATAATAAATGCCGGAACATACGTTTTGACAGTTTGTGACATCAATAAATATGGCTTTCCTGCGATCTTTGACAATGTTTTCCTCTGATTTTGTGTTGTACCAGGGTCTGTTGTTTTATTCAAAAACCTCGTAACTCAAACTTTTTGACAAAGTTGTAAGTCGAAAACCTCGTATCTCTTCATTTGCTTCCAGTTCTTAACGGAAAACACTTCTTCGACTTTTTATACCATACTGCCAAATTTCTAGACTTTTCATAGTTCCTTTGAAGTAAAAAAAGTCACTGGTTTGGCGTTACCCGACTGGTTGAAACAGTTTTTCTCGATTTTCTCAAAACAGCAAAAAATGAGATACGAGGTTTTCGTCTGACAGCGACGATTTATTAAATCCTGCTTAAACTGTAAATTTATGTTTTAACATTTTTAAATAACATAAACTTTATTTGAAGTGTTTGACATACTGTTAGTAGAGTAATCGGTTGTGCTCTTTATTTTTCTATTGTTTCTGAGAATTTGAAGTTAATTAGAGAGTAAAACCTAACATTTATTCTAAGAATCACAATGTCGGATTGACCTTTTCAGAAGCCTGCTCAATCAACTGGTGTCTCTTTGAATGATCTGAAACGGTTAGAATCAAGTAAGTCAGTTGTGCACCTAATTTTATCAATTTAATTCACAATATATTATATTGCAGACACAGTTTCACTCTGAGTTTGATGCTGGTGTGTGTGGGCATGTAGAAACGACGTTACTCTGACACACACTTCTTTTGACTTTTTTTGGATGGCCCCGTTATTTTGACGTCAAAATAGTGCTCCGTAGAGTTAAGCTGTTTTAGGGTTAGGTTAAGGGTTAGGGTTTAGGGTTAGGGAAAGCTTAAAAAAATTGAAAATGTCAAAATAATGTCAAAGAAATGGAAAGTGTGTCAAAATAATGTATGTAGCAATTCACAACAGTTATCACAACGTCGTTACTACAAAAATATGTGTGAGTGTGTGTATGTGTATGTTTATGTACTATGTGTGTGTTAATTTTAAAGACTTTCATGATGCCAGTGTAATAAATTTCTGCCTCGTGTATACATTTCTACGATATTGTTCACTCTAATTCATTACAGTTGTGTTAATGTTGGTGTTCGGTTTAATTATTTTTGTTTGTTTGTTGTTGTTGTTCTTGTTGTTTTTCTCTAAATTTATGACTGAATATTTCTTGCTTTCAGCACTGCAAAACGTACTTGGAGAATGCAAAAGTGACTTTCCATTGGATGTATCAGTGGCGCAAGTTCTGTATCAGCAGCTTATGAATCAAAAGTGAGTTTGCTACTTTCGGTGTGGTTTGAAAATGATATGTCCAATTGCCCCTTGCTTTTGTGGCTGAGAGGGGAAAAGATGGCTGAGCAATGCCACCCATTGTTCATAACACCAAGGGTGGCCTCCTAAAATTATGATAGTATGATCCTGATGTTCAGGCAGCACAGTGCCCTTACCAATTTGTGTGAGAGTATAAGCTTAGGTCCTGTCTGTGCATACATACATTCCATTGCATGGACCTTATACTCGTGTCCTTCCTAAGGTGGGTGAGTTCCAGAAACAGAAGCACCCAGCAAGCACCATGTCCTATTCGTACATGTTCTAGGTGGTGCCGCTACTTTGGGAACAGGATGAATTTCCACCGCAAGGGTTAAGATTATTATCCACACAAATATTAAGAAATCCAACTCTGCATTTCTGATTCTGTTTGTCTTCTTGCTGTTGTTGTTTTATTTGTCTTCTGTATGTCTACTTTGTTTTTGTTTTGTTTTTCTCAGTATTTTTTTATCATCAACACTTTGCCCTTTGGATCTCCCATTCCAATCCTTTCTCTCTCATAAGGCTGATGTTCATATGTAACTGGAGATGTTTCCTGATTTTTGTGTGTGTGTGCAGAGATGGCAACACACAAAAAAACAAAGAGGAAACAGCTGAAATTCAAGGTGTGTAGAATAATGCAGACATAATTTCCATTTTAACGAAGTATTTGCAATTCATGAATTCCAGTTATAGTATTAATATTAGTATTAGTTACCCATTAGTATTAATATCAACATTGCCTGCAAGAAAGCTTGTTTGTTTATTATTATAATTATGGGCAATATGATTCATTGATTGCGGTGGACACTCACTGTCTAAAATTAAAATCAAGTGTGCGTCTTTTTTCATTTCTAAGTAATATTTAAAGTGCATCTGAAGCACACCGACTCAACCAAAGGTTTTAGGTTTTGAAGTTAGTCCAGCCAGGCTAGCGATAAATAGCTTCGCCGGTGCTCTTCTTTCCTTTCCTTTCACTGAAAGGGAGGGTGTAGGCAAGCTATAAATAGCCCGCAGCCAGCAAAATGTGGGAGAACCTAAGAGTGCTCCTCACATAGGCATTGAGCTGGTGTGGAAGTCAGGACTCTGTTGGACTTCTGGGCCCAACGCAGGGGCTACTCTGGTGAAAATGAAACTGTGGGAATGTCTCATCTCTCTCGGCTAGCGTGATGGTGGAAGCTCTTGTCTGAGACGACTCACCTGAAAGGGGGCACTGGTGTATTCGTACGAGGAGGAGGGTCAAAAACTAGATGGCACTAGCTGGGGGAGGATCCTTTCTTCAAGTAAGAACTGGCCTAAGATACCTGCACCTGAAAAGGAGACAGGAGTGTTCACAATAGAAGGAAGTCAGAGAATCGGTTTAGTTAAAAAAACCTTTCAGTCTTTTCACTTCGGTTTTGGTGTTTCTTTTAATTGTCTGATGACACAGTTTTGCTGCGCCGATCGATCCTGGTATGTCCAAGTCTCTTGCTAGAGTCTGCTGTGCAGCTCTTTTATGTAACTTTGAAAACTTTAAACAAATTTAATTGTAAAGAAACAACTTTATTACATCTCTATTTTTAAATTGTGTGCCCGGAGATACTGTGTATGTACTTTTATAGCCACGTACTTCGGATTCTCAGTTTAACATAGATTTTTATCGTGGTCCTCAAATTTTTTTATTTTTATCCAATCGTAATCTTTTATTAAAAACTCAGTGTCATGTGGCTCAAGTCTTTTAATTGCAAGGGAAGATAGTCTTTTCTTGTAACGAATGATTTTCTTACGTAAGCTTTTTGGCTACACTATTTTTGATCTTTTAAGTCATCATACTTTTTTTATATACCTTCCCTGCACAATTATGTGTCCCAGGACAGAAATTTAACCAAGAACAATAAGAATGATCAAAATTTGCGCAAAAACTTATAAAATGCCATATTTGCGCTAAGAGATGATTGTTTACTTATATGTTCATTGATTGTTTGCGTTTAATATTTGCGAAATTGAATGTAAACTTCTTGTCCGACCTTTGAAAAGGTCGTCTGCTAAGGGCACTAGTTGACACATCCCCTTTAGAACAGCTGTACTAACACTACCAGGAGGACTTTGCTGTGGTTGTTTCTATATGACTGGCTCTGGACCTGTTGTATTGAGTGACATGTAATGACTGTATAGAAGAAGCCCTGTGCTAGTCTCCCAAGATGAGGTTATCGAGGACCTAATGTTTTAGGCCGCGTTCACCCTTATTTGACAACTTTCACCTTAGTAAGGTAGATTAATAAACTCTTCTATGATCATACTATCTAGTGTGAAAGTTTGAAACTATGACCTCAGGCTCACTTTAAGTGGGTGATTTGGGAAGTCTATGCTTTCTTGGATTTCAGAAAGAAAGCAAAGTTTTATACATGGTCTGTAGTGCAATTAGAGTGCTAGTTTTCAGGGCCGAAGTATGCCATTTTTTTCCCCTGTGAAATGACTTATTTTACTTAGTTACTTCTATACCAGCTCACTGAAGGATTTTCCTGTAGGCTCTGATTTGTTATATGCCTTAAATAATAGAATTGGTACTAAATTTCAAATTGTTTTTTAGATTTATTTCCCATCAATCATCATCATCATCATCATCATCATCATCATCATCATCATCATCATTATCATATACAAAATGGCTCCAATCATGTACTGCTCTTTTTTAATGCATTTAAAAAAAAGGACGGTGAGTTTGAATCAGAATCAGAATCTTTATTGTCCCCATGAAAACACAAATTGCTGTATCAGATAAGGACAAGGCTGAGACACCAAATACATTTTTCTCAAGTGTTTTTACTGCGGAAAACTTAAGTGATATCCATGACTATCCCTGACTTAAACAAGTGTCTTACATCTTATGGTATTTCAGTTTCTGAGGTAATAGTGACCTGTGAGACAGTAAGATGTAAATTAAAAGACTTAGACACGTCAAAAGCTCAAACACTGACTATGATCCCTTCTAGAGTTCTTAAGGAACTATAATAAGTTGGCCTTGCCGCTAGGAAAAACTTGGTCAGATGCCGCAGGTTTGGAAGACAGCTGAAGTAACTGCAATGATTGGATTAATAAAGAGAACTGTTAATTTCCTTGATAAGGATACATTTGGCAAATTATGTAAAGCATTAATTCGACCTCAATTAAACTATGCATATGTTGTGTGGTGTCCAATGCTCAAGAGGCAATCAGTAATAATAGAAATTGTTCAGAGACAAGCCACAAAGTTGCTGAAAGAATGTAATTCTATGTCTTACACTGAGAGATTGAAGTATCTTAAATTGCATTCTTTATATGGACACAAGAGTTGGAGGAGATTTAATTCAAGCTTTTAAAATATATTTTAAAATGTATGATATAGAATGGTCAGATTTGTTTCTAGTACCTCATCACAACAAAACTAGAAACACAGAAGGTAAGATTCTTAAACAGCGTTTTAATACCAACATCAGACAAATTTTATTTACTGGCAGTTTCTTCACATTGGAACAGTTTACCACTAACTATAAAAATTGCATAGAATATTAATTTGTTTTAAAACCAAGCTGGACGCAGTGCCAAAATTCAGAGATTTATTCTATTGCTTTGATGAGTTATACCAATAGGAAAATTAAATGCATATAGACCCAAGTAAAGTGTTGATGCGATAGGATGTTCATAAAGGCTTCAGGGCCTGTTTCGTCCTCAACCTACTACTACTAGTATTACTACTACTGTATAATGTCAGGGAGTGGCAGCTTGTTACCTAGACCACTACCAGTAGCTGGTAAGACGCTGCTCACTATACATGTGGAGAAAATCAGCTTGAAGGATGCAGCTCAGTTCATCGACCCCTTCATTACAGTTTCCGTTAAAGGTCAGTTTATCTTCTGGTTTTCCCCCTTTTTTTTCTTTTTATCTGCCTACCTTCAGAAAATCAACTTGAGGATTCCCAGTTCATTGACCGTTTCATCTGCTTCCATTATAGGGTAGGGCAGTTCATCTTTCTTTTATGTTGCCTTCTTCCCCCCCCCCCTCTCTCTCTCTCTCTCTCTCTCTCCAAAAAAAAAAAGGAAGGATGTGACAAAGTTAATCTATCCTTTTGTTGCTAATTTTCACAAAGGTCAGTCCCTCACTCTTACTTTTCTGATCTTTGTTTCCTTCCTGTTTTTAGTTTGCTTTGCTTTGTTCAGTGTTTCTGTCTGTCGTATGTTCTTCTTTTTTTTCTGTCTGCCTAACTATTTTTTTTTTATCACAGATCCTTTGTTCATTTTTTTTGCTTTGTTTGCTTTACCATTATGATATCTAGTGTAACTGGTGCGAGATCAGTGTTTCTGCTGTTTTTATGATGCATGCATGTGTGAATGTGTTTGTGTGTGTGTGTCTGTCTCTGTCCATGTGGGTGTGTGTGTGTGTGTGTGTGTGTGTGTGTGTGTTTAATTGAGTATGTGTGTGTATTATTTAGTTCTGTTTTGTTTAACAGGTCTTCCCCCCTTCACACTTTTTACATATAATTGTATGTGGGTGTGTATATTTAGAGTGGGCTTCTGTGTTAAGCTGCCAGTCAGTGACTTAATCATTGGCAGTATAAAAGTTGTTTATCAATCTCTTTATCATGACCAGGCATCATGATATTGAACCAGTTCTGTTCCATAATTGCCAGAATAAACCCAACTTTACTGTTTAGTAACTGACGGAACTGTCTTCTTCAGAGTGATCCGTTGTTCATTATCGACAGTTTGGCTAAGTTAGTAAAAGCAGATCAGCCGATTAAATCGTTTAGCTGAATTTTCTTAGTTAAAGTTGATCAGTTTATTGTCATTTGGCTGAATTTGTTGTTGTTGTTTGTAGATTATAGTCACACGACACTTTCGCATATAGGTGACTACTGGACCGATTTATACTGACACCAGCGGGCCAGTTGTTGGTAAAGGGGAAAATAATATGATCACACGTTGACCAATCCGGGATTCGAACCAGCGACCTTTCGGTTACTAGCAAGACGCTCTTACCAACTGAGCTACCCGGACCCTCTACTGAATTTGTAGGTAGATTGGCAGTTTTATATCTTCCGAGCCCAAGCCAGACAAATATTTGGTTAGAGCTTCTGAACAAAGCAAAATTCCTGTCTATTCAAGGCAAGTTAAGAAAATGAGTTACTGCTAATAGCGGCTGAAGTTTTGCTTTTGTGGGCAGAGACTATGATAATGATTATTTTGAATATCTGCCAACGATAGAATACATAGGTTTTGGCTATGCTTGCAATCTTCTTCTCCTCCTTTCATCATTGTTGTTGTTGTTGTTGTTCTGTGTCTTTCAGTCTGAACTGGATCTCACTAGCCTATAATGTCCAATACATGTGTGCTTGCGAGTGGCACATATATACTATATATATATTGCAGGTGTTGGATTTTGAATAAAACGTTAAAACTACATGACTATGGCATATTCCACCAGTTAAGACATTGCTTGTAGATGAATAATGTGAATGTATTCTACGACTTCAAGTGATCCTTTTATATAACAGAAAGTAATAGTATACAAAAGCATTCTACATTATTATTCAATTGTTACTCAGGATCTTACTCAAGGTGTCCACAACAATAATGCTTTTCTTCTAGATGACTATGTTACATGCATTCCCTTACTTGAATTATTTTGTTCAACAGATAGTAGTGGTCAGAACATGACAGCTTCACAAGACACCCCACATGCTCATCACAAAGAAGACAACTTAATCATCTTCAACACAGATGTACATATCCAGAAAACTGTTGAAAGTCTCCCACCAGGTATAATTGATTTGTATTTCATTTGATGGATTTGGTTTAATGTGATTGAATTTGATTTGGTGAATTTTGATTTGACTTAATTTTGTTTTATTTGAGGTCTTACATGGACCACATTGTTGCTACTACTGCATTGTTGGTGCAGTATTTTTATTTACAGTTTATAGCCACCACCCATATGAAAGCAGGAAGCAATTAATGTTGTTAGTGTCATTGGCATCTTTTTTTTCTCTCCGCTATGTTTATGAGACTTTGAATAGATGTAGAAGAGTATACCATTTTATCTTTGGTTGTAATCCAAGGGGATAGTCAAAGTTTGAATAAGGTATACATAGAAAGCATGATAATTATGCTTTTTAAGTGAAAAGAGAATGATAGTGATTATATGCCTAGATATTGTAGTAGACTGATCTGTTTATTAGTCATAAATAGACATTAGCCCAGTAACCCAGATTTGAAGTTAATTGTGATTTGCTGCTTATGATTTACAGATTTAGCTGTGTTTGGCTGGTTAATGATACTTATGCTTTGTAATTGTAAAGAGAATGATAGTGAATACTTGCCTATTTATTGTTGTGCACCGATCTGTTCATTAGTCATACACGTACAGACTTAACCCATTAATCCAGATTGTATGTTCATTGTGATTTTGCTGCTTATGATTTACAGATTTAGCCGAGTATTGTTGGGTTGGTTAATGTTCTTGAAACAAGCCAGCTAGCTACAGACTTAACTTGGATTTTAAGTTAAAGGCAAGTTTCTTCTAGAGTTGACGTTCTTTGGGGTTCTTTGCAAATGGGGTGTCAAAGTTCTGTCAAGTTGGGGTCAGTGTCACGTTTTGGGCAAGCTGTGCTGACTGCTTCTATGTGCTATTAGCATTCGACTTTTGCCCAAAAGCCTGTGGCAAACAGTCTATTGTAATTTGCCGAGTATATTTTTGCAGGTTTTGCAGTGTTCTTTGAACTGAAGCACTTTAAGCCTAAGAAGCAGATGATCAGTACCAAATGTTGGGCATGTTTGGAAAGAGATGAAATCGCTGAGGGACATATTGCATTGGAACTGTGCGTTGCATTTTCAGCTGTTCTAACAATATTTGTGTTTATTGATTGTTTGTGTTGGGGTGAGGTTGATTGATAGTGTGGGTATCTGGCATGTGTCTTTGCTTTATCCAAATCATCCATTCTTTTTCCTACCTCAGCCGTCCTTTCTTTTTGTCTGTTTGCCGGGCATATTATAAATAATTATTTCAAGGTGGGTCACAGCATGACTTTATCTTCAAATAGTGCAGGCATGCAATCAGGGTGTTTGCAGGAGCAGCTTCAGATTCGTGCCCCTGTAGGCATACAGAGAAACTGAATTTGCACCACTTTTTCTCAACAAAGCGCTACACTGGATGCATTGTTTACAGCCAGGGCACTGGGATATTACTGGTAGATCTACTTGCGTTGATACTTTAAACTATCAGCCTGACATGCACCTCGACAAAGTTGTAACAAGTTTCTTCAGTTGGAAGTGCCTAAAGTATCCTGAAGAAGAAGAAGGAACAGAAACATTTAGTTGCAAACATTCAGTGGCCAGTTTGAATTTATTTTCACAATCAGATTGATGTTTCCTAGTATTAGCTGATTTCTTAGTTCATTTACATTAATCAGTTCACTGAGGTACATCTTGATCTGCTGTGGGGGTTGTTTATTACAGGTACAAAAAGCCAACAGACTTCCGACGAAAGAATATCCACTTGCTGACGGTCAAGCCCCTGTTTCTTCATCTCCGACTTCAGCTTCATAGATAACAAATACCTGTAACAAATAAATCAGTCATGCAGTTAATCAGTTGACCAAATAAGTGAGTGTTTAGAATTTGGTTTGTATTCTGGTGGGATGTTAATGTTAACAGTACCTATTTACTACTTTTTAAAATATGAATACCTTAGCATTAGCTTTTAATAGCTTCAGATGTACACTTTCAGTTGTTGATTTTTGAAACCTAGGGTATCATACCATATAAAGCTTATTATTTAAGTAATTAATTGTTGTTGTTAAATATAGCTTATAATTTGTGGATACTTTACCTTTGCTGGATGAGTGGAATTTTTTAAAATAATTATTTTTTGAAAAGAAATGTTTTTGCTAGCTAGTGTCTTAATCTTCAGTTTTGTGACTAACTTTAAATGGTTGGGATGGCTGGTTTGCCTAGGTTAAAATGTATTCATCATGGCAATATCAAGTTAATATGGTCAAGTTTGATGCTGGTGTGTATGTGTGTGTGCGCGAGCGTGTGTGTGTTCGTGTCCAGTTTTAAGACTTGAATGAAGCCTGTTTTGTAAATGACAGCCTCTTCTTTTGTTAAAGTTTCTACCATACTGTTCCCTCTCATTCATTACAGTTGCATTGTGGTTGTGGTTGTTTTTTTCTTCTCTACATTTCTGACTGAACATTTCTTGCTTTCAGCACTGCAGACTTTTCATATGAAGTAATCCAGTAACAAATATTGTTGAAGGAATCAAATGTGTGCTTGGGGAAGGAAATATTGTGTCACTGATTTGTGAGTTTTCCTTGACTTTTGTTTCCTTGTGTATTGTTGCTATACATTTAAGCACCAATAGCTTCATATATTTATTTTAAATTTTGTTGCTGAGGACAGGGAAAGTTGGAGTACGCTGGTTAAATGATCATCTGTGGTGCCCTTATGACCTTCAAGTTATGGGATAGGATAGGATAGTATCAATATAATATTAATATTGTTTTTATTTAATTTAATGTATGACTAACAAGCGCAGCTTTTTTTGTGTGTGTGATATTTACAAAGACCATTCCTCTTCGCTTTCTAAGCGATCTTTTGATTTCTTTAGACAAAGACATAATTTCAGTTCTTCTTCTCTTGGATATTTTAGCCGCTTTTGATACCATCGATCATGAAATTCTTTTATCACGTTTCAGTAACGATTTTGGAATCCAAAACAGTGCTTTTAACTGGTTTTGGTCTTAGCTCTCAGAAAGAAAACAAGCTGTTCTCGTAAATGGTATTAAATCTACCGCACAACCGCTTGAATTTGGCATTCCTCAAGGCTCTGTTCTTGGCCCTGTTCTGTTCATTCTGTACACCTCTCCTCTCTCACGTCTCATCAACTCATACTCTGTCCGCCACGAAATGTATGCTGATGACACCCATCTTAATCATTCTGACTCTCCTTCTAACTACAATCATTTAGTTCGGAGCCTTCAAGATTGTGTTACGAAGTTAAAATCGTGGATGTCAAACAACCGTCTCAAGCTAAATGATAACAAAACTGAGGCTCTCAGTGTTTCTTCGTCATCTGCAGACCCCTCTTCTCTTCCATCAACTATCACTGTTGAAACTACTTCTATTTCTTTTTCTGACACTGTTCGCAACCTTGGGTTTTTTCTCGATCAGGATCTTTCCATGCAGCAACACATTGCAAAAACTTGTCAGATTGCATACATTGAACTTAGACGCATAAGCTCCATTCGACAGTATCTCACACAAGAAGCAACAAAAACACTAGTTAGCACATGCATTCTGTCTAGATTGGATTATTGTAATTCACTCCTTGTGGGTTGCACACAGAAAGTCCTTAGACCTCTTCAGCAAGTCCAAAACTCTGCAGCTAAACTCATCTTCAAAGTATGGAAATCACAGCATTGCACGCCTCTCTTTCAAGAACTACACTGGCTCCCAGTTGAACAATGAATTAAATATAAAACCTCATTTCTTTGCTACCACATCATCTCTGGAACTGCTTCTAGCTATCTTTCAGAACTTTTGACTGTCTTTGTTCCTTCTCGGTCTCTCCACTCGTCTGCAGATAAAAAGATGTTCCATGTACCAGAATATCACAGCTAGGGTGAGACCCGGTGGTCGAGCCTTCAGTTTCTTCTATGTTCAGACCTGGAACTCGCTACCTCGGTCTGTCCGTCACAGTCCTTCACTAACATCTTTTAAAATGAACTTGAAGACGCATCTTTTTAAAGAGGCCTTTTCTTAGGCGCCCTGAGTGATGTTTCGTTGTGGTTTTTCTTTGGTTGTTTATTTTTGGTGTTGGGATGTGTATGTGGTTGCCTATTATTGACCAATGTACGCATGTTGTGTTTACATTTATTTATGTAAAGCGCTTTGTGATTTTGGAAAGCGCTGTATAAATTGCCTGTTATTATTATTATTATATACTCTATTCATATTGTTTTTTCTTCATGATGAATTGCTTTTGGTTTGCTCTGCTACTAATTACTATGTGCAAATATAACAATGATAAATATAAAATACTGTGCAAATATAATACGTTTTAGTTAATCATAATGTTAGAATGTATAAGTTGACAGGAAACCATATGTATTTCATAGTTTATTTCATCATTGCTAATGCGAGTTTTATGCTGTTCCAGTACAACTATTTATTATTTATTATTGCTGGTTAGTGTGCAATGTCTGTGGCAGCTTATTTCAATGTGCTCTAAACCATGTATTTCAGTTTTAATTATTATAACGTATCTTATTGGTCTAAATACTTTCTAATATGATTATGATAGTTTGTTGATTTTCTTCCTCCCTTGAATTACTTCATTTAAAACAAATTCTTTTTGTTTTGTAAACGCATTATTTTATCAGCTTATAAGACAGAATCAGTTTTCATTCCAATGCCATGAACTAAATAAAACTGCTGTTACATGTTGTTTTGGTGCTTTAAACTGGCAATAAAGGTATTTTTAGAAATACCATAAAGTTGACTCTTTGTTGTTATCATAGCTGTGTTCTTGGTTCATTGATTTCTTTGATCAATGTTGTTGTTGCTTTTGCCCACTGCAGGACAGTTCATGACTGAAGCATGCATTATGTGTGTCAGTGTGTTAGTTAGTTATTCATTTCTTACAGGGTCCAGCAGACTTCAATGAGCCGAATCAGAACCACAAAATCAAGACCACAACTTGGCTGAAAGAGGACTCACCCCTGATCCGCATAAAAGATCTGTGAAACAACGTACCCCAGTGGTAACACTGAAGACACTCCACCAGCTGGTCACTGTACAATAAAGGCATCCCACACAGGGGGAACCCCGGTTTACAAAAACAAAATAGAATATAAACATCATTATAAAATGTCAACAAAACACATATCCTTAAGTGTTAATACTATATGGTTGTTTCAGCAGATCTTTTATGCGGATCATGGGTGAGTTCTCTTTCAGCCAAGTTGTGATCTTGATTTTGTGGTCCTGATTCAGCTCTTTGAAGTCCACTGGACCCTGTAAGCAACGAATAACTCACTAACCATCAGTTCTAGCATGTCCAGAGAACAGAGAAGAAGAAGAAATCCTCCCAATTCTCCGGGAAGAAGTTAAGGCAGCAGTGCAATCACTGAAGAAAGGGAAGTCAGCGGGAGTGGACAACATACCTGCGGAACTGCTACAAGCAGGAGGAAAAGCGATGATTGATGCACTCACCATTATCTGTAACAAGATCTGGCAGAGTGGGGATTGGCCTACACCATGGATCCAGTCGCTTGTCATCACTCTTTCCAAAAAAGGTAACCTTCAGGAGTGTGAAAATTACAGCACCATCAGCTTCATCAGCCATCCCAGCAAGGCCCTCCTGAAAATAATACTCAACAGGTTGAAACCCCAAGCTGAACAAATCATAGCTGAAGAACAAGCAGGATTCAGGGCAGGGCGAAGTACCTATCCTATCCTATCCTATCCTATCCTGTCCCGTAACCCGAAGGTCGTAGGGGCACCACAGATGATCGTTTAACCAGCATACTCCATCTTTCTCTGTCCTCAGCAGCCCTGATGGCTTCGCTCAGTGTCAAACCAGTCCATTCTCCAATGTTGTCCTCCCACCTCTTTTTCGGTCTCCCTCTTCTTCTACCTCCTTGCACTGTGCCTTGCAGAATAGTCTTTGCAAGGCCTGATGATCTGGTGACGTGGCCATACCATCAGAGTTTCCATTTCTTCACCACTGTGAGCAGGTCATCGTGGTGTCCAATGGCTTGTGTGATGGTTTGTCGGACTTCGTCGTTGGTGATGTGTTGGGTATAGGAAATGCCCAGAAGTCTTCTGTAGCACCTCATCTCCATGCTTTGTATTCTTCGTTGGAGATCTGCTGTGAGGGTCCATGCTTCGCAAGCATATAGGAAGATGGAGATGACAAGGGAGCGCAGCAGTCTTACTTTGGAATGTAGACTGATGGTCCTGTCTTTCCAAATGGGCTTCAACCTTGTCAGGGCAGCAGTTGTTTGTGCGATCCTGGAGAGGACTTCCTGTCGGAACCCATTGTCTGATACAATGGCTCCTAAATATTTGAAGCTATGCACTGTGTTGAGGGATTGGCCTTGGACTTTGATGTCTGTGTTGATGCCATTGGTTTTGTTGGTCATCATTTTGGTCTTCTCTGCACTTATTTCCATTCCATAGGCTCTGGAGGTGGTGTCAAGCCTCTGTACCAGCTGTTCAAGTTCTTGTTCCTCTCCAGTCAATCCATCAATGTCATCTGCAAAACGAAGATTGGAGATTGCTCTACCCCCTATGCTGACTGTACCTTCATGGTCTGCAAGTGCATCTGACATGATGCGCTCTAGGAAGATGTTAAAGAGTGTTGGAGAGAGTAGGCATCCTTGACGCACGCCGATTGTTGTTCTGAACCAGTTCCCGATGGCGCTGTTGTGGAGGACTGCACTGGTAGCCTTGTCATACATGGACATGATGACTTCAATAATTTTAGGGCTGATGTTGTACACTTTCATTATTGCCCATAGAGCTGCATGCCAGACTCGGTCAAACGCCTTCTTGAAGTCTATGAACACATGATATAGATGTTGTTGGTGCTGTAGGTATTTCTCACAGATTATTCTGAGGTTGAAAATCTGCTCAGTGGTACTTCGCCCTGCCCTGAATCCTGCTTGTTCTTCAGCTATGATTTGTTCAGCTTGGGGTTTCAACCTGTTGAGTATTATTTTCAGGAGGACCTTGCTGGGATGGCTGATGAGGCTAGCTGATGGTGCGGTAATTTTCACACTCCTGAAGGTTACCTTTTTTGGGAAGAGTGATGACAAGCGACTGGGTCCATGGTATAGGCCACTCCCCACTCTGCCAGATCTTGTTACAGATAATGGTGAGGGCATCAATCATCGCTTCTCCTCCTGCTTGTAGCAGTTCCGCGGGTATGTTGTCCACTCCCACTGACTTCCCTTTCTTTAGCGATTGCACTGCTGCCTCAACTTCTTCCCGGAGAATTGGGAGGATTTCTTCTTCTTCTCTGTTCTCGGGACATGCTAGAACTGATGGGTCTCCATTTGGTGTATGGTTGTAAAGGTCAGAGCAGTACTCTATCCATCTGTCCAAGACTTCTTGTTCTTCTGTAAGGCATATGCCAGACTTGCTTTGGATCGTGGAGACTTTGGGCTGTTTGACACTTGTCAGCCGCTTCACAGTCTGGTAGGCCTTCTTGCTGTTGTTCTTGTTCAGACTGTTCTCTATTTTCTGGCATTGATCTTCTATCCAGTTCTCCTTTGCTGTGCGCATGCCTTTTCGGATGTCATTGTTGATTTTTCGGTAGACGTTTCTTTTTTATCTCTCTTCGTTTATCACACAGATCCAAAAGTTCAGGTGTGATCCACAGCTTCTTCTTTGGTCGGTGCTTACCAAGGATCTCAGTGGCGGCATCTGTCACAGCTGAGTTGAAGGTGGTGGTCATGGCCACAATTGGAGGGAAATTTGCACCACTGCTCAGTTTGGACCAATTGTGGCCTGAAATAGTTCTGCCACCTTGGGGTCTTGCAGTTTGTCCAGGTCGAACTTCAGTCTAGTGCACTTTGCTGTATTTACTCTCTTTAGGTGGAGCCGGAAAGACATCATCACGAGATCGTGGTCACTTCCGATGTCTGCTCCTGGAAAAGTGCGTGTCCTGCCAATGTTGATGCTTGATCTGAAGCGTTTCTTGACCATGGTGTTGTCTATTTGGTTGTGATGCTCCCCGGCCCGCCGGGACTGTGCCATGTCCATCGTCTGGAGTTTTTGTGGAGACCAAGCGTGTTTGCCAGTACCAGATTGTTGTATCTGGCAAACTCCAATAGTCTCAGACCCCTGTCATTTGTCTCGTTGTTGCAATGGGGCAGGCCTGAAAATGGCGACTAATTTAGTCGCCATGGCTAGTGAAAAAAAAAATTGGCGACTAAAACAAAAACTTTAGTCGCCAAATGCGAGTGCGCTAAAATGAACTTTTTTTAAAGTTTGGCTAGTAAAATTTTTAGTTTGGCTAGTAAAATTTTTAAGTTACTAGCCAAAGGCTAGTGGGACCTTTTTTTCATTTTCAGGGCTGTGGGGTCCACATGTGTCTCCCCAGTTGTGGTGCGCATCTTTGCCAACCTTGGCATTCCAGTCGCCTTGCACTATGACTATGTCCTTCTTCGGCACTTGGTCAAGGACCGCCTGTAGATTTGCATAAAAATCCTCCACTTCGCTGTTGTCATAGTCTGATGTTGGGGCATAGGCCTGGATGATGGTGATGTTGAAAGGGGCTGCTCTCAGGCGGATGGTAATGAGTCTACTGGAGACTGGGCGGCAACCCATGACAGTGGCTAGAATGTTCTTGTGGACCAAGAATCCAACGCCGTGTTCGTGCTTGTCATCTCTATTGCTGAAATAGAGCTTGTGGCCTTTGTCGGTCGTTGTTTCACCTAGGCCTTTCCAGCGCAGTTTGCTGATGCCTAGAACGTTCCATCAATAGTGGTCCAACTCGTGGGCCAGTTCTTCTAATTTTCCTTCCGCAGTTAGGGTCCTGACATTCCAGGTTCCTATGACGGTGTTGTTTCTCGTGCGGATCTTGCAAAATTGTCTAAATTGTCCATCATTAGTATACTTAACACCTCCGTCCTGGTGGCCAACGAGCGAAGTACCACTGAACAGATTTTCAACCTCAGAATAATCTGAGAAATACCTACAGCACCAACAACATCTATATCATGTGTTCATAGACTTCAAGAAGGCGTTTGACCGAGTCTGGCTCGCAGCTCTATGGGCAACAATGAAAGTGTACAACATCAGTCCTAAAATTATTGAAGTCATCAAAAGTCTGTATGGCAAGGCTACAAGTGCAGTCCTCCATAACAGCGTCATCGGGAACTGGTTCAGAACAACAATCGGTGTGCGTCAGGGATGCCTACTCTCTCCAACACTCTTCAACATCTTCCTAGAGCGCATCATGTCAGATGCTCTTGCAGATCATGAAGGCACAGTTAGCATAGGGGGTAGAGCCATCTCCAATCTTCGTTTTGCGGATGACATTGATGGATTGGCTGGAGAGGAACAAGAACTTGAACAGCTGGTACAGAGGCTTGACACTACCTCCAGAGCTTATGGAATGGAAATAAATGCAGAGAAGACCAAAATGATGACCAACAAAACCAATGGCATCAACACGGACATCAAAGTCCAAGGCCAATCCCTCAACACAGTGCCTAGCTTCAAATATTTAGGAGCCATTGTATCAGACAATGGGTCCCGACAGGAAGTCCTCTCCAGGATCGCACAAACAATTGCTGCCCTGACAAGGTTGAAGCCCATTTGGAAAGACAGGACCATCAGTCTACATTCCAAAGTAAGACTGCTGCGCTCCCTTGTCATCTCCATCTTCCTATATGCTTGCGAAGCATGGACCCTCACAGCAGATCTCCAACGAAGAATACAAAGCATGGAGATGAGGTGCTACAGAAGACTTCTGCGCATTTCCTATACCCAACACATCACCAATGACGAAGTCCGACAGACCATCACACAAGCCATTGGACAACACGATGACCTGCTCACAGTGGTGAAGAAACTAAAACTCCGATGGTATGGCCACGTCACCAGATCATCAGGCCTTGCAAAGACCATTCTGCAAGGCACAGTGCAAGGAGGTAAAAGAAGAGGGAGACCAAAAAAGAGGTGGGATGACAACATTGGAGAATGGACTGGTTTGACACTGAGCGAAGCCATCAGGGCTGCTGAGGACAGAGAAAGATGGAGTATGCTGGTAAAACGATCATCTGTGGTGCCCCTACGACCTTCGGGTTACTGGACAGGATAGGATAGGAACTAACTAAGAAAACACATAAAATGCTTACATTGCAAAATAATAATATCATAGGAAGCGCTAGTGACCATTTGGCAGAATCCTATCCTATCCTATCCTATCCCGTAACTCGGAGGTCGTAGGGGCACCACAGGTGATTGTTTAACCAGCGTACTCCATCTTTCCCTGTCCTCAGCAACTCTGATTGTTTTGCTCAGTGTCAAACCAGTCCATTCTCAAATGTTGTCCTCCCACTTCTTTTTCGGTCTCCCTCTTCTTCTACCTCCTTGCACTGTGCCTTGCAGGATGGTCTTTGCAAGACCTCATGATCTGGTGACGTGGCCATACCATCGGAGTTTCCGTTTTTTTCACCACTGTGAGCAGGTCATCGTGTTGTCCAATGGATTGTGTAATGGTCTGTCGGACTTCGTCGTTGGTGATGTGATGGGTATAGGAAATGCCCAGAAGTCTTCTGTAGCACCTCATCTCCATGCTTTGTATTCTGCGTTGGAAATCTGCTGTGAGGGTCCATGTTTCTCAAGCATACAGGACGATGGAGATGACAAGGGAGCGCAGCAGCCTTACCTTGGAATGTAGACTGATGGTCCTGTCTTTCCAAATTGGCTTCAACCTCGCCAGGGCAGCAGTTGTTTGTGCGATCCTGGAGAGGACTTCCTGTCGGGACCCATATTTGGCAGAAAGCGCCAAGCTGATACAATTAACAGAGTTTTGTCCCGGAAGAGTTGTCAAGAAAAAAAGTAGGTGACTGGTCTAGCGAAGAAGAAGATAGTATAATAGATTGATAGATTGATTGATTGATTTATTGTTGCTTTAGGTCCAGCGGACTCTTCCGAGCCAAATCAGGACCGGACAACCCCCGATCCGCATAAAAGATCTGCTGAAACAACCCCAGTGGGAAAATTGAATGCCCTCCACCGGCCAGTCACTTTACAATAAAGACATCCCACGCGGGGGACGGCTGAGGGTTGACCTCAACTACGCGAACACCCCGGTCACAAAAACAAAATAGAATACAAACATCATTATAAATCATCAACCAAACACATACATATAAAATGCCTATAGTGCCAAATAGTACATTCATAGGAAGCCCTAGTGACCACCCGGCAGAAAGCGTCCAACACTCCCAAGCTGATCCAACAGACCTCATACACAAACAAGGAGTCCTGTCCAGGAAGAGTTTTCAAGAAAAAAGGTAGGTCATTGATCTAGCGAAGAAGAAGATAGTATAGCAGAGTGAAGGACAGAGCAGGAATAGGAAAGAATAAATGAGGAAGACAGCGACAGTGGGAATTTAAAGCACTAATAGATTGATAGAACAGAGTAGGAATGAGAAAGAAAAAGGCGAGAAAGACAACGACAGTGGGAATTTAAAGCACTAAATTTCCAGAAAGTGGGGATACTATTTGTCAGTGTGTGGAAGTGTTGGAGGATGCTGTGTGTGGTTGTGTTTATGAACACTTGTGATCATGCAGAATAAGGTGGGTGGGAAATTAAGTGTGAGTCATGGTATGCTTATTAATAATAAATTTAGAGATAAAATTTTAATATTAATTGCACATATACTGACCATGACTCACAAATGCAGAGTAGCACGAGGAGGAAGGAGAGAAGCACTTACCCAGTCATCTTGAAGCTGTGGATATCGCATGTAGTGCCCGACCATCGAGGACACTCCGAAAGAACCATCGGTACGTGACCGACGATGTCCCTTAAGTAATGGCTGATGAACACATCTGAAGATCGCCAGTACACGGCCTCCAGAATTGCTTTCATTCATAACGAATGTGCAGCCAAAGACGCAGCCCAGGCCCTAACGTCATGAGCTCTGGTCGCACACAAGGGTTAGTTAGTTATTCATTGCTTACAGGGTCCAGCGGACTGCAAAGAGTCGAATCAGGACCACAAAATCAAGACCACAACTTCGCTAAAAGAGGACTCACCCCTGATCCGCATAAAAGTTCTGACGAAACAACTCTAGTGGTAACACTGAAGGCACTCCACCAGCCGGTCACTTTACAATAAATACATCCCACGCAGGGGACGCTGAGACTATACTATAATTTATCGAACCCCCGTTTACAAAAACAAAATAGAATATAATCATTATAAAATATCAACAAAACACATTAATATAAAATGCATACATTGCCAATAAACAAAATCATGGGAAGCCACATTGACCACCTGGCAGAAAGCGTCGATCCAATATTCCCGAGCCGATCCAACAGACCTCACACACAAATGAGGAGTTTTGTCCCGGAAGAGTTTTCAAGAAAAAAGGTAGGTGACTGGTCTAGCGAAGAAGAAGATAGTATAATAGATTGATAGAACAGAGTAGGAATGAGAAAGAACAAAGGAGAAAGACAACGACAGTAGGAATTTAAAGCTGAAAAATCCTAATACGCTCTAACTATTCCCCTTGCAATCCATCTGGCCAGCGTTGGTGTGGCAATGTCCCTAGGGTTCTCGGGATTAAGAGATGGGAATAACATTCTCATAGCTGGTGAGCGGAAAGACTTGGTACGCCTGAGATATTCGCGTACCGCTCGCACAGGGCAATTAGCCAATATGCCTGAGATATTCGCGTACCGCTCGCACAGGGCAGTTAGCCAAATCAGGGTCAGAAGGGGGCAAAATGCAGGATAGTGCCTGGATGGAAACGACTGGCGAAGGATCATCAAGAGTCTGGATTTTAGCCAAAAACTCAGGAAGGAACCGTAATGATATAGAACCGTTTGCCTCGAAGGCTACATCCGCCGGTAGATCCGAGAAGGCACATATCTCGCTGCAGCGTCTACCTGAAGTCAGGAAAACGGTCTTCAAAGACAAATTCTGAAAGGAGGAGGAGCGCAAAGGCTCAAAAGGAGGACCGCTGAGAAAGGCCATGATCAGGAACAAAATCCCAGGCCGGAAGCAGGTGCGGAGATTTTGCCTGGCGCAGAGAGCAACCTCTAATAAAATTGGCTACTACCAGCGAAGAGCCGCGAGGGGAAAAACCAATTTGAGATAGGCTAGTCCTGACAGAGGACAAACGAACTCTGAGAAAATAAACCGGCAAAGAGTGGGTAGAAGCCAAAAAAGCTTAAGTGTATGCCTATCTGAACTTCAGAAGGAGAGCAGGGGTCAACATGTACCGAATGGCACCAACTGACCCAACTCTTCCAATGAGAAGAATACACTGCTTTAGTGGTGGAACCATATTGATGCGCCTCTCCTAACAAAGATCGCTTGACAGCAGCCACGCGTGAAGAGACAGAACCCCCGGATTCCCGTGGAGAATGCCTGATCGCGGGTGAATCAGCAACCTGCTTCCGAATAGCGAGAGGAAAGAACCGTGTTCGAGCGAGACTCAGAAGGTCTGGAAACCAAGGTTGAGCAGGCCAAAACGAAGCCACGAGTATCAGCCTTGGAGACTCCAGCTCTGCCTTCTTCAGGACCCGAGAGAGCAGGGCGAAAGAAAGCGCATGAAACTGGAACACCCTCCCCTTCCATACAAACCGGAACCACTGCCTTTGACTCGGGTTGATGAGAAGGTGGAAGTACGCATCCAAGAGATCAACAGAGGTGGCCCAGTCGCTTGGCCGCAGATATTCTCGGAGAGAACGCGGTGTCTCCATCGAAACCTTATCCTCCGCAGAAAACTGTTTAGAGGTTGGAAAGATCCAATACCGGTCGCCACCCACCCCCCTCCCCCGATGCCTTTGCCAGACGTCCGTAGAAACCGGGAGAGTGGGCCAATCGGACCTCCTCCACAGCCTCTTGGCTTAAGAGGCCACCTCCGCGTCTAACACGGCACCCGACTCCAGCGAGCCCATAGGCTTGAAGACTTGAGGGGAGCCTACAAAGGGAGGTTTGCGAGGTCCCCACTGGAACTTGAACCCCGACTGCACCATCTGTTGTACCCAACTGCTTGAAGAGGGCAAATTCCGCCAGGCGAGCAGCCTGGTAGAAAGCCCTCTGACCTGGAGAAAACCCTCAGTTGGGCGGTGGGCAGTCGGAGCGTCGTCAAAAGAGTACTGCCCTGCATCCGAATCCGCATCAGACACAGCTGCGTTATCAACAGCAAAATCTTGGTTACCGATAGTTGCCGCTGGCAACCCGGAAGCAAAAGGTGGACCATGCAAGCCAGATCCACCAGAAGCAGAGAAACGGAACACTCTGCCGGAAGACACTAACGTCAAACCCGGAAGCAAAAGCTCCGCAATATGCCTCCAGAACTCCAGACGGAAGTGGGGGTTGATCAACACCGGAGGCGGATGTGGACACATGTCCTCCCGAACATGGTGCTCTCAAACCGGAAATGGAAGTGCGGCTTTGTCCACCCGTACAGATAGTATGAGCTTCCACACCTCTTCCGACTGAAGAGGAGTGGTTCGGAGGCCGGCTTCCGGTAGTCGTAGCAAGTAATAGTCGCGAGCGACTCTATTCCAGAAACTGCACCTCCGGGAGCGACCAGGCTCAAAGCAGCTGTCAGAGCCCAAAGGGTGGCCACTTTTGTTCATTGCCAAGGGTATAACTTATGAACTGCATCCCTAAGATAAGTTATTGCCAGTGAAACGGATTCAGAAAGAGAGGCGGCCGTACTGAACCGCTCTAGCTGACTTTTAGGAGTGCACTCGAGAGAGGCATTCTCCAGCTTCTTTACCATGTCCCTCTGGATCAGAAACGGTTTTGCGGCCACCCCAGGCGAAAACGCAAGACTCATACGTATACGAGTTCTGGAACCAGCCGGAACGAAGAAACGGCCGTCGACTTGGACGAAGACAGCTCCTCAGCCATCCGCAACATCTCCCGGACATTGGCGTCGGGCACTTCCGATCCCGGAAGTGAAACCGGAACAAACGTATCTCGACCGTACGGAAAGTTAACTGCGACGAGCTTAGGACTCGCCTGCACCGGCAAGGAAACCAGAGGCGACCGCTGCTCGGAAACCTTCGAGCTGGGAGACACCTTCGATGCCTTGGCATTCGATTAAAGAAATGACCTGTCAACAGAAGACGCAGACACTGAATGTGCTGAAGAAGAGGACTAGCCTTTTTCACGAGCGATGACAAACTAGCAGGAGACGGAGCAAGGGCAAAGCTGGCACGTAGGGACTAATAAAAAGAACACTACATCAAAACGTCACAAGACAAACCAAGAACCCAAAGGCTCAGAGAAAAAGGCACAAAACGCCGGAAAAGGCAAAATGTCAGAGAGGGCTAAAACATGTCTGTAGTAAGCAGACGCCAGAAAAGATCGATTTATCAGCACTGGCTGTGAGCTGCAGTTAGTTAGTTAGTTACTCATTGCTTACAGGGTCCAGCGGACTGCAAAGAGCCGAATCAGGACCACAAAATCAAGATCACAACTTCGCTGAAAGAGGACTCGCCCCTGATCCGTATAAAAGATCGGCTGAAACAACCCCCGTGGTAACACTGAAGGCACTCCACAAGCCGGTCACTGTACAATAATGGCATCCCACGCAGGGGACGCTGAGGCTATACTCTAATTTATCGAACTCCAGTGTACAAAAACAAAACAGAATATAAACATCATTATAAAATATCAACAAAACACATACATATAAAATGCATACATTGCTAAATAATAATATCATAGCAAGCCCTTCTGACCATTTGGCAGAAAGCGTCCAATATTCCCAAGACTATACAACAGACCTCACACACAAAATTAATTAGGAGTTTTGTCCCGGAAGAGTTTTTAAAAAAAAGGTAGGTGACTGGTCTAGTGAAGAAGAAGATAGTATAGTAGATTGATAGAGTGGGGCCGGGTAGCTCAGTTGATAAGAGCGTCTTGCTAGTAACCGAAAGGTCGCTGGTTCGAATCCCGGATTGGTCAACGTGTGATCATATTATTTTCCCCTTTACCAACAACTGGCCCGCTGGTGTCAGTATAAATCGGTCCAGTAGTCACCTATATGCGAAAGTGTCGTGAGACTATAATCTACAAACAACAACAGATTGATAGAACAGAGTAGGAATGAGAAAGAACAAAAGAGAAAGACAGCGGCAGTGGGAATTTAAAGCACTACATTTCCAGAAAGTTGGGATACTATTTATACAGAAACTCCCTGCACCCCAAGAATGAAGAATGAACTGCAGTTACCGGGTTGCATGCTTGGAACGGGATTTGAGTGGAGGGGAGGGAAACTACTCCGTAACTTTAATTTATGTTACAACTTCCGTTGTTGAGGGTGGTTACTACGCAAAGACAGAATTGTTGCATTTGCTGGTCATGGTAAGTATGTGCAATTAATTAATATTTAAAGCACAGAAGAATACTTTAAACAGAACACAGAAATATATCATACATAACACAAGAGAATAACACTTTATGATCGCCACCAACTAAACAAGAAAAAGCAGAAGTAAAATTGCACAAACAGGATCAACATGTTAGTATTTCTTTCATACTTGTATTTATTTACATCATCTGTCTGGACAACAACTTACAAATATCACAATAATACTCTCAGGACTGTCATTTGTACGCATAATTTAATTCTAATATTGAGGTGGGAAAGAAAATCCAGGGACATCAACAGTAAGGGAGGCAAGGATGAGTTCATTTCAATATTTTGTTCTCTACGAAAATGTAAAAACGATACTAACTTCAGTTTAAGTTAAAATCAATATTGATACCATTTGTACGAAACTAGAAAAAGGAATATATAAATATTAATTTCAATTCAATTTCAAATATCACCATTTGGTACTGAATTGTAGTCTATAAAAAAATGTACAAAACATCAGCATACCATAACTGTTTACTGTGACTTGCTGCCTTTTAACTTACATTGTTACGAAAACAAAAGACAAAACACAATCACTTGAAATAATACATGGCATTGATTCAGCAAATCACAAAAACAGTAAACTCGCTTTATTATTTAAAAATTACACGATTATTTTTATACAAGATAGATAGATAGATATTCAGGGTTTATAGGGTCCAGCGGACTGCCAAGAGCCAAATCAGGGCCACATTTTTATACTAGCATATTGAAATGAAGAAACATGATTTAAAACACCAATCAAATACTCTTTTTCCTTTGCTTCAGTCCAACTAAGCCTGTCTAGAATAAAACAGATAATTGGTAAAATCTACATTCTAAATCTTCTCTTAGTCTTGTCGTTTATAGTTAGAGTGGATGTATTAGAACATAGTGGATGTATTAGAACACATGATATTGAAATTTCAAGTTTTATTTGCCGTTGCCTTTATGCGCAAAAGTTTGTGACGTGACAACTGATATGTAATTCAATATAAGCTAAGTTTATTGTTATTCCTGGCATAAAAATGGCGGTGACATGAAAAATGGAATGGTTATGACAATCTAACAATAAAACTACATTTTAAAATATTTTGTCCCTTCACTTCCATCAATTTTCTTAGATAAGCACTTCACTTTCAAAAAAGAAAATTGTCTAGAAAATATACTGCATTATAAAAAAAAATATATATGACTACAAAGCTTAATGACAAGACATGCCATTTTCCATTTTCTGGATGTATACTCTGCACTCCTTACAGCTGCAGGTAACCTCTACAATCAAGGTTTAAAAATCCCCAATTCTTATTAACAATCCTCTCATACTAGTTATAACATAATGTAATATTAGCATGTCAGCATGTTAAACAGTTAGCTTATATTTCATAACGCTCATAAATACTTCTGTATAAAGCGTCAGCAATATTCAAAACACCATGTACTAGAACAGCAGAAAATTACAAGTTAGTTAGTTATTCATTGCTTACAGGGTCCAGCAGACTGCAAAGAGCCGAATCAGGACCACAAAATCAAGACCACAACTTCGCTGAAAGAGGACTCACCCCTGATCTGCCGAAACAACTCTAGTGGTAACACTGAAGGCACTTTACCAGCCGGTCACTTTACAATAAAGGTATCCCATGCAGGGGGCGCTGAGACTATACTTAAAATTTATCGAACCCCCGTTTACAAAAACAAAATAGAATATAAACATCATTATAAAATATCAAAAAACACATACATATAAAATGCCTATATTGCCAAATAATAAAATCATAGGAAGCCCCAGTGACCATTTGGCAGAAAGCGTACAATATTCCCAAGCAGATCCAACAGACCTCACACACAAATGAGGAGTTTTTGTCCCGGAAGAGTTTTCAAGAAAAAAAAGTAGGTGACTGGTCTAGCGAAGACGATAGTATAGTAGATTGATAGAACAGAATAGGAATGAGAAAGAACAAAGGAGAAAGACAGAGACAGTGGGAATTTAAAGCACTACATTTCCAGAAAGTGGGGATATTATTTATACTGAAACCCCCAGCACTTCCATGAGGGGAGAAATTACAATTACATTACATTACATTATTATTGCTTTAGGTCCAGCGGACTCTTCCAAGCCAAATCAGGACCGGACAACCCCTGATCCGCATAAAAGATCTGCTGAAACAACCCTAGTGGTAAAACCGAAAGCTCTCCACCAGCCAGTCACTTTACAATAAAGACATCCCACGCAGGGGACGGCTGAGGCTTCACCCCAACTTATCGAACCCCTGTTTACAAAAACAAAATAGAATACAAACATCATTATAAATTATCAGCAAAACACATACATATAAAATGCCTACACTGCTAAATAATAACATCATAGGAAGCCCTAGTGACCACCTGGCAGAAAGCGTCCAATATTCCCAAGCTGATCCAACAGACCTCATACACAAATAAGGAGTCTTGTCCCGGAAGAGTTTTCAAGAAAAAAGGTAGGAGACTGGTCTAGCGAAGAAGACGATAGTATAGCAGATTGATAGAACAGAGCAGGAATGATAAAGAGCAAATGAGAAAGACAGCGACAGTGGGATTAAAGCACTAAATTTCCAGAAAGTGGGGATACTATTTATACTGAAACCCCCGGCACCCCAACGGGGGTAGAAAATTACAAGCCACCAATCTCAAACAAACAAATGATTGAAACACAAAATTCCTGCATTCTTTCTATCACCCTTTATCATTTTTACCAATAGGAAGAATATGTCTTTAAAGTGTACTCTAACAAGTAACATCATAGACAATCTAGAGAAATTAAAAAACAAACAAAAAAACGCTACTCAACAAACTGAACAACAGAGAATATTCACACCTTAATGTCAAAGACGAATGACACGAACATAATCACACTCACACACCATTCAGGAAAACATTTTTTACGGCCTTTTGCAAATTAAATTTTGCTTCACATAACAATAACTGAATGAAGAAACCCATATACAAATCACAAGGGCAACAAACTCATGCAATAAAAATTTTTAAACGTTGCAAATTTTTACATAAATAAAACAGCTTTATTAAAAGTAAAATATGTCAATATAATAAAATACTTATTAATAATAATGATAATAAACAGCTTCACCCATTTCTTCTTTTTTTTTTTTTTCAAAAATCTAGTGCACAGTGACAAGACAATTAAACAGTCAAAATATTCAAATTAGAAGCATTAAAAAGAGTAATTTAAAAAAAGGTTTTTACAAAAGGATTAAAAAACAACTAAAAATATGAAACCACTCCTCCCATCCCCTTTCCTCCCCTTCTACATAGAAATAGGACAGTTCATTCACAGTCAAATCAACCAAATGTCAGCTATCAGCCATTCTTTGTTGCCAGGGCCACCACACACAACACGATGTAATGATTGGTTGATGCATCGGAGAGACTTTCAACAATGATACACAAAGCAGATTAAATGTTTGTTAGTTATCCATTGCTTACAGGGTCCAGCGGACTGCAACGAGCCGAATCAGGACAACAAAATCAAGACCACAACTTCGCTGAAAGAGGATTCACCCACGATCCGCATAAAAGATCTGCCGAAACAACCCCAGTGGTGACACTGAAGGCACTCCACCAGCCGGTCACTTTACAATAAAGACATCCTGTGCAGAGGACGCTGAGGTTATATTCTAATTTATCAAACCAACGTTTACAAAAATAAAATAGAATACAAACATCATTATAAAATATTAACAAAATGCATACATATAAAATGCCTACATTGCCAAATAATAACATCATAGGAAGCCCAGTGACCATTTGGCACAAAGCGTCCAATATTTTATTTCCAAGCTGATCCAACAGACCTCACACATGAATGAGGAGTTTTGTACCAGAAGAGTTTTCAATAAAACAGGTAGGTGACTGGTCTAGCAAAGAAGAAGATAGTATAGTCGATTGATAGAACAGAGTAGGAATGAGAAAGAACAAAGGAGAAAGACAGCGACAGTGGGAATTTAAAGCACTAAATTTCCAGAAAGTGGGGATACTATTTATACAGAAACTCCCGGCATTCCCGCTGGGGGAGAGAAATGTGATGATACATGTTTTTAAGCTTTTAACCTTTTGAACACTGCTATACACAGATTCTTGTGAATATTTGAGGTTGTGTTGTGTGTAGGTTTTGATTGATTGATTGATTGATTATTGCTTTAGGTCCAGCGGACTCCTCCGAGCCAAATCAGGACCGGACAACCCCCGATCCGCATAAAAGATCTGCTGAAACAACCCGTGTGTAGGTGAGCTAACACTGTCTGCAGTTCCAGACATCTGTAGCTGTGAATGTCTGCGATTCCAGACAGCTGGCGGTAAAAGGGTTAACAAAGCCTAACCCTGGTCCTAATTGTAAACTACATCCTTTCCGTAAATTGTCTTCAAGCACCCTTGTATACAAGAATACTTGTGCACAGGGCTGCAAATGTATTTTTCTGGTTGATTTATTGTTGCTTTAGGTCCAGCGGACTCTTCCGAGCCAAATCAGGACCGGACAACCCCCGATCCGCATAAAAGATCTGCTGAAACAACCCCAGTGGGAAAATTGAATGCCCTCCACCGGCCAGTCACTTTACAATAAAGACATCCCACGCGGGGGACGGCTGAGGGTTGACCTCAACTACGCGAACACCCCGGTTACAAAAACAAAATAGAATACAAACATCATTATAAATCATTAACCAAACACATACATATAAAATGCCTATAGTGCTAAATAGTACAATCATAGGAAGCCCGAGTGACCACCCGGCAGAAAGCGTCCAACACTCCCAAGCTGATCCAACAGACCTCATACACAAACAAGGAGTCTTGTCCATGAAGAGTTTTCAAGAAAAAAGGTAGGTCATTGATCTAGCGAAGAAGAAGATAGTATAGCAGAGTGAAGGACAGAGCAGGAATAGGAAAGAGTAAATGAGGAAGACAGCGACAGTGGGAATTTAAAGCACTAAATTTCCATAAAGTGGGGATACTATTTATACTGAAAACCCCCGGCACTCCAACGGGGGTACTGTTGCCGCAGTGAATCTGTCTTGCCTATAAAGGAAAGACAGGTTTTCAACTGTGGCTTTCACTGTTCCCTTTATAGGTTTGAACAATCTACAGTGGCAAGATTGCTCATGACCCCAAGGGGTGTATTTTTCTGGTATTTTTACCTTTTTCAAAACAAGTACAAATGCTACATCGCACGCATACAAGTCAACTCAGAAGCAAAAATATACAACTTATCACACACATTTGCCCACATGTAAAACTGTAACAGAAAAGCAGTACCAATATCTGTATTCATCAAAAACTATAAGGAATGATGTGTTACGTTACTGTCAGTAATTTAAAAAAATAAATACATAAAATTAAAATCTTACAATATAATGTCAGCAAGATGGCACACTAGACAGCAAACTAAGCTAGATAAACAATTACTCATTATATATATTATATATATATATATACGATTCTCTCCATATCTCTGTCTCACGACCGCTGCAAAGAGAGATTCAAACATTAGGCAGCCACCCTAAAATCTTCATCTCTATCTCTCTGTCTTTATTTTTTAAACTTTTTTCACATTTGAGTATCCTTTTTACTTTCATGTTTTATTGTCTTTCTTGTGTTATCACTTATTAGTATTAAATCTATACTACATGTTGTTACGTTGAAACGCGAATGGTAGTACGTCGGAAACGTGCACGATAGATCTAATCGTTTCGTTTTGCAAAGTATTCAATAATGGAGTTTATTTACCTTTGATTTGAGTTTGCATTGTTGTTAGGAGAGGTTTTGTATAACGTCGATAATTTTCGTTGGTCGATATTGTTGGAGAATTTTCGGGATCTGCATGTTTATTACTGTCGATAGAAATTTCCCGATGGATATCGAAGGTCGTGAATGTTCCCGGAAGTAGAGGAAATGTGTATGACGTAAGCCAGTGATGACGATCTTTAGTTCGATTGGTGGCAGTGCGTCATTTCTACCGTGTACCAAATTGTTCGAGAAGAGAGAGAGGTTATTTAATCGTGTGCCAAGTTGCTGTTGAGAGATAGTAAAGTTGTTGATAGTGATTTGAGAGTTGCTGTGAAAGTTGTTGAGTTGAGTTGAGAATTGTATGCAGTTGTTGGTGTGTGCTGAATAAAAGTGGAAAACTTCATACGTCGACTTTGTGACTTGTATGCTGTTTGGACGGGTTGCGTGGATAAACGAATCTGAGTTACACCTTATCAGGAATTCAGCATTGGGGCTGAATCGGATATTGATAAAGGAAAACACCGACATCAAACGGAGTGTAACATTTTGGGGGTCAAGCCGCGATTCACGCCATAGCCAAGGGTTCAACTGCTACAACAAGCGAGTCAACGTTACGAGAGGCAGTCATCGAGGGTAGCCGCCAACGAGTTGCGTCGAGAGGGGCCAACATACTGGGACTACATCACCGATAGGTTCGGGTTGACTGCAAGGGCGTGTAGTCGCTGAAGAGTTGCTTCGTGAGCGAACAACAGATCGGGACTACGTGGCTGCCGCAAGACTACGTCGAGGGACAGTCTCGGAGCTACATCGCCAGTATTAGAGAGAGCGACGCGCGGACGTCGAGTCTACTTCAGCACAGGAGCGTGCACATCAACACCAGCGTGGTGCAGCGTTGCATACGACGAGGACAGCGGGGCCTGCGTCAACGAAGGCGACTAGTGACAAGCATCAGCGCTACTGCAGAAAGCGTGCTGTTCTAGAACAGTCTAGAAAGGTACAGCACAGTCAAGAACTTTCCAGAAAAAAAAAGAACTCTACAGTCAAGAACTTTCTAGAAGAAGAACCTTCCAGAAAAGAACTTTCTTGAAAAGAACTTTCCAGAAGCATCAAGATGGCTGACTTCTGGCAGAAAGGGGTTGAACTGAATCTAAAAGGCAAGCAGCTGACGGAGTACGTCAAGTCTCAGGAGAGAATACGAGAAAGAGAATTGGAAGAGAAGCGTCTAGAAAAAGAAATAGAACTAGAACAGAAGCGTCTAGAAGTAGAAGAGCAGCGTCGCCGTGAAGAAAGAGAATTAGAACAGAAGCGTCTAGAAATTGAACAGCAACGTCAAGAGAGAGAAGAGCAGCGTCGCCGTGAAGAAAGAGAGTTCGAGCTGAAGCGTCTTGAAGGTGAGCGTCAGTACCAGTTAGAGTTGGCGCATATCCAAAACAATCAGCATGCTCCACAAGTCACCAACGACCATACAGCTCCTAAATTGCCAGCTTTCGTCGACGGGAAGGACCAGATCGACAGCTATCTGGCGAGATTCGAAAGGTTCGCCGAAAGCTCTAACTGGCAACCTCAAGACTGGGCAATTCGACTGAGTGCACTTCTGACGGGGCAAGCTCTCGAAGTTTACACCAGACTGTCGAACGATGACGCCAAAAAATACGACGTCTTGAAAGAGGCCCTGTTGCAGTGCTACAACTTTACAGAGAAGGGCTACCGTAAACGCTTCCGTGAATGCCGGCCTAAGTCAGACGAGACGCCAAAGCAGTTTGTGGAGCGCCTGTCATCATATCTACACAAGTGGGTGGAGTTATCAGGCGAAAGGAAGTCTTACGACAGTCTCCATGACCTGATCGTGAAGGAACAATTTCTCAATGCCTGTCACAAGGACCTAGCGACCCACTTAGAAGAACAAAAGCTGCAAACGCTTAAAGATGTGACTGAGGCTGCTGAAAGATATCTCATCGCTCATGGGAAAACCCTGGGGCCACCCAGCGCAACGAAACATTTTCAGAAGACTGGAAACCATGGGAACCAGATACAGGGAAGTCAGACGAGCCAGAGACAGACGGACTCCACGCCTCCTCCCAGGGAAGGGCATTCAAGAGGCTGTTTCACCTGCAACGCTACAGACCACAGAGCGGCTAACTGTCCTCAAAACAAAAGTAGCGGACAGCGGGGCAGTACGGACAATGCAGTGGTGGGCAACCGACAGAGACGTTTCTCCAATCAACGGCAAACCAGTAGATCTGACCATCAGGTGTGCGGCGGGAGCGTCATTCTTCCGAGTGAGACCGAGCGCACAGCTACCCCTGCGGACGTGCAAGAGTGCATGACTGATGGCCAACTCCTCCTTGCCAACGGAAAATCCATCCCCGTCGTCGCCAGCACAGCTGTGACCGTCCAGAACATGCCTGTTTCAAAGGGACGCGTCGGAAATCATGAAGTGACTGTCTTAAGAGACTCTGGCTGCAGTGGGGTCATCGTCAGAGAAGACCTAATCGCTAAAGAACAGTTCACTGGCGATTCTAAATGGACACTCATGGCCGACAGCAAATGTGTGAGAGCGCCAGTTGCGAAGATTCATGTCAACACCCCTTTCTACATAGGCGAAGTCGAAGCGGTTTGCCTGAAGAAGCCGCTGTATGATTTGATGATCGGGAATATCGACGGCGCGAGACGACCCGACGACCCCGATCCAGAGTGGAGTCCTGCCTCAACTCAACACGTCGAAGTTGTGGAGGAGGATCCATTGCCGTTTCCCGATGGAGACCTTACAGAGCTGCTACGGGACAATGTGGTTACTCCGGCTCAGCCCTGCCGACCAGAGATCGTCGGTGCTGTTACTACCAGGGCCCAGGCCAAGAGAGACAAGACGTCTACGCCACTGAAGGTCGCCGACAACTCTAAAGCTGCCATCGTGGACAGAGATAAGCTGATTCAGCTCCAGGAAGCTGATAGCACTTTAAACAAGTACAGGAACCGCCAAGACCACGTGACCAAGGGCAGTGGCACGGTCTATTTTGAGGTGAAGGCCAAGATCCTGTACAGAATCTTCCAGCACCCGAGGGTCAACGGAGGTAAACCACTACGTCAAGTACTGGTACCATTACCCTTAAGGCGCCAGGTGATGGAAGTAGCGCATGACTCAATTATGGGAGGTCACCTAGGTATCAAGAAGACGTCAGACAGAATCCAGGCGGTGTTCTACTGGCCAGGGCTTCATGCGGACGTCAGCCGTTTCTGCCGATCGTGTGACATTTGCCAGAAAACCATACCTCGAGGAAGGGTCCCGAAAGTGCCTATGCAGAGGATGCCTCTGATCGACCGACCTTTCAAGAGGGTGGCCTTAGACTTAATCGGCGAAATAAGACCTCCGAGTGAAGAAGGTCATCGGTGGGTACTGACTTTAGTGGACTATGCGACTCGGTACCCAGAAGCAGTGCCACTGAAGAAGATTGACACTGAATCTGTAGCAGAGGCACTAGTGGACATGTTCAGTAGACTTGGAGTGCCTGAAGAAATTCTGACAGACCTCGGGACGCAGTTCGTCTCTGACTGCATGAAGGAGGTCAACAGACTGCTGAGCATCCGGCATTTGACTACGACACCCTACCATCCGATGTGCAACGGGCTTGTCGAAAAGTTCAATGCTACGCTGAAGTCCACCCTGAAGAAACTGTGCAGCGAGCAGCCCAGACAATGGCATCGCTATATCAACGCCTTACTTTTCGCCTACAGAGAAGTGCCGCAGGAGTCCACCGGCTTTTCTCCGTTCGAGCTGCTGTACGGAAGAACCATCCGAGGGCCGATGCACATCCTGAAAGAACTGTGGACGAAGGAAGTGGACACCCCAGAGGTGAAGAACAGTTACCAGTACGTGTTTGAGCTACGAGAGAAGCTGGAGCAGACACTCGAGATAGCCAGAGAAAACCTGAAGAAGTCCCAGGACTGTGGAAAGCACTACTATGATCGGAGGGCTGTGAACAGGAAGTTCAAACCTGGCAACAAAGTGCTGGTGCTGCTACCTACCGATCATAATAAGTTGCTGATGCAGTGGAAAGGCCCGTACGAAGTGGAGACCGTGGTGGGAATCAACGACTACAAGGTGAAGGTCGGCCAGCATTCCAAGATATACCACGCCAACCTCCTTAAGCTGTACGTGGAAAGGCCATCAGAGACTGTGCACGCAGCCACAGCAGCTGTGACCGACAACAGCTTTGACAGCGAGGAACTGTTGGAACTGGGAGACTTCCACAGCAAAGAAGGCATCAATGATGTTAAGCTAGGACCAAGCTTGACGGAAGGTCAAAAGTTGGAGCTCAAGGACCTTATGGGCGAGTTTCCCCATAACTTCAATGATGTCCCAGGCTCTACGACTTTGGTCGAACATGAAGTCCACACCCAGACCTGGAAGGAGCATCTGCAGACCTTGAGGGAACTGTTCCACCGTCCCGCAGAAGCCAACCTGACCGTGAGACCCAGCGAATGCATTCTGGGAGATGACAACGTCGACTGCGACGGACATCCGACGGAAGGAGACAACGGAGGACGCACTGATTCCAGGGAAGCCCACGTGATCATCGTCTTTGACCCTGGGCCGATGACGACCGCAACTGACGAGGGCGTCGATTCCTTGCGAATGAAAGAACATTGACTGTGTGGATGAACTAAGAATATTGGTAATGACAGACTTGAAAATGAAAAACGTTGACTGGGTAAATGATCTGTGAACATTGACAATACCCAGATAGACTTGCGGACGGAAGAACATTGACTCTGTGTGAATGAACTGAGAACGTTGATAGTGTTCAGACAGACTGAAATAAGTTTTAATTCTGAACTTTGTTTGTGCATTACGTTTCAACGTTGTTGAAAGAAATTGGGTAAATTTCTTCTTGAGTGGGGGGTTATGTTACGTTGAAACGCGAATGGTAGTACGTCGGAAACGTGCAAGATAGATCTAATCGTTTCGTTTTGCAAAGTATTCCATAATGGAGTTTATTTACCTTTGATTTGAGTTTGCATTGTTGTTAGGAGAGGTTTTGTATAACGTCGATAATTTTCATTGGTCGATATTGTTGGAGAATTTTCGGGATCTGCATGTTTATTACTGTCGATAGAAATTTCCCGATGGATATCGAAGGTCGTGAATGTTCCCGGAAGTAGAGGAAATGTGTATGAGGTAAGCCAGTGATGACGATCTTTAGTTCGATTGGTGGCAGTGCGTCATTTCTACCGTGTACCAAATTGTTCGAGAAGAGAGAGAGGTTATTTAATCGTGTGCCGAGTTGCTGTTGAGAGATAGTAAAGTTGTTGATAGTGATTTGAGAGTTGCTGTGAAAGTTGTTGAGTTGAGTTGAGAATTGTATGCAGTTGTTGGTGTGTGCTGAATAAAAGTGGAAAACTTCATACGTCGACTTTGTGACTTGTATGCTGTTTGGACGGGTTGCGTGGATAAACGAATCTGAGTTACACCTTATCAGGAATTCAGCATTGGGGCTGAATCGGATATTGATAAAGGAAAACACCGACATCAAACGGAGTGTAACACATGTATACATGTATCAACGATTGAGTGTTAAAGCGAGAACAATCATCCTCTTCAAAGGTGATACACACTTCCCGCAAACAGAAGAGAATTATATATCCACGCATGATGGGAGAAGCTGATCATCAGGACTCCTTGCTTTCGACTCCCAATCACTTATAAGATTTATTTTGGTCTTTACACTCCCCTTTCAACATTCCTTTGACAGAAAAATAATCCTATTCTATGTGACCCAATGCCCTAAATATGCATCAAGGAGAAAAAGACAAAAGTTTAAAAAAAAATTCTTTTAAGCATGAAAGTTATAATCAAATGTGATTTACATTGCAGATGCTTAGCATCCTACATTGACTCAATGAGTAGAACACAATAGCCATGGCCATCACAACTCATGTGGAATACACTTTTTGAGTTCAAAGCCTAACAGAAATAAATAGTTATTTATTGCTTACAGGGTCCAGCGGACTGCAAAGAGTCGAATCAGGACCACAAAATCAAGAACACAACTTCGCTGAAAGCGGACTCACCCCTGATCCGCATAAAAGATCTGCCGAAACAACCCTAGTGGTAACACTGAAGGCAATCCACCAGCCCGTCCATTTACAATAAAGACATCCCACGCAGGAGATGCTGAGGCTATACTCTAATTTATCGAACCCCCATTAACAAAAACGAAATAGAATATAAACATCATTATAAAATATCAACAAAACACATACATATAACATGCATACATTGCCATATAATAAGAACATAGGAGACCCCAGTGACCACCTGGCAGAAAGCATCCAATATTCCCAATCTGATCCAACAGACCTCACACACAAATGAGGAGTTTTGTCCCGGAAGAGTGTTCAAGAAAAATGGGAGGTGACTGGTCTAGCGAAGAAGAAGATAGTATAGCAGATTGATAGAACAGAATAGGAATGAGAAAGAACAAAAGAGAAAGACAGCGACAGTGGGAATTTAAAGCACTAAATTTCCAGAAAGTGAGGATACTATTTATACTGAAACCCCCAACACGGTACGGGAGAACCTAACAGAATGAAAGTCCGCTGGACCTAAAGCAATAACCACGTAATGTAATGTAACAGAATGAAAGATGAGAGGTACAACAAAACACACACTTATAATTATACACAGCATAATCAAGCTTCACGCTAAGTATTACAGCCTCTACCTAAACCATGCATTATGCAAAGAAATTACAAACACATCAATGCATATTTCTATATCACTATGTAACAAAATAAACCAAAGCACAATTTTCATTCACTTCCTAAAAAAATGCAGATATGAACTCAAGACCATGCCAGAAATTACTCGTCTTGCAGGCAGTTTTGCTAATCTATACATAATAATGCCAACTAAAACAACGATCACCAACAGTTACTAGTGCATGCACAGTTCGCCTCGATACAAATTTGTCAACTGAAACTAAACTTAAAACGCTTGACAACTAACATATGCACAGTTCGCAGGGATATAAACGTTATCGATTGAAACTTAACCCTAACACTTTACCACGTGATTATGCAAATGTTGATGAAGTATGGCAATGACAAATGTATTGCTATCAATCATGTTATGTCCTATGTAAACGTTAAACTGACCAGATTAAGAATTTAATTTGCTGTTACACTATAATACCACTGAGATGAATAAAGTTGCATTTTATTGCACTGTATTATATAGTAACACTCTGTCCTTTGCCAAAAGGAAAACGCTTTCTTCTGCTTTTCATTCCAAAACTATGGACTTTTTTGTTCCTACTGTACAATATGAAGGTATTAATATTCTTGGCAGTGTAAAAGTACTTACTTTTAAAGATAGAATAAAACGGAATAGAGCATATCAACATTTCCGAAAACAAAAACAACTACAGCATAAATAATCGCATCAACACAATACAAGCGGAAAGGTTCAATTCATTCACTAACAAGACACTTATCATAAACTTTAACAAAACACTTCTTTTCTCAAGTTCTCATTTAAAAAAAAAATAAAATAAAATTTGGTGTGGGGTAGAGGAGGAGTGAAGGGGGAGAGGTCAAAAGCATTTTTGATGACCTCTTATTTTTATCCAGTTCACTTAAATAGTAAATGTTTCATCAACGTTGCCCCTGTTTACAACTTCAAAACTAAAATATTCCAAAACTCTGCAAATTTCTATGACCTCAAACATATTTCTACAAACCACCTCTACATGAACAAAATACAAGCAAAACAGTTATCCATCAATATCTAATATGTCCTTTTCTTCTACAGTATTCCCATTATAACCTTTGTTTTAATCCGAAAAAGAACAAAAAAATATCTTTGCTGTACTGGGAAGAGAATGAGTTTAACATATTTTTTTTAAAGGCTAGGACCACAGAAGAAATGAATGTATTTATACCATTCAAATGCATGGTAATTATCACATTCATCCTTTCTTTGTAGCCGTTTCTCCAAACATTGGGAAACATGCTTTAGTGTGACCCAAAGATCCAAGACATTTCCGTGTTTTAATACCAAAGCAAGTGTGTGTGCTTGTATCACTGTTATCCCGTTTCATTCAAATACTCATGCCACAACCAGCACAGAGTTGCATACAAAGCAGACAGAATTCTGCCCTTTTCAAAGCAAAGAACGCAAAGCATTGTAGTTTTCAAAACAGCCCAAAAGTATGCCATTTCAATTCAATTCACTTTAATCCTTCAGCCGCGTGACAGGTACATGTAACTTTATTTCCTGACAATCCAGAACCTGCACCAACGCAGAGGCAGTTAATTCTAAGAATTACGACACAGCCTTCCTGCACCTGTTCCTTATTCATATTATCTCTACAAAAAGTTTGTTGTTGTTTTTTCCCATCCATTTTCGTACAATTTCATCTCAATCCCAGTTGTACAGTCATTCCATGTTATCATTCTTCTCATGCAGACTTCGAGCACAAGCAATCTTTTGTTTACATCACCAGTCTTTGTAGCCTTGATGTTGAATGTTCTTCACGTCAATCGAAGCAAACCTTAATATGTTCGGTTTACATCATCAGTCTTTGTTGCAACTGATGTTGAACGCTCTTCATTTCAGACATGCAAAACTCAATCTGGTTACAACAAATTGTCACCTCCACAGTGTCTAGCTGCTGTTCAGTTTGTTTTGTTTAGAGCCTCGATGGCAGCCTGCACTTCGAAAAAGTCTTGTTGGTTGACTTGGGCATCCTGAGAGATGGACACATCAGCCAAACTGTTGGAGCCCCCATCCCCAGAGGAGAAGGAGATTCCAGGCTCCAAAAAGGATTGGATGGTATTGGTGTCGATGGCGTTGATGAGGGAGGAGATGGGTAATGTGCCCATGTAGTTAAGCAGACTGTCTAAGCTGCCAGGCTGGCTGTTGCCACTAGCCCCTGACACCGCAGACACCTGGCCACTGCCACCCTGCGCCTCCTGCTGCTGCTGTTGCTGAATAAGAAGCTGCTGCTGCTGCTGGGTCAACTGCTGCATGAAGCGGTTGGCATCAATGGCGCCAGCTGTGCTGGTTGGGTTGTTGGCTGAAGAGGAAACGATGACGTTACCAAGAGCCGTGTTGTCTGGGGTGCGGAAGCTGTGGTTGGTGGCACTGTGTGGAGCAGAGGAGTTGCCAGACAGAGGTTCCAGGGATGAGCCTGATCCCCGTGAGCTCATGGATATACCCTGTACTGAGGCTGCAACAGAACATTGAATATTCTTTAAATACTTGTTTTCTGCATGGATATCAAAACTATAAAAAAAATCTGTATTAGCATAATGGTATAGCACAAGAAAAAAAAACCCAATAACAACGATAAATAGTAGCAAGTGGTATAGAAGACTCCAATCAACATTACCATCTGCACTGCTTGATCCTTTACCTAAGCCTGTTCCATTAATCACTTCCGATTTTGTAACTTTATTTGGCTCAATGACCGTGTTGTAAAGTACATAACGCTCCTGCTAAATAAAGACAAACTAAAAAAGTGTAGACCTGCCTATTCATTTCTTCAACATGTACCGCGAATTCCAGTAACTGCGAGAGATGTGTGCATTATAAATCCATGTATTATTATTATTATTATTATTATTTATTACCATTGTTTCAACAACTCTATAACAATTTACAGAAATCAAGAGGGGAGAGAAGGGAAGAACAAAACCAGGGATCAGACTATTGATGAACAAAACAAAAATTGAGCTCACCATGGCCTTGTGCATCCGTCTCCATCTGAGGTTCCATCTTGATCCTGCGGTTAGCTTTCAGCTTGTGCCTTAAACTCTCCTTCACACTGCTGTTGCTGCTGCTGTGGCCGTCGCTTGAACCTGAATACAAAACAATACAATACAGCACAATCTCAAGACTTTCGAAATGATTTTACTAGAAACTTCTAATAAAGAAACTGCCAATAAACAGAAAATGTTCAATCTGCAAATAAAATACCCCAAAAAAAAGCATTTATTTATTAATCATTCAATCAATAAAATAACAATAAAAAAATAAAATAAAAAGAATACCTGAACTTGGCATCATTCTGTTCAACCAGTCACCCTTCCTTTTTCTCTTCTCTTCGATGCGATCTGGGTCTGCACAAAGGGAATAAAACAATTGCAGAAATACGTGACATTTGGAAAGGGAAAGTTTCACACTAATGCAGCCAGCACCACCGGATGGGAGAAAGAGAGAGAGTGGGTGAAGGGACATAACTGCAGCTCAGTCGACCAAAACTGAGCAACACTTAAGGAGGGAGATAATCCTGGGAAAGTTTAATACTAATGTATAGTCAGCTCCACAATGCGCAAAACACTGCAGCAAAATCCATCATTTCCCCTATACATTTTCTTTGTCTTTTTCCTAACTTCTCGCATCAACTAAATTGAATCAAACGAGACACGCATCAGCGTAAAAAAATACAACTGTACATCTGACAATGCATGCTGGTTTACCCGCACTAATGATACCTCTTCAGCTGAACGGACAAAATGCATCTTCATTTTTAATATCAACACAACTACAGACTACAAACCTCAATACTTCTTCAACATAATATCAAGGGCATTCAAACATGCTTTAAAAAAAAAATTGAGTTGACAACAAATATTTTTGTACATACATCAATCCCACTAATGACTTACCCAGGCTGTTTTTATGAAATAGGACACAAGTATAACAGATTTGGTTGCTTTTTTTTTTTTAATCAAATGTCCTTTTCTCTTCTTTAAAAAAAAAAAGTTACACAAGTCTACAAGTTTCTTTTTCAAATGTCTTTTTTTTCATGAACACAAGTTAGAAGAAGACGTGCTTCTTTTTCATTTGTCAAATTGCAATATACCTGGGTCTTCTGGCATGTAGGTGAATTGGATGGATTCGCTACCCTCACAGTCTGAAGGTCTGAAAAGCTGCATGTTCACGTTAACAGGTCTCGTGATGAGCTCCTCTTTGTATTTCGGTGTCTTAAAAACGATGGCATACTGTAACCCAAAACAAACACGAATTGAAGATGAGTCTTTGTTTTCATAACAAATGATCCCAACACACCACTTTGGGTTACAGAACTATTTTTGCTAGAAAAACAAAACTAATTACAAAGAAAATGCTACGGAAGAAGATTTTGCTTTGTGAAGCTCAACAAGTCACTCCACGGAATAAGCAATATTCTTTGGTTGCATTTTGAGCAAAGTGAATTGACAGTAGCCAGAGTAAAATGCTGGTACATGGGAGGTCCTATCTCAAATACCCATCAACCTTCACAATCTAGACCTATTGTCTTCTATTTAATTATTTACTTATTTATTTACCTGTCTATGAACGTCTCCTTGCCCAAAATCTCCAAAGCCTTCCCACACCGTTTCACCGTTTTCTTCCTCAAAGAAGCGCACCTTAATATCATCTGCAACAAGGTCAAAAATAACATCAACATAAGACAATTTCAATTCAATTCAACAAATCTTTATTACCTTTTACAAGGAATTATAACAGGCGTTAAACATTGCTCTAATAAATAAAAGACAATCAGACCTGTTTAACATAAAATGTAAAAATGAGTGCATACGCACACATTTCGTACATCAAGCATGCATCCCTTTCACGCATACAACCACTGCTGAACCAAAATCTTAATCAGCATAATGGATCAGGGTCACTGCAGTCGGAATGAAACTAGAACGGAAACAAACAGTGCGGCACTTTAAACTAAGAAGATGCTTTCCAGAAGGCAGAGTCCCAAACAGAGCTGACATATGGTTGGGAGGATCATCTTTGATGCCGATGGCCTTGCAAAGGGCCCTTTTACTGGAAATTTTCGTGCTTTGAAATCTGAGGTTTGGCAATAATTTTCCTGCAAACATTGGTTACACTATTCAATGATTTTATGCCCTTTACTTTCATGGATTGATACCAGCAAATAAATGAAGATCATTTCAGCATTGGCTGTAAAGTAAGCTTACGATCAATTATCATAGAATATAAGAAGACGAGACAGAGGTCTAAAGGCCAAAGGAGATAAAACACACCAGGTTTAAGGGTTCTCCATAAATTTATTTCAATAAAAGTTTCTTCAGGAGTTTAAAAAAAAACTAAAATACAAAGCCAATAGTTTATAGTACAGTGATGGAGATCACGTACAATCGTACGTGTTTCACGTACTGAGTTGGGAAATCACGTAACGAAAATGTAATGAAAGGGTATAAACACGCACAAAGTCAGTGCCAACGGGTATGAAAACGTAAAGCTAAGTTGCTGGGAGGTATCATCAGGTACAACTATTTCGATCGTGCGTACAGCTTTCGCACGATTTGGATCGTGTGCCTTTGCGTCCTGCGCGACCGCCTACCACCCTCTCTCCCCCTCCTATTCATTCTGTGGCTTCCGAGAAACAGCCAATCATATGCACGATAATATTCACTATTTTTTCTCGACGCTTTTTATTGGCTATATACCACTGACAACAACCCAACATTAACTCTTAGCGTCCTATAAGGTTTTCTGTACATTTGCGCCTATATCCTGTAAGGATTTCAAGTCTATTGCAATAAATTGGGTTATGAATTTGAAAAAATTTATGTATTGTCACATTAACTTCATATTTTAGGATATGTTTACAAAATGGTTATTCTATGTACCCAAAGAACCATTTTGACTTTAGTACTATTTTTACCTGTTGGAATCTTGTAATTAATTCATAATTACACTGGTATTTTATAGACTATGTTAATAAAACAACAACAAGACACTGTGGATTGCATGTGAATGTGTGCACAGTCAGTCAACACAGACAAGAAAACTCACTCTGGTTGTCTACACCAAGTCCTTGTGCTCTTTCAGCAATAAGCTCATCAATAAGGTTACAAAACTCACTATTACTGTCGGAGCTATCCCCTGCCATAATGGCCGAAAATTTCGTAAACTCAAACCTCAAACAAAATCGTTAAAAAAGTACACAAAACCACGTCAAACTTGCGAAAACAATCAATAGCGGAAAACACACGGGAACCTTTCCGGAAGTTGACTAAACCTTCTCTCACGCACAGGAGAGTTCCTATTTCCTGTGATTTCATGACTAAAAGGTGCACTAACGAGGCGCGCATCACCGCGCTTCAGGATTACAGGCGAGGCGCGCATTACCGCGCTATAGGACGCTAAGAGTTAAACATGGCCGACAAGCAGTGATCTGAAAAAAAGCCGAAGAAAAGGAAAAATAAAGCAGACAAAACTAATTGCTCAAAAAACAAGATGAAGGAAAAGAAAAACAAACTTTTTTGTCAGCCTTTGGCTTTGAGTGCTCGTTAAGAAAAGAAAAAGGTGATCCGCAACCGGGCCCGGCTGAAGAAACTCAAACTGATGAAAAGACTTTCCACGCAAAGTGTTTATTACGTATGTGGGTGTACCCCCTAAAAAACTGAAAGGGGGTATAAAAACCCCCTTATGTTTGCAATAAGGGTATGAAAACCCCCACATGTTTTGGTTGAGGGTATAAATACCCCTAGCTTAAAAACTTTCTCCATCACTGCATTCCTTCCAATGCAACACATCTTACAGTTAATTTCTGTCATTCACTTTTTAAAACTCTTATATAAATATTATATTATAAATATTTTATTATAAATATTTTATATATAAACAAATCTTTTAAATAATGAACACAAACAATCTAACCTTTTCCCACTTTTTCACAGAGAAGGAAAACTTCATCTCCACCTTTTGCTTTGCCCGAACTTTTGTCCACTCGACAAATAATCAAGTCGTTCAATGCCTCTGCAAAACAAAAGTTGAAAATAATGAAAAAAACTGCCAAATATATTCTAAGTATGTAAAAACCACTCTTAACCATTACGTTTAATAATGTAAATATTGCGTGTTCTACCAAACTTTGACTCCTCACCAAAACTGAAGAAAATAAAAATAACAATAAACCCAAACAAAACATAGGACACTTACTTTTGTCATGAATGGGAAGTGAAGACACAGGAGGGACAACTCTGGTGACCTTGCCGTTGGAATCAGGAAGAAACACTTGGAAGCACAGGCGTACCACGTTCAAATCAATGTTGGATGCAGCATGGTCAAACCCCGCTAGAATACAAGAACAGCACATTAATGAACGTTGATTGGAGAGACTAAAAAAGTAAATAAATAAATAAATAATGCAAAACTTCATTATTTCAAAATATCTCAAACAAAGAAATTACAGCAAAGATGTGTGCACATACTGTGAACTAATCAAACAGCCTAAAAGGCCATCAGAAAACATGCGGTCAGCTATTTTCCATACTTTTTATATTACTGTTACACATAATGAAGTATTGTAATTTAATTTGAACATACTCTGATACGGGTCGACATTGATCTCTCTCCGAAGCCTCAGCGCATCCTCCACATCTTTTTTTTTGGCACATTGAATTCCCAACTGGGGAAAGCTGCAAGCCAGACATCAAATACAAAAAGTCACTACATTTAAGAGTTAGCAAAAAGGCTATACAATCTTTGCATTTTTAACCCTATTTTAATCCACCACAGTACATACAATCAATCAATAAGGAACAGATGCTATGCAAAAGATATGTAACTTTTGATGGAAAACTTTTTAAGACTCTTAAAAATTTTATTTAATCTTAAATTCATATAATCAGTCATTACTAAGCATGTAAAAAGTCATAGCTGCCTTTCAAGCTCAAGCAAACAATAAAGATTTGTTTACAGAATGATATACAATTCACAATCAGCAGCAGTTGTGATCATGTTCTTGCATGGAAAAATGTAAGCATCATACATTTCTTTTCATATTTTATCATGCAATCAGTAGAAATTGCTATTGCTAATGTAAAAACTATATTTTTGTTACAAAAACCTATGTCCTGGCTCACCTCACAACGTTGCTATCTTTTACTCGGACGGTGCACACTCCTTTCTTGCAGTCCCTTCCCACCAAAGAGTGAGGGTGGGGTTTGCACTTGGGCTCAGCGTCTTTTGTCACACATGACACCACAATGATAGCCTGACCCTTGTAGTTGTGAATCTGCAAAGGAATACACCTCTCCTTTTGAATATTTATGATGACAATAAAGAATTTTGTATTCTGTACAGAGAAATGTATGTTGTTGTTTTAAAAATCTAAACAAACATTTATTCATTTTAAAAAATGTGTTGAATCTTTTGCGACATTTTGTTGTTAAAACTATGGTGGAAGTAAAACATATTCAGATTGGAAGGTTTTTGTCAGATCAAGGGTGATAGCCACATGGCACTGTTCTCTACAGACCTTTATCGTGGGGAAAGTTTTCTTTTCATTGGAGCTATTCTCTCCAGGAATGCTGCCTGCCGACCGTCCCTCACACTGGTAGCGGAAACGCAAGCCTCTCTGTTTTGGCTGCTCCAAGATCTCCACCCACGGTTCTGTGGCTCGGTCAATAGGTTGCCTCACTGGCCTGTTAGCAAATACAAAATTCAAATTAAAAACAGTGATTAATGTAAAAGAATTTGTTTGTTTGTGTTAAATTATGTATGTGTAAATAAGGCAGAGAAAGTGTGTGTGTGTGTGTGTGTATGTTTGTGTGCATGCGTGCATGCAAGATTTGTGCATGTCACTGTCACTAGGCCCACAGCCTTTCTGGTTTGCGTGGAGACAAGACATCTTTCTCTCTCTCTATCTCTCTCTCTTTCTCTCTCTCTCTCACATCCACTCCTATCAAAAAAATTAAAACCATGGATGAAATATTAAAAGATACTGCCAAATTCGTTTTAAAAAATAAAAAAATAATAGCAACAACAACAATAACAATAATCCTATCCTATCGTATCCCATTACTCGGAGGTCGTAGGGGAACCACAGATAACCAGCGTACTCCATCTTTCCCTGTCCTCTGCAACCCTGAATGTTTTGCTCAGTGTCAAACCAGTCCATTCTCGAATGTTGTCCTCTCACCTCTTTTTCGGTCTCCCTCTTCTTCTACCTTCTTGCACTGTACCTTGCAGGATGGTCTTTGCAATAATAATAATAATAATAATAATAATAATAATAATAATAATAATAATAATAATAATAATAATAATAATAAATACATAATAATAATTAATAATAATAATAATAATAATAATAATAATAATAATAAAACTGCATCATGTGTAGCATACCTCGGAGCTGGGTGAGCTGGAGGTGGTACAGGTGGAGTCATGGGAGGAAGGTGGCCGGTATCCATGTTAGAGATGTTATTCTGCTGCATGCCAAACATGTGAACTGACTCTTGGATCCCTGGCCTGTAGCCTGTACACAAGTTAACAACAACTGTGACAAAGGTAAACAAATAATAAACAATTGTGAAGACCTGTATACAATTAACAATTGTAAAATGCCTTGCCTTTATCTTCAACTAAGCTGAACTGGCAGAGTAATACATTTGCAAGGATAGTAATAACAATACAAGGATAAAAATAATCTATCATTTAGTTCACACAAACATGTGAACTGACTCTTGGATCCCTGGCCTGTAGCCTGTACACAAGTTAACAACAACTGTGACAAAGGTAAACAAATAATAAACATGTGTTCATAGACTTCAAGAAGGCGTTTGACCGAGTCTGGCATGCAGCTCTATGGGCAACAAGGAAAGTGTACAACATCGGCCCTAAAATTATTGGTCATCAAAAGCCTGTATGACAAGGCTACCAGTGCAGTCCTCCATAACAGCGTCATCGGGAACTGGTTCAGAACAACAATCGGTGTGCGTCAAGGATGCCTACTCTCTCCAACACTCTTCAACATCTTCCTAGAGCGCATCATGTCGGATGCTCTTGCAGATCACGAAGGCACAGTCAGCATAGGGGGTAGAGCAATCTCTAATATTCGTTTTGAGGATGACATTGATGGATTGGCTGGAGAGGAACAAGAACTTGAGCAGCTGGTGCAGAGGCTTGACACCACCTCCAGAGCTTATGGAATGGAAATAAGTGCAGAGAAGACCGAAATGATGACCAACAACACCAATGGCATCAACACGGACATCAAAGTCCAAGTCCAATCCCACAACACAGTGCATAGCTTCAAATATTTAGGAGCCATTGTATCAGACAATAGGTCCCGACAGGAAGTCCTCTCCAGGATCGCACAAACAACTGCTGCCTTGACAAGGTTGAAGCCCATTTGGAAAGACAGGGCCATCAGTCTACATTCCAAAGTAAGACTGCTGCGCTCCCTTGTCATCTCCATCTTCCTATATGCTTGCGAAGCATGGACCCTCACAGCAGATCTACAACGAAGAATACAAAGCATGGAGATGAGGTGCTACAGAAGACTTCTGGGCATTTCCTATACCCAACACATCACCAACGACGAAGTCCGACAGACCATCACACAAGCCATTGGACAACACGATGACCTGCTCACAGTGGTGAAGAAACGGAAACTCCGATGGTATGGCCACGTCACCAGATCATCAGGCCTTGCAAAGACCATTCTGCAAGGTACAGTGCAAGGAGGTAGAAGAAGAGGGAGACCGAAAAAGAGGTGGGAGGACAACATTCGAGAATGGACTGGTTTGACACTGAGCGAAGCCATCAGGGCTGCTGAGGACAAAGATGGAGTATGCTGGTTAAACGATCCTCTGTGGTGCCCCTACGACCTCCGGGTTACGGGACAGGACAGGATAGGATAGGATAATTTAGTTCACTTCCCATTCATACTTTTTTTTCTACTTAACTTTTGAAAATTCTATTCAAAACTTAAATGTCAAAAGTCAAATTGGTTTATTTTATATTACTGAACATGGATTCATTACAATTGGGGATGGGGAATACACTAGGTCAAACAAAAAGAGACGTTGAAAATTGTTTTTTCTCAATTAGAGAGAACATATAGCATATCTTTTCTTTCTGAAGCATCTAAATCTTAGTTTTACATATAATCATATTATTAGCATGAATTTCTTGTTAATGTTCTTGTTGTTGTTCATCCTCCTTTCTTCTTTAATGCCTTGCCTTCATTGTTGATATTTCTTATTCTGTTTCTTCTTTTTTATAACATTAAATTCTTGTTGTAAACTTTCAAAAATCAAATGCAATTATGTCGATGACAAGTCATTGCAAATTATCATGAGTGGTGCAACGACAAAACTTTAATGAGTAAAATTAAACAAATAACAATTTAGGCCAAGTCATGAAACAATCTACGTTACAGACGCCCATGTCGTTCACAGGCCAACCAGTATTAAACAAAACCTGTTACAACATGCATGTGATTATCTTAGAAATATTCTCTGTATTAGTCAAGAGGTACATGTTTCAAAAGCAATACAACCAAGCTTCCTAAATAAGTTAAAGTACCAACGCAATAAACATCCTACATGTCATTAGTGTCAACAGACCTATACATCACCACTCAAGTCAGAGCAACATCCCATGTACGAACATGTGACTTTGCTCTTCACAATCAAGACAGTATTGCTTAAAAAAACAAAACACACAATCCACGCTGATCCGATCCACGCTGATCATAACGGACGAAGGATTGTATTTTATAGTTATTATCTGGGATTATGCTGAATGCGTGATTTTGTTTCTTACATGAAAACTGAAAACTGGTATACTATAGCCAACTACATGAGTACATGAAAAATGCAACATCCAATAAGTCTCAATACATTTATTCTTTTGTATAGTAGTCACATGATTAGTGAAATATTATTCATCAATCAAATGCAAATGAAAACAATTTTGGTTGGGGTCAATCCTGTTGCAGAGTATTGATATGAGATGTCTCAAGAATGGTCTGCATTTTTACACGTTCTGTGCTTTTATAAAAAAAAAAAAAAAGACATGCAATGTACTGAATGTTCCAGATTAAAATAGAACTTTCCAATCTGTTGGGTTTTTAAAAAAAATTCTCCTTCCACTCTCTGTATTGTCTTCCGAGGCATAATTCGGAAATCAGTAGGAACAGGACTAGGGGAATCCCTATGATTTGTACATAATGTTAACTGAGAACAAATGAATGGTAAAAAGGCTTAGCTATAGCAATATAAACAGACTATGCCTGAAAAATGATTTTGGAATCAGACAACAACCACAGCAATGCTCCAAACAAGGAAAGTAATGATGTTAACCAGCTAAGTTCCTTTTTCCACAAAGAATTTTACTGATCCGCCAACATTTACAAATTCAAATCACAACACAGCACTTCCTACAATTCCGACCAATAATTTCCATTTTACTCCTTTCCTGACTCTATCATTCTAATTTCCAGGAATGTCCTGAATGCTAATAGTGGCTGGTGACTAACTATTAACACTGATTCTATTGTTGCTGCCACTGTTTTGCATTGAAGGAGGTAGAAAGTAAGACCCAAAACGTTCAATATAGGCCATCCGCCTAGTCTGTTGACTAAACGACGATTTTTCTGCTCACACTATTTTCACTTCCAACTGATTTTTTTTTTTTTATGATAAAGAGCTCCAGAGCTTGACAAATAAAATAATGATTAAAAATAATTGCATTAAAAAATGAATACATTGGAACCTCCGGTATCCGTCTCTCTTGTACAGACTCACTTCCAATAATAAATTACCTCTGGTATGCGACAACCTCGTTTATGCAACCAGCGACTGTGTCTTAAGCCCTTTATACGACCGTCTTAGGCAATTTAAAAGAGATATCAGTTAATTTATTGACTGGACCTTTTGTTTTTTCTCTCATGTTAGTGTACGCCTGCTGTTGTCTGCTATTTCCGGTTCGCAAGTAATGGACATTACTCGCCTACCCTGGCTTGTCAAAATGGCATCGCGCAAGAGGCGCAAGAGAAAATTTTTGAGTTTGGCAGAGGGAATGAAAGGGATTGAAAGAAGTGAAAAGGGAGATAGTGGTTTGTCTATTGCTAGAAGTTTAGACGTTGGGAAGACCCAAATTCAGCTTATCATAAAGGAAAAAAAAAATATGACTACATACCTCTCCGACCCTGACCCCTCCCCTTCTTCCCCCTTATTTCCGGTATTATAAGACCACCTCTATTATAAGACCGTTTCTTCTAAGATTTTGGATGGTCTTATACCGAAGTTTCCACTGTAATAACACACACACACAATTATTTACCATCGAAAGGGTAGCCCGTCATACTGGAGCGCTCTGCTCCCATCAAGACCTCATCATTCATCATTTGCTCCAAGTCTTGGGAGCTCAGGAACGCATCAAAATCTGCAATAAAATAACACAATATAAAATGAAAGGTGAAAAAAAAAAAGATCTTGAATCAAAGAATGATACTACAAGCTCCAAATACATGCATGTACATTTCATTTGAACTATTCTCTTATTGTTAGGTCTTATTGTTAGGTTTCATGTCGATACCTGTAGTGCAAGAGTGTGTGTGCATTTGTGTGTGTGTCTCTGTGTGTGTGTGTCTTTATATGCGTGAATCTATTGTGTTTTTGTTACTCTGTGTGAGTGTGTATACATCCATGATTCATGCATACATGTGTTCATTTAGGAGCTAAACAAGTTGAATTTAAAAATGTTCACTATAAATGTAATATTTGATTCTGAACTACTAAGGATTCTCTCTCTCAACCTCTCTCTCTCTTTCCATCTATTCCCCCACCACTCGCTGTAATCGACATAATCATCATCATCATCAACTAAAATTCAAAATCAAAAACAACACTCGGCACCCACCTTAAAAATAATGTATACCCTAAAAAAGCTTAAGACTATAAATACAAACAACAATGTGAAACTGCAAGTTCACATCAAAAGCTCTTTAACATTACTTAGATCTGTTAACCCTGTCAGTCCCACATTAGCAAAGGCAAAGTCTAATAATAGGGAGGGGAGAAAAACCCAGGAAGGTACTTGCTTTAGTGCAAACATGCAATGATGCATGCATGCATGCACAATCCTGTTTGATGTCCCTAGTATTCAGTGTATTTGGACCAAAGTTGGATTTGACATGGTTTCATTATATGACAGAAATACTCTCAACTCAGTTAAAACCTTGTCACTGCAGTCTATTTGTACTGTATTTTTGTCTAGCTTCCATAGCAAATATATGCTGTCACAATAAAAATAGTTTGATTCAAAAGACTTGAATCCAAACTTGACTACATGTATATTCATTCTATATCATATTTTTTGACAAACTCAAAGATGTTTTCTCACACTAGATTAGTCACAGTCATACAATTCTATAGTTTTATCAACAGATATTCTGATCTGTCAAACTATTATTAAATATACAAGTTTACCTAAGCAAAGTCTTGTAATGCTATCTAATTTTGTCTTTGTCATTTTACTAATCACCAATAACAGTATTTCATATTTCAGTGCTGTCGTAAAAAGATATTAAAAGACTTAATAAAGTTGGTCAAGCCCCAATACAAATGGATTACATCATTGACAGAAAGGGTTAGAGGTAAATACTTTGGGCTTGGTTACAGATTGTGTTAGGGTTTAGGATTTAAAGTGTTACTGTTAGCCAACCCTATTATAACACCAAAACAAATTACATTCTTTCCGTAGATTAACTGTGGATGTTTTTATTGGTTTGCCCTTGATTTTTTATCTAAAAGAAGATGGGTTTGAAATGTGATCAAGTGTGTTGGATTTGACATGGTCAGATTATTTGGCAAAAGATATTTTCGTCCATATTACTTTATTATCAATGTTGTTATTAAATACTGTGACTAACAAGGTTAAATGATGCAAACCTAGGAAAAAAAACACAACTAACAACCAGTTCCTGATTTAGAAGAGTTTGGAAACACCGAATATACTTTTAAACGCATTTTATAATATAGGGCGTTTTCTTATCCTAAAATAATTTCCTGTTGTTACTCATGTTAGATGAAGCATTACACCTTATCAAAACATACCAAAAACAGTGTTAGTATTGTTAATAAATGTTACAGTGCAGATGATATCATCAATGTTAGTTTTTTTTGTATTTTTGTTGTTTTTTTCTTGATAAGGTATAAACATTGATTAAACGTTGCAATTACTAGCTTGTTTGTTTTTTATTTTCTAAACCAAATAAAACACTGAAATTTAAAGTGAGCTAGGTGTCTTTTTTTCAAACTCTACACTAGATAGTATGATTATAGAACAGTTCAAACCATTGGGGTGAAGGCTCTCCTTTGGGCATATTGACAGCTTGAGAAATCACTGGGACCCAGAGAACATGCTTCACTAGCAATTAAATCCCATTTGGAGTCACTATGTGTCGCTTAACTCTGCTGACTATGTAGGTACAGTATGCCTGTGGAGGATGCTCACATTCAAAGTTTACATTGACATTTTGCAAACATCAGACACAAGGTATGTATGAAATAATTATATGAGCAAACAGTCATCTCTCAGAGTTATTTAAAAATCATACACAGTCCATTTATCAGATTTTTTAATTTTATTGATTTAAATTTTAAGGTTTACTCACACACAATCACTTGTCACTTCAAAGTACAAATAGAATTGGCTACACAAATTTAGCTAAATCAACGCACTGATTTTTTTTAAAAAAATATGTGTCAAATAAACCAAAAGTACAGTTCTAAAAATAAAACACACAGCACTCACACACACATCTATACAAACATCAAATTTTCAAGAAAATTAATAGTTATGTAGGAAATTATTCCATTTAGTTTAAAATCCCTTTAGTCAAAGAACTTAGCAATATCATAATGTTGTGAAATGAAGCAATTGTCTATATGTATTAACCATTTGTCAGTCACACTATTAAAAAAAATAAATAAATAAGTAAATAAATAAATAATAAATTTACAAAATAAATAATAATAATAATTAATTAATTAATTAATTAAATAAACTACTGATTTTTTGTAGAAACCGGAGCAAATTGAAATACAAGAATTAAAATTTGGATACTTTCTGGTGGCCATGGACAAGTCCATTTTCAAGCCCAATGGAAAATGGTTTGGAAAATTGCCCACATTGTGAACACTCCCATGAAGATGATGGGGCCACATGATTCTTGTTTCTGAAGATTTTCACCTTTCGTATCACAAAGTTCAGAATCACAAGAATCACCCCTCAGCAAAAAACATTCAATCAAACAAACTGTCCAAGTATGAGAAAGAAACGATGCATGAAAGTTTTAGCCGAACAAATGTCTGATTGTGAAAACACTAGCAGTACATGTAGTAAAATCTGCCATTTTGAACACCCAAAATTCTTATTTGAGTTGTAACCTTGTACTTCCTGACGAAAAGTTTTAGCGAAATACATGTAATAAGAATATTTTAATCCAGGGCCAGGTTTCTGATCTGGTGGTTAAAAACAAATAGTAAACTTATGTCTCTAAATTATGTGGAAATTTAGAGGTACTGTATAAGTTTCTTAATCGTTCTGTAAACCATTCATAATATTGGCCCCTGCAGTGCTTTATCACACTTAACTTTCTAAAATTCAAGAGCTGCAAAACGCGAAGCACTTCCCCAAAATAGGTTAAGTTTCCTGTTTTACTGTTCCTCAGTTTTGTTTCCTGCCTCTCTTCCGGCAGAGTATTGTCTGTCTGTAGTCTCTCCACATTTAATTGATGAGGGCAGTACAACTGCGGTAGTACAACTACAAGCTAATTCACAAAAAAGCGTTCCAGGAAAAAAAAAAGGAAAAGAAGATTTATGGTTTGCCAAGAACTGTACTGCAACAAAGTGCAAAATGCCGCCACAAATATATTTTGCAATCAACAGTATAATAAAACAGAAATATATATGTTCTTGTACTAGTAGTAATAGTGTCTTTTCCTATACTCATTTAAAAAAAAGTTATTTCAGTTCATGGCCATTTTATACTGCCAGTACTGCACAAAATACTTGAAATGTCACTCCCATGGATCACAACTATTAATACTACATGTAGACAAAAATACGAGAATAAAACAAGTAGAAATGTACAAGAATAACGAGTTCCAGAATTCTAGGAATACAATAAACCCAATTAAAATCAGGTCATGACAGTTCCACAAATGTCGGTATACCAAAAACAGCTGGACCAATCTTATCTACAATTCTGCAGAGTTTTGTGTAATTGTGTCAAAGATGTGATATTTATCTATTCCCAATGAAATCCACGAGTTATGAGCCATAAGTGTAGCAAAGAACCACTGTTGTAAGAGAACTTGCATCAAAAGATACTGTATGATCAAACGTGATGGTCACAGGTACTGCGCCCCTCAGTTCCCATCAATACCATGAATTCTATGAGCTTCTAAGCGAGCACTGTAGTAAAAGAATAGCCTCAGACGTCGCGTTGATAAATGAAGTACTTAGTTTCAGTGTGATCAAAAGTGATGGAAACCTCAGAGGGGAACTCAAATCATAACCCTCAAAAGGGGGCTACTGAATAAAAGAAACCCTGCAGTAATGGTGACTAATGCCTAGCATGACACCCGGGTATGTCTCTTGTGAATGAGTGCACCATGTAATAATGAAAATCTTAGCGCTGACCACTGGCTAGCAGTGATGGAGAAAGTTTTTAAGCTAGGGGTATTTATACCCTCAACCAAAACATGTGGGGTTTTTCATACCCTCATGGCAAACATAAGGGGGTTTTTATACCCCCTTTCAGTTTTTTAGGGGGTACACCAACATACGTAATAAACACTTTGCATAGAAAGTCTTTTAATCAGTTTGAGTTTCTTCAGCCGGGCCCGGTTGCGGCTCACCTTTTTGTTCTCTTACCGAGCACTCAAAGCCAAAGGCTGACCAAAAAGTTTGTTTTTCTTTTCCTTCATCTTGTTTTAATTTTTTTGAGCAATTAGTTTTGTCTGCTTTATTTTTCCTTTTCTTCGGCTTCCCCTCAGATCGCTGCTTGTCGGCCATGTTTAATGTTGGGTTGTTGTCTTATATAGCCAATCAAAAGCGTCGAGAAAAAATAGTGAATATTATCGTGCATATGATTGGCTGTTTCTCGGAAGCGACAGAATGAATAGGAGGGGGAGAGAGGGTGGTAGGCGGTCGCGCAGGACGCACAAGCACACGATCCAAATAGAGCGAAAGCTGTACGCACGACCGAAATAGTTGTACCTGATGATACCTCCCAGCAACTTAGCTTTGCGTTTTCATACCTCTTCGGCAATGACTTTGTTGTGTTTATACCCTTTCATTACATTTTCGTTACATGATTTCCCAACTCAGTATGTGAAACACATACGATTGTACGTGATCTCCATCACTGGGCTAGTACTGCTTATGACGCAGCATCAGTCACTCTGTTGTTTAGCAATAATCCTTTTCTCGCGATTCCGAACTTCGGTTGCTGAACCGTTTGGACAAAAAAATATTCAGGAACCTACATGTAGGTTCGGAATCTGAGATCCTGGACAAAAAGTTTTTGAACCTCCCGGAATCTTCCACCACGAACCTTCCAATTAAGACAGGCCATTAGACTCTATCAGTAGTCAGGTGTAGTCAGTAAATTAAGTCAGTTTATTGATTTCTTCATACAGGGATTGGACATGGGCAAAAAATATAGAAGTGCTCGAAAAAAAAGTTTTTGATCCTCCACGAACCTTCCAATTTAGACAGGCCATTAGACTGAACAGTCTGGTGCCTTTGTCACACCGGTCATCACAACAGACCATACTAACTGTGCCTATCCGAATGTAATGGACGCTGCTGTGGTAAGCCAGCCAATGTACTTACTGCGTTACAGAAATTAGTCTCACTGGATAAACTTTGACATAATTATTGGACAGGAAACACAATTAGTACTGTTCATGATCATTTTCTGCTTCATTTAAAGGCCTTTCCTTGTCACACAAAACCAAACTTCTGGGACTAACTAATAAAGCTTAACTGTTGTTATGGTCATAATTAAAACTTTTATTTTGAACTAACAGTCAAACTGCAGCAAAATTATAATACAATGCAAAGAAATAGACCAACTTTTTAAAAACTTGGTAGAAGAAAAAATTAAAAAATATAAATTTTGATACTGAAGCAAACATCGTACTTTCTTTATTATATATAATTTATTAAACCATCAAAAACAAACATTTTAAAAAACTTACATAAAAGAAAAAGAACAGGGAATGAAGAAAGATAACTTTTAGGATATTGTGCTTTGAATTTAATTTGTAAAACATAGCAAAATCAAAATCTATCCCAATCCCAAATCTATGCATTTTATCAAAATATTTAACTGCACTACCATCGACAACATACAATGTGTGTGCAACATCATTAACTTTACCACCATGCATAACTTTATATAGATTATGTACCTTAGTTACAAATGAGCGTAATTATCAATAGTAAGACAATATAATGAACTTAAACTGCTAAACAAATCAGTTAACCATAAGCTGAAATCAACACATGAACTGGATAATTTAGAAATTCCAAATTTTAGTATATATTTATTTTTAAAAATATAATTTGTCTCTGGTGTACTGTTAGTGTTAACTTCATAGTTACCAGATTTTGTAATACCAGATGTTGAAAGAAGAAATATAGTTATTTTTCATAACCATAAATGGCAAAAAATTGTGTTGTATTAGTTCGCCACTCGTTGGTCGTATTTTTGACTTCAGCGATTCAAAAAAAATGTGTGCGTCCACAGGACGCACATATGCAAATTTTTCTGCGTCATTTTTCATATTTTGTGCGTAATCGACGCACTACTGTGCGTAATCGGGAACACTGCTATATAAGAACAACTACAGTCTACAGATATCAAAAGCCTACGGGTTAATGGGGAGAGATACTGTAAACATTTGATCACATCCCTAAACATTTGATCACATCCCACAATGTCAAGAGATAAACTTAAATTATTTTATTCTTTTTGACTATTTCAGTCTAAAAGCGAATTCTTGAGGTAATGTTTGTGGCCGAGTAAAAGAACGACTTATATTTGTAGCTAGGGTACATTACTATAATAGAAGCTATAAATAATCTAGTCAAATTAAGTTTCAGATTAGAGTATAAACTGAGGTCTAGTCTGTGCATACATGCACTCCATCGCATAGACTTTAAAGATCCTGAAGCTCATGTTGCAGACGGGCGAGTGCAAGCTACTCAAATACACTCAGCATGCACTAGGTCCCTTCTCCCCATCCCTGGTTGCCCAGGATTGTGTACAGTCGTCTGGGTGTCAAGACTATACAACAGAAGGTTGCATGTGGGCGCACGGGGCGGCTTGAAGAAAATAACTTGATCCTGTATCGACAAGCCCCATGAGCAGCTCCAGTGATGGAAAAGCATAACATTGATTAAATAAAAAAATAAATCATAGATAAAATACTTAAATATAAAGTACCCAAAAAATATCTCAAATATATATACACCCTTCAGTTGAACAATATTGTTAATTTGTGTAGAGCATTAGTGAGTGTGCATTAAGCAGCAAGTTGGCACCTTGGTTTGACACAAGTTAGATCTGATTCAGACTATTGCCTTAATCAGCTCTTTGAGCTGGTAATGCATTATATAAGAACAATTCAATCAATTCAATCTCTCTATATTTCCAGCTTTTGGACATTAAATGCATAACATCTGTTGCCACTGTTGGGTATACAAAACTGTAAACTGGGGTAAGTTTGTCAGGGATGCTGCAACACAGACTATAATTTGTGGCTGTGATCTATGGTAAAGCAATAGTGGCTGCCTTAGAAATAACTTATTATTGTAGTCAGTGGTAAATTAAGAAACTGATAACTTAATTGTGCATGCCTGGTCTGAAGATGTTAATAGAAGATCTATATTGTACCTTTCGTCCTTTGTGATATTCCATCCAATTTGTCTGTTGATACATATTATGAACAACACAGCTTGGTGATAAATTTAAGCTGTGAAACATTACATTATACAACATGATGACGACAGTGTACTATGAGAATTGCATATCGTAATATTTTGGATTATATAAATACAACACTGGGAGGTGATGACTACTGCAGAATCTTCGTATGATAAGAAGAAAAAGAAGATTAGTTAGTTATTCATTGCTTGTACATAGTCCAGTGGACTGCAAAGAGGTGAATCAGGACCACAAAATCAGGACCACAACTTGGTTGAAAGAGGACTCACACCTGATCTGTATAAAAGATCTGCTGAAACAACCCTAGTGGTAACACTGAAGGCACCCCACAATCCGGTCACTTTACTGTTTACAATAAAGGCATCCGCAGGGGACACTGAGGCTATACTCTAATTTATCAAACCCCCGTTTACAAAAATAAAATAGAATATTAACATCATTATAAAATAGCAACAAAACACATACATGTATAAAATGCCTACATTGCTAAATAATAATATTGTAGGAAGCCCTAGTGATCATTTGGCAGAAAGCATATATTCCCAAGCTGACCCAACAGATCCCATACACAAATGAGGAGTTTGGGAAAAGTTTTCAAGACAAAAAATAGGTGATTGGTCTAGCAAAGAAGAGAGTACTGTAGATTGATAGAATAGCGTAGGAATGAGAAAGAACAAAGGAGAAAGACAGTGACAGAGGGAATTTAAAGCACTAAATTTCCTGAAAGTGGGGGCCCGATACTATTTATACAGAAACCCATGGCACCCCCATGGAGGGAGGGGGGTGGGGGAAGAAGAGGAAGATAGTTATTTAATTAATATGGCATAACAGTGGTCATGATGACACTGAGTGTCCCAGAGGTTGGTATAATAATAACTGTACAATTGTGTCTGAGCGCTATGAATATGAGATAAGGGAGTGAACAATCTGTTATTCTGTAGCAAATGTTATCATGAATACATGATGCACACCCTTTTATCAACTGTGGATCATGCAAGGTATCTTAATTAATATTAAGACAGTAATTAAGCCTAGATTGAGTCAATCTGAGGAATGGCATTGGTAAAAATGTCAAGTTTCAGGTCTCAGTTGAGAGAAAAATAGATGGAGAACATGACGGTGACTGGGCAGTTTAGAATAAATTATACAACTGTCAACTAAAAAGACGTTGAATTTATGATCACTTTCAACATTTTTACAGTAGTTGCGCATGCAAGAGTCATGTGTTTACTGTCGCTGACGGACTACAGCATAAGATGGGACAGCGATTCTTTGGGAAACGAGAGCCACACACTAATTCTTTTAGTTATTCTGGGATGCTAGTAACTGTTACGTCGTACGAATGTTTCATACTAGTATACTACAGTTGGTTATGGCCTAAATTGCATGCTCGTAATAAATCGCCTCATTTTGGGCAGTGTTATGGCGTCTTTGGCCCAAAATCATGGCAGACATTCTCGCAAGGAGTCATACCTGAATGCTAGAGGGTGCTAGCTAAATATATGCATAGCGTAGCTTACCTCCACTCATCCCACTCATGTTTCGACCAAGGCATCCAACCAAAAAAACTGGATGAAGAGCCAAATCAGCAAAACAATGCTTTGATATCAGGAATCCAGATGGCCAGCGCCAAGGAATGAAGTTTCCGTGAAGTTTTGATTCTAATTTTAGCAATTGGGGAATAACCCTACAATCCACAAATGGTGATTGGCCCAATTTATTCCTAGGCGGCGCTAGAGGTCTGTTCCGATGGCTTCCCCTGGCGGAAAAACCAATACGTCATAATTTATTTTTAGACGGGATTTCTTCCTGCATCCATGGTGCGGTCTGGAACTGACCGTCTTCAAAAATCTTGCTCAAAAAAAGGTCTGGGCCAATGTCACGCTTTGTTAATCTCCGTAAAGGTTCCCCTAACTGTAGTTGTTGTCGTCACGCTACCTCATTTGTAATTTACTGTGCTGATAGAACGATTTAGGTACTTTCTGCGAATCAACCTGGCAGTCAAAGAGCACCGCCCACCCTCTCCTGACACCTGTAGCCTACAATACTTAAATACGATTAATAAATACACCTGTGTCGTAGTCAGAGAACGAACATGATCAAGAAAATGCATGCTTATTTTGTTTATTCAAATCTGCATAGGCTGATATAATAATTAATAACATTACCTACCTAGCCAGCCTATATCTCCATATAAATATTAATACAGACAATATATTATATTCCATGCGAAAATGTAAGCCGTTAAAATCATAGCTGAAAATCAACGATTTCTCAGTCTCATGTTAACATTGTCACAAGTGGACTTTTCAGTACACAAGGATCGAGTAACATGAGGACATGCATGAAGTAACATTAAAATTTCAAGTGTGATCATGCAAGCATGATTATATATAAAGCAACATATAAAGCAACACACAATACGGTAGGTCCTGTATATATAATAAATCATGCGACATTCACTAATCATAATTTCATATCACAGAAAATATTATTCACTAATCAAAAGAAATACATTTACATCTTTTAACTTACAACAAAAGTAATTAAGCAAACTGGGTATTTTTAAAAGGTTTGCTAATAGATACAAATGCTGAATTATGAAGTTTTTTTTTTAAATTTCTAAGACTATTGCGTTTTTATATCTTGAGTTCATAATGAACAGAAACAAAATGATCTTATATAGGAAGCTGAGTAAATAAAAGACGCTATAACTCCATCAATAAGCAAACAAAATCAGATTTTAAAAGCACCCAAAACAAAATCACATTTAATCTGATTAAATAGTAGGTTGAAATTTGTATCTTTATAATAATTGTGTATTTATATCTTAATCTCACCTTGTCGCACAGTCGCTGTACCTCCGCAGGCGTATGCAGCCATACCGATTTTCCTTCTTTCTTTTTTTTTTTTTCCCAGTCAAGACCACAATTTCAACTTGAATCTTGTTGGAATTATAACAAAAATATGTGTCCACTTCGTACTAACACTGCCGACCTACAGTTCTGTATTTTCTATATTCAAAGACCTTATAGAACCGGGTGGGGCTGGACACCACTCCACAAAAGGTCGCATTGAGACTGCTGCTCTGCTTAGAATGTGTTTTCCCACTGTTTGACACACTTTATGTCCGTAGCTCTCCACTCAACAGAGGAACGTTTGCGCTCTCTCTCTCTCTCTCTCTCTCTCTCTCTTGCCCGCTTCTGATTAGCTAGGAAGTAAAATAGATCGTGACTGCACTGTGCAATGAGAAAGATCAATGTGAGGACGACAGCCAAAGGCTAACCGCAATTATAATGCTGCGTTTTGGTTTCGTTTTCCGGTCAAAAGGATATATTTTTAGCTTGCTGTTTTCGTAATTGCCTGCGGTGCTCACCCTAAACATCCCTGCAAGCGATGGCGTATAACAACAACAACCTGATACGAAGTATTAGAAAACGTTCAGAAGCTGCTTGTAGACCTTTCTGTTAAACGGGTATACTGCCTTATAATTAGAACAAATATAGGCTTCTTTAACATGCTCAGCATTTTCCCTTTTTCATAAATTTTATTTTTAGATAAAATATATTCCTTGTCGATTCCAAATGAAGTTAATAATATATCTTCTTATCGAAAAAAAATAAAAAATAAAGCGTCTTAAAGCCAACAATGGTATTGACCTAAATCGTGAACGTCATTTGAAAACAGTTGGCCTATATGCATCACGGCAGGGTGTGTGTGTGTGTGTGTGTGTGTGTGGGTGTGTGTGCGTGTGTGTGTGTGTGTGTGTGTATGTGCGTGTGGGCATGTGTGCGCGTGTTTGTGTGTGTGCGTACGTGTGTTCAATTTAGACACTTCATTTAAATTCCAATTAAATCAATTCAATTATTTTAAAGTTTGTTCACAAATTCCCAATAACTTATAGCTTAGTAAAATAATCTACAGTGAACTCAAGAACGGCCTTAAAAACGCATGCATGCAACTAAACTTGTGAAAACATCATCGCGTTGATATTAAAGATAAATAATATAGTATAGCAACAGAAAAATAATTGCAGTTAAGTAACGCCGTATGGATTGTCTTGTCTGTTTGTCTGTCTAGCTGCCTGTCTGTTTATCTGTCTGCTTTTCTGTCCGTTTGCATAGTTATCGTCTGCATGCATGTAGTATTTCCGTAACCGGATGTCCATCTTGCTAAGAAAAGCAATCATTGAATTACACCTCTTAACAAACAACGGGCAAAGCAAATGTTATTTTTAATTATGGATTATAATAATTATATCCGTGAAACTGCAACTACATGCACGGTCCCATGCATGTTTCCCGATTTGGCTATTGACTGCAGGTAATAATACAGTAAGCGGGAAAAATGACGTTACGTAGGCTAACTTAGACCTCCGAATATAGTGTTAGTGTAGACTTAACATTTTTGTTTGTTGACGAATACCCAAATCTCTGAATAACTTCTAAATTGTGTTGTGTGTGTGTGTGTTATTATTATTATTATTATTATTATTATTATTATTATTATTATTATTATTATTATTATTATTATTATTATTATTATGTTTGTATCCAGGCAGTTAACGGGGTTTGAACCACTGGTTGTACAGGCTGCAATGTACCCGCTTGACATTCTCAATTGTTTCGCGTATGGAGTCTATCAATGAGCCACCTATAGCGGTGTCTCATGGTTATATTATAACATATAATTATTTTATATTATTTATATATCTTTTTTTCCACGGGACTCCGGCCCTTCAACGGGCTTCGAACGAGCTGAAATGTTATTGCTTAACATTCGTTGTTTTTACCGTTGCGCACACCACTGAACAATTGCGCATTAGCTACATTCATTCCATGGTTGTTGTAGTTGCCGCTGTTGGTTAACATAAATGCAGCTGCTCGGCTGCAACTCGGTTATCAGTGGAAGTTGCACAAAATGTAAGCTTAGGCCTATTAGAGAACTTCGATAATATACTCTCTAACGCAGGGCCGGACGTGGGAAAAGTCGAAGGGGGGGTTACAGATTCAGCGAAGGCGCGAAGCGCCGAGCCTTCTAGGGGGGTCCGGGTGCATGCCCCCCCCCCCCCCCCCCCCCCCCCCCCCCCCCCCCCCCCCGGGAAATTTTTTGTTTCAAGGATGCAAAATGGTGCAATCAGGTGCAATCTGAACCTTGAAAAAGCCATTTGTGATGGTCTGGGACTTCGATCTTTTTTAACAATTGAACTGACAAACTCTAGCGTACAAAAATAATCCTCTGCCCCTCCCTTAAAAAAAAACAACAACAACAACACACACAAACATTTATTTATCAGCAGAGATGTTTTGTATACTATTATTATTTACTACTTTTTGTCGATCGTTAAAGGTATAAAGCTTTACCTTGTAGTTTATGAACATCACAGCCCTGCTTTCATTTTCAGTCTTGCTGCACTAGGTTCCTTGGCATTAGTACCATTTGTGAATTGTATCTTCCTGCAAAACAGTTCACTGCCTCTTTGAAGTCAATATCAACATCCCTGTGCACTTTCAGTAAAGCAAGTCCATTGAGCCTCTGTTGCCCCATTGTGGAGCTCAGGTAGTTTTTCAGGTTGCGCAACTGACTGTTTGAACGCTCACACTCGGCAGTAGTGACAGGCAGGGTGCAAAGGTACTTTAGCATGATAAACAGGTTGGGATAAAATTCCCTGTCACAATGTTTCAGTGCTTCTGATGCCGTGGATGGGATGATAGCTGTTGCATTCTCAGCAGCACTTCGCCATTTGCAAACCCACCGTTGGTAGCCTATTCTGCATCAAGGGTAGCGTTGTCTGGTAGGCCAGACTCCCACAACATTGCCAGTGTCTTCACCCCTTCTGGAACCTGCATGAAACCATCCTGGTTGTCTATTAAAGTGCTTGGCACCAGACAGAGACCATCAACTGCTAGGTCAGAATTTTTTAACCTCGAGTCCAATTCGGTTGAAATGTGTTCCAAGAAAGGAATGGCAATGCTAATCTTGAAATATTCTTCTGGAGTGGCCGCAGGTTGGTTGTCATGGAGAGTCTGTCGGGATGCTTGACGAGGAACAATAACATCAGTTGTCAAAGCATTTGCCATTTTGCTAACTTCACCAAACCAGGTAACGAACGCTGTGTTCATAATTATCAACTTAGCATCTTAATTACTATTTCTAAAAAGTTGTTTTTGGGGGATTAGGGCAGTATCAAGGTGAAGGTGCTGGAAGAGGCTTGCGGCCAGAACAGGAAAATATGGCTGCCTTTACTAATTTAGGCTTAGGGGTTGGGTTACTTGGTTGTTTCAACGGGAAAACGCTTTGGATGTTTCAACGGATCCCGTGAAAGGGATTTCCGTTGAATTGTCTATAAATAACTCTTTGTACCTTGGACCAAAAGTGACTAAAAACTGCAATATTTTAAAAACAATTTATTTAAAAATTAAAACTCTTTGCTTTAAATAAAATCTTTGTGTTTTTTTTGTTTGTTTTTTTACTTTGGAGGGGGGGGGGGGGGTCCCGGAACCCAGGTAACCCCCCCCCCCCCCTGGATCCGGCCCTGTAACGCCATATTGGCTGCCAGAGATCCTCATCAGTCTGAAGCTAAAACTGAGGCTTATGAACTTAGTCTGAAACCGGATCAGTGTGCATTAATAATAATTATACTAAAGAATGTATAATATATATGCATTAATTATAATTATAGTGAGTCAGTATACATGCATGATAATGCAAATCGAAGATCAGGGGCGGATCAGAGTAAATGCCCGGAGGAGGGCACTGCCTTTTTTTTTTTTTTTTTTTTTTTAATCCGGTATACAGATTCGTGCTTGCACTCAAACACAGTAAAAGAAAAGAAAGGTTGACATGAGTGTGGTTTGTGTGTGTGTGTGTGTGTGTGTGTGTGAGAGAGAGAGAGAGAGAGAGAGAGAGAGAGAGAGAGAGATCAACACGTGCGTGTTTCGTGTAAAATTAGAAATTAGTTGTGAGAAAAAAAAAGAGAAAAAAAAAAAGGTTGACACATTGGCCCACAGCTAGAACACTTACTTTCTCAGGCGTTCAGCATATTGCGAGGTTGAAGAGCCATATGATGGTGCGGTATCTTCCCGCAAACCGTTCTACGACATCGTCAATGTCCACTGTGATGTGTCGGTGAGCCCTCATTAGAACGAGCCCGTTGAGCCTGGTTTCACCCATCGTTGATCTCAGATAAGATTTCAGCGTCCTGATGCCGCTGATAGTTCTTTCACATTCAGCTGTTGTGATCGGAAGAGTGCACAAAAGGGTCAGTAGCACGTGAATGTTCGGGAAAAAATCCACATTGCATGCTCTTAGAGTCTTGGCCACAGTATCAGGAACGGCCCCTGCATCAGCGCTCTCCAACTTGTGCATCCATCGGATGTACTCGGTGTCCAGCTCATGAAAACTTGGCAGGTCTGCTTGCCATAGACTGGCAAGTCGCTCGATATCCTCGGGTACCTTCCGAAAACCTGCCACTGGCCCGTTCCTGCCTTGCACGATGCACGAGGGTACAAGACCAAGCCCGTCAACAGCAATTTCAGAGCCGGTGGTGAAGCGAGAGTCCAGCTGGGCGATGAGGTGATAAAAAAACGGGATACCTATGGACCTGCGGAAGTAATCTTCAGTTGTCTCTGCTGGCGGGTTACTCCGACATGTCTGTCGTTCTGCACCCCTTGGTCTGCGCAGATCAGAGTCGGCTGTTGCTGCCATCCGACTTGCTTCCTGAAAACAGCTGCTGAAGGTTGCAATGACGTCATCCCTGAATCCCTTAACTGTTGTCTTCACTGCGCTTATTTCTCCGTACGCAGCCACAACATCCTTTGCTTTTTGCTGAAGTTTCAAAGTCAGTGGATGGAGAACTTGCAGGCATTTTCTGGTGACGACAAAAGCAACCAGAAAGTCACCCGACTGGAAAGCGTGCAAAAACCCTCCAGCTTTGGTGAGCGTTTCACTGTCCCAATCTGTGTTCTCCTGCACCATCTGGCCAAGGCAGTCATAGACCACAGGGAAGAGTTCGGCGAAAGTTTCAAAGGCAGAGTGCCTCTCGACCCACCGTGTTTTACACAGGTCGACCAGTTTTCTCCTCTTGCTTTCTGCTTGGGCTGACTCCACCACATGTTCAAACTTTTTCTGTCATTTTGGAGAAAGAGAGAAGAACAGGGACATTTCTTTCAGGACTCCAAACATGTTCTTCACTTCTAGAATTCTGCCGGCATGAACAACACAAAGGTTCAAGCAATGAGATGCGCAGTGGAAGTACAGAGCCTGCTTGTTAAGTCCTTGAATGCGTGCCCGAGGGCCAATGAGGACCCTGAACAGGTGGATGGACTAGTGGGGAAGGGGGGGGGGGGCACGCTTTTCTTCTTTCCACCTTTTAAAATTTTTGTATTATTATTATTTGTGTGTGTGTGGTTTTTTTTCCCCTTTTTTTTCTTCTCATTTTTTCTTTTCTTTTCTTTTTCTTCCCCCCTTTTTTTTTTTGGGTCGCCCATGGGGGTGGGGTGGTGGGGGGTGGGGTAGTGGGCACGTGCCCACTGTGCCCCCCCCACCCTCCCCTCGTCCGCCCCTGTAAGATCGCATGTCCACTTCCTTATTTGTGCGTGTTCTCGTTTTCCCCATCTTTTCCTTATGTGTTCAACGGAAGTACTTTTTAATAGCTGGATTAGAGATTATAATGAATCACAATACGACTATAGCGCTACATATTTAGTACCACTGCTCCTAATGTGTAATTACTACATTTATTTATTTGTTTTCTTTTTCGTCAATTTATGTAGTTTTGCTCATGGCTTACGCCCTTAATCCAAATAATAGTGAGAGGTGTAGTCTTTAATCGTAATCATTTTCTTTTATCAATTATTGGCCTTGTAGAGTTTGACATAATTCTTATTGTGCTTGCCTGTATATATTTGTTCATTATACATACGATTACACGTTTTACATGCCATTTGTTTTTTTGTTGTGTTGTGTTTTTTAAAAAATTATTATGTGTAATCTTTGTAACTGTACTGATGTCATCCACATCGTCCACTATATTGGAATAAAAAAAATACTGTTGACTATAATTAGCACATACGAAACCAAAAGCAGCAAGGGATTGCACTACAATTTTTTTACCCCCACCTTTCATCCCTCCCCAGCTGTCGTCACGTGATTTCTGATAATTGCATCGTCTGCAATCTAAAGCCAAGTAGAAAAAGCACGAGTGAAAAAAAGTTCTATACGTGTTGTGATTCGCTCAATCCTTCAACAATCTAAACATCGTCGATGCTGTTGGCAACATTTTCACGTTCAGGATCAAAACGCCGTAAGTATTGTGAAATTCGCCAACATCGTGCAGAGTCACAAACATGCAGAACAAATGTCAAAACATGGAAGATTTCGACATTAAATTTAGGCCTATGCATGTGTTGATTGTTATGGCAGATCAGCTAGAATAGCTAGATGAAAGAGACTCCGGATGGCGCTGGTTGGAATATGCTAGCTTTATTATTAAACATTATTATGTTACTACTGCTGTTGCTGTGAATGCATGGACCATAAACACAGAACGAAATACTTTTATTATTAAATATATATTGCAATTTTGTATTTTTGTTTGTGTCACGTTCTTGCCTATTATTACATAATTATAGTAAAGAGAACTAGCACACTGGAATAACAAAAGGAGATAACTTACACTATTGGATTTTAAAATTGGTTGGCCAATTGCCAGCAGTGCAGAAGGCAACATATGCAGGTGGTAATCAATTAATAGTTAAGGCTATAATATTGGTGATTTGTGAAATAGAGAAAGTGCATTTAAAAATGTACTACTACTGTTATTGCAATTATTATTAGGGTGTTAAATTTTCTGTTGGCAGGATAACCACCATGAGGCTGTCAATACTAGATGAACATCGTGCACCACATTTCTGCTACAAGGACATGAGTATGATGTCTCTCATCATAAAGAATCTGCAGGAATGCCGTCAGTCCAAACGTTTTATCGACTTTGAAGTACAGGTTGGGGACACCGTGTTCCCTTGCCATCGGGTTGTCCTTGATGCAGTCTGCCCTTACTTTGCCTCCCTGTATTCCTTTCATGACAGAGGAGATTACGGACACAGCGGGGAGATGGAAAGAGTTACTCTGAAGTACAGCGGAGTGACAGTTACAGGGTTCTCAAGGCTCCTGGACTTCATGTACACTAGCTGTCTTGAGGAGGCTAGTTTTCTGCTATTTCCTGCAAATCAAAATACACCACTTTTGTCCACACAAATTAACAATAAAATAAAGAGAATCAACATTATTTTTTAAAAATTTGGCTAGATAGCTAAAAATCTCTAAAACGGGGAACAAATCTTTCACCAAGATACACTGTTATTAGCTAAGTACATTTAAACATTTGAATTCCATCACTCCCATATAATTAGTATTAAAATTGAATTCAGTCCATTCCAGGGTTCACTGATAAAGTGCACAACTTCATGTCAAAGGGACATGCAAGGGAGTTAAAAAAAAATCCATGTGATTGTTACTTCCAAAAGAGATGATTTTTTTGGTGTGGAGTTTCAGACAAAATGACTGCACATGTATCCTAGCCTGAGGTATGTTTATGTTAGCTTCATATATGTGCGTTCACAGGTGACTGTACAAGATGCAATAGATATTCTACGCTGTGCAGATTTCTTGCAGTTTCACAAAGGGGTCCATCTATGCAGCGTGTTTTTGCAACAACATATATCAGCGGACACCTGTTTAGAGGTAATGGAAAATTTTGCTTGGTGTTCTTGTTGACTAAGATGTGAACATACTATTTAAAATGTTATCAATTCAATATTATTTTTTATATTGCATTTTATATCAAATAAAAGCAGCAGAAGTCAATTATTACAAAATTTGAAGTTGATAACTCACCACTTTTAATGTAGTCTTGATTATAATCGAAGTATCTACTTTTAAACTATAATAAAAGTTAATCAACTCTATTTTATAATAAAACTCGGAGTAAAAATTAAGGATGGTTTTATCAAAACCTGACTAAAAAGAGTAAATCTGGCTCCGGTTATGTTTGAAATTTAAAGAGAATACTCTCACAGCTCATTGGCTATTTGGTTTTATTTAGGTATACAGTATGTAAATTCATTGTACACAAAGGCATTAGTCATTTATGAAGTCTGTTGTATTTAGATTCACTTTGGAATAAACTACAATGAACAAAATACGTCTTGTTTTCAGATTTTACTACTGGCTCAGGTACATGAGTTAGATGACCTTGCAGACATGGCCTTGTCTTTCATTCTCTGTAACCTTGCAGAGGTGATAAGATGCCAACCAGTGGAATTCTCACAGCTTGTATCCCAGGACCTATTGGTGAAGATCGTCAGCAGTGACTATTTGGACGTCAAGTCAGAAGAAGTGACCTTGAAGGGCATTCTGGCGTGGATCAAGGGCAATGAACAAGAGCGAAGCCAACTCCTTCCTGCTCTCATACAGCATGCTCGGCTACATGCTAGTGATATTTCTCAGCTCAGGGACAAACTGCAACAAGAAGCATTCTGTCTAGAAGACGGCAACCATATTTTTGAAAACTGTGACAAATGCTTGCTGGAGAACTTGAAACCATCTTCTTTGCCCAACAGACTGACAGAAGCTGTGGTGGCAATATGCAGAGAAACGCAGATTAAACATCGAGGGAAAGTCTATTGTCATTCCAACATCTATTTCTACCATATAGGTGCCACTCGCTGGGAGGTTCTGACACAGCTGCCCTTCACAGACCGGCAGGACTACGCTGCTGCTGTGGTGAACAATGTGTTGTACCTGACAGGCGGTCGGGATGTAGACCTGTATGACATGTACAGCACTCAGATCGTCTTCAATGAAAGCTGGGCATATGACCCTGTACTTGATGCCTGGCAAGAGCGAAAAATGATGATGATTCCAAGGTTTGTTTTCTTTACTAATTGTATTATGTTTTAATTTATTATGTTAATTTAGTTCGTTTATTTATTTAAATCAATCAACAGAGTCAAGTCAATAAAGTTTTATTAACCCACCTTAGATTATTCAGTATATCACATTGTGTGTCTCAGCAAATTGACTAAAATAATCTATGTTCAGAACAAAATGGCTTTAATGGCTGTTGTCGCTCTCAAATAGCTTTCCTTTCTGTACTTATTTATTTATTGACAATATTATATGTTTATTTACATGTATCGTAATCTGAATATTTTGAACTGCAGGTACAACCACAGTGCAGCATGTGTGCAGCGCAAATTGTACGTGGTGGGAGGCAGACATACAACGGGCTATGGCCTGAGGGGAGATGGAGAGGTGTATGACCCTGATTGTGATCAGTGGACCCGTATCAAACCAGTGAATGGCATCGAAGGTATCGCCAATGTTGCCCTTGCTGCTCTTGATGGTATGTCTCTTTTATTTCTGCCGTTTCGACCAGAGGCATTAAGTTTGATAGCAGATAGGAACATTTTACTTAGAGGAAAAATATTGTGAAAGCACAATCTCCTCTTATTTACTAATGCATTGTGGTAGTGTATTGTGAGCATTTCATTTCTTTCTATGCTGTGGTTATTGATTTGTTTTATATGTATTTTATGTTGGTTTGTTATCTCCCTTTTTTTACCTCAGCAGACACTGGTTTTGTAAATTTGTTAAGTAGTTAATTATTCTTTTATCACTCTATTGGGTATTCTTTTACCACTGTATTGGCTGTGAAACATTTGGACATTACAATTATACCGAGCACTTGTAAAGTAGTTTAATGTGCAAGATGTTTGGATGCAACTTTGCACTCAAATTTTATGAATGCATTCGGTCATCTGTTTATATGTCTGGAGTTTGTTGAATGATCCAAACCAACGTAGATGAATTTTAGACAGTTTCTGTGTTAACTTGTTACTGATGGTATATTGTATGATTGCAGATTTCTTCTTGTTATTTGATTGTGCTAATGTGTCTTAAATGTGGTTTTCAGGGAAACTGTACATGTGTGGAGGCACGAGGTACGACAGTAAGCAAGATGTGCCATATGAAACCTTCCTTGGAGCACAAGTCTACAACCCCAAGAAAAACGAGTGGCAAGATCTGCAGGCTTTGGAGCATGAATTTACTATGAAACGTGTGCGTGCGAGTAGAGGCTTGCTGCTGGCGCTGGAGGGTTTCCTGCTCTTTATGACCGACGATATAGGTCAGTCTCACAAACTGTTTAACCCTGTGACTAGAGTACTGACTAGTCTCATGAAGGCTCATGGACATCATTGGTTCGGGGGTTGGGTAATGTTGCAAAGTCAGCTCATGTGTGTCGGGGGTATCACGGCCAAACGAGATGGTAATCCTACGGACGCTGTCCATGCCTGGGATTTGACTGTGCCAAGAGATCACATGGAGCAAGATGCTCCAAGAATTTGGAAGGTAATGCCTTCTCTGCCCATTGCGGCATCACATATGACATGCTTGAACATGCACTTGAGGCTGCCCAGACCCAAGCCTAGTGAAGCATTCTCAAGTTCATCATAAATGATTAAGCTTGGTCTGCGGTCTATAATGATGACGAAAACTTGTCTAACACCAGGGTCTACAAATGCTCATGATGCAAAAGAAAAACAGAAGACTGAAGCAATACATTTTGTACAGGTTAAAATGAGTTTTTAACCAGAGATGAAAGGATGTCTGATGATCTTGGTCGAAATGTTTTTTGACTCGCGTGAGTGCAGCATGTGAGTCCATATATCGATGCACAAATCAAAACTTTTTCTTGTGGTTTTCAAATTCACTAACAAATTTAAGTCGATACCTTTTGAAAGTACCAAATAGCAAAGTTACTTTGGAACAGACTTTGGAAGTCAACCAAATGTCAGAGCAATTCTTGTGCTTGGTACATTTACTGAAAGTTTATTAGATTAACATTCTAATAATAGTTTGATTTTTCCTTTTATTACATTTTAAATACAATGATTTTGGAATCCTATTTTGAATGCAAAAGGAGAAAGAACATGTTGAATTCGAAAACGTTTTTTTTTTTATTCTGAGGAGATGCAACTCATTTATAGTCTTTGGCAGTCACTCTCATTCATAACCTTAAATTGAATTGTTTATGGGGTAGCTGTTTGTTTTTTTTACATTATAAATTAATTTGAAAAGCCTGTTTATTTTATGACACACATTTCTATTTGTATTTATTATTTTAGATTTTAATTAGAAGTCTATGCTTTTAATTGTTCTTCTAAATGTGCATGTGTTTGCTGACTTTCAAAATGACACAAGCCTTATGCAAAGATTGACTAAATACCACCCACAATTTTTTTTATATAAATTTTTATAAACACTGAAAATTTATACTGCAAGAATCTATATATATAAATTGCTTAGCCGGAAGTCCTTCTTCGCCTCTACTATAAAGTTTGTCCGGTATGGACGCTGATCTGGGCAGGTGCTCGGCGCTGCGGATCGGCCTGCTGTGTGCTCAAAACCAGCGAAATCGTTATAGCCAACATTTCCTTACTGAACGTTTAACCGTTTCTGAGATAAATAAATAAACAAAATGTCCACAAACTGCAATAGCCTCATTCGCGCGCTTCCATTAAAAATCAAATTGAGGTTTCAGCATGTTTTCCCATAAAGACCGAAAAATTCATGGTCTTTCTAGGAAGCCTTGGTAGCGTACTTAGTAAAACATTCGCCTACCGTGCAGGGCGACCCAAGTTCAAATCTCACGCGGGCCTTTTTTTTTTTTTTTTTTTTACACTACAATATGGATATTTTTCTTTTTAATTTAGGCTTTTTACCTTTAATTTCTTCTTCTTCTTCTTCTTCTTCTTCTTCTTCTTCTTCTTCTTATTATTATTATTAGATCTTATATCAAATTTTCTTTTAAAACCTTGGTGTTTTTTATGATTTTTATTTGTATTATTCTATATTCAATATTATTATTATTATTATTATTATTATTATTATTATTATTACCAAGGATCGGGATGGGGTGGTACGTGTAGGTAAAAGGGAGCTACGGGTAGGTTTAAAGGGGCATGGGTAGGCATAACGGGGATACAGGTATATATAAGGGGGTATGGTGATGGTCGATTCCTTTCATCCATACCTGCGAAACGATCAACGGGGAAGTATCAAGGAGGGTACAGGTAGGTTACAAGGGGGGTACGGAAGGTATCTAGGGGGTATGGGGAGGTATCAAATGGGTTCGGGGAGGTATCAAGGGGGTATGGTGAGGCATAAGGGGGGGGGGGGGGTGCAGGGAGATATCAGGGGCAGGGGGGGGGTATGGGGAGGTATCAAGGGGGATATGGGGAGGTATCATCGTCCAAATGAAACTCGCAGACAACAGTTGTCTCTCTGTCTACATTTTAAACAGCAACCTGTGTACCCTGGCTTGCCAGGGTACAAAACCACTAGTGTATAGTATATTTGTAATGTATCTGAGCTGCAGATATCTTAACAAATGAAAAAAAGTATTGAACATTATTTTTCAAACATAATATTTTTTTAATGTAAAAACTTATGCTTTATGCTAACTCCATTTTGTAACAGTTTGAATGTAATTATTTAATGCTTTCATTGGTTTAAACATAATTTTATTCACGAAACAAGTAAACCAGGCATGGAGAACATAAAGGGCACACAAAAGCAAAGCTTAAATAAGTGCTACCCTTTGACAAATGACAACAATGACATGTCTGGCGAACAGGAACAAGTACAAAGCAATAAAAATTAAAAAAAAACAGGAGCACATAAATTAATATTTTTAACAATGAAAAGAGAACAAACATATAACTATAGTATAACAGAAAAAAAGATGCAATAACGTCGAACAAAAAAAAAAAAAAGTAATAGAGAAATAAATGAATGAACTAACTAACGAGAAACAGATACATGCACCCAAGAGTAAACTTTACACAAAACAGTAGCTGTCGATTAAAAGGTAAATAAATACCTGCAGCAATCTAAAACAATGAGAGAAAAAAAAATCGGTTTGGAGGAGGGGGAGAAAAAAAAAAAAGAAAGTCACGTGCAAGTAAAAAGAAGAAAGTAAAATAAAAACAACGCGTGCACACACACACACCCACCTACACACACACAAACACAGAGATAAATAGTTCGAGACTACGTGTTTGCACGTGAACAGATATTTAAAATAGATGGTGAACTCATCTATTCCGTTGGAAGAGACAATTATCTGGTCAGTTTCTCTCTGACAGCTATTAATAAACTTTTGGTGCGAAGGGATGGGGTGTAACTACTAGGGAGAGGGAAACAAATGGGGATTGGTTTAGCTGGTATCAAGGGTACCAATCAGATGTGAATTTGCATAATTGGGCTATTTTCTAAACGAAGCGGTCACTAGCTGTGAGGAATGTGTGGACTTTTGTAAAGATGTTGGCGTTTTCTTGTGGGGAGAGATGTTCACTGCCAAACAATAAGGTGTTGATGTTTCGAAAAGGAGGGTCTAATTGGTTAATTGTCTGCGTACGTACAGTGCCGAATGTAGGGCAAAAAAGGAGGAAATGTTCAGATGTTTCTGCAGGATGCCCACACTGACAGACTGGGTCTTCTAACAAGTGACGGCGGAACATGTCATACTTAAGGTTACTTACGCCAAGTCGGAGTCGGGCATGCAAAACCTGCTGCTGTCGTGTCCCATGGTAATAGTACAATGGAACAAGTGGATCATCTTTGGAAAGGTGTCTTTTTAATAAGCTAATGGATGGGCTTTCTTGAATTTCCTCGGGGAGATCATTCCACAATACTGTGGTTGAAGGAACAAAAGAATTTTTGTAGAGTTCAGTTTTGTATGGGGGTACTCTACGTTCTAGAGGTCTTCTGCGGTGATATGGATTAACTGCTGATACTAGTTGTGGGACCAAGTTGGACAAGTACTCAGGACAGCACTCGTTTATCATCTTATGAAAAATAAATAGCTTATGTCTTTTCCTTCTCTCCTTCAATGTGTATTGTCCAGACTCTCTATACAATAACTCATGGCTGGTCCCCTTCACCGCCCCAACAATAATTCTAATACCTTCTAAATGGAGTTTTTCCAATAAACCAGCTTGAGTGTCTGTACAATTATCCCAGATTACATCGCCATAGTCAAAGTGAGGTAGGACAAAGGATTTGTACATATTTTCTAAGGCTTTTCTGCACAGCTTATATTTATACGTTCTTAAACATGATAGGAGGATGGTTATTTTCTTTATGACGTTACTTATATGGATATCCCATTTACAATTACTTTGCAGTGTTAGTCCTAAGTGTTTATGGAATTCGTTGTCAGATAAAATTGCGTTTCCGAAGCTTAATGGGTTGTTAGGTAGTGCGTCACGTTTGAAAGTTAATAGTTCTGTTTTGTCTTCATTAAACCTTACTTTCCAGGTGTTAGCCCAGTCGTTTATCTTTTGAAGATCAGAATTCAAAATTTCTGCTCGTATGTCTGGGTTGTTTAGGGTTAATGACATGCTAGTATCGTCTGCAAAAAGTTTTATAACTGATTCAATGTTATCCACAATGTCATTAATATAGATTAGGAACAATAGGGGGCCTAAAACTGATCCTTGGGGTACGCCTGACGGAACGGTTTTATAGTTTGATTTGCTACCTTTAATGACAACAGCTTGTTTTCGTTGGTCTAAATAGTTGGCAAACAATTGAAGAAGCTTACCTCTAATACCTATAGCCTCTAACTTAGCTAGTAATCCTTTGTGCCATACTCTGTCGAAGGCCTTGGAGATGTCAAAGAAAATTGACTGGTTAGTGATTCCACTGTTATATGCTGAAGTTAGTTCATTATATATGCAAAGTAGTTGGTTGGTTGTTGAGTCCCCGGGAATAAAACAAGACTGTGATGGTGTTATAAGATTATTGTCTTTTAGGAATGAGAAGACATGGGTATGGACACAGCGCTCAAAGACTTTACCAACACAACTTAAAAGAGATATTGGGCGATAGTTGGTACAAATATCGGCTGGACCTTTTTTGTGTATTGGCGTTACATGAGCAATTTTCCAAATATCTGGAAACAATCCTTCTGATAGACAGCGGTTGAAGAGTTGACTTAAAGTATGTGAGATTATATCAGCAGATATCAGTAATAGTTTGTTATGGATTTTATCGGGGCCTACAGCTTTACTTTTGTCCAGGTTTATTATCACTTTGGCTACCTCTGCTGGGGTTATTAAAATTTCAGTCAGCTCGTGATCTAGGTGGAGAAGTTCAGGAGGGTCGTCATCGGGTGTTTCTAATACTGATTGCTGTATAAAGTGGTCATTGAATGCGTTGGCCTTTTCTTCATTTGTATCGACCGTTTTCCCATCACTAGATATTGGCGGTATATCGTTGGAGATTCCTTTTTTGTTTATAAATGCTTTAACAAGTTTCCACCATTCCTTAGTTCCAAATCTGGTGGGGTCTGATGCTTTTTCATCTAGTTCCTTGTGATATTCTAATTTCCTATTTCTGATCATTAACGTAACTTTATTTCTATACTGTCGATACTTTTTCCAGTCGTTCTCTACATTTGTTATCTTTGCATGTTTAAATAATGTATAGGGCGTGACGAATTTCAATATTTAACCAAGCGGCATCTCTAGTGCGTACAGTAACTGTTTTTACGGGCATACATTTACACGCGGCATCGAAGTAAGCTTGAGTAAAGTTTTCTGCTGATTGATTTAAGTTTTCCGCTGTTATTATTGTAGGCCAATCTATTTGTAAAAGCAGATTACAGAATTGATCATGGTCTAAACGGTCATAGTTGTATATTGTCCTTTTGTAGGAGTAATTCCTATTGACAGAGTTTATGATGGTTGCGCAAGGTACACAGTGATCACTACATATTTCTGGTAATACTTCTATACTTTTTACTATTTGTGGACTCTGTGTCAAGACCAGGTCTAAACAAGTTCTAGATGTCTCAGTGATCCTTGTATCAGAGTTGGTAATTTGATGTAAATTGTACATATTTAATGTATCTATTAAGTGCTTGGAGGGACGATTGTAATCATCGTTAAAGTCGCCTAATGCCAAAAATGCACAACCTGTATTGTTTACTTTTCTGAGACTCTCTTGGACTAAATTCCAATAATCTACGGGAAGACTGGGTTGGCGGTAATAGGATCCTACTAATAGTGTGTTTCTATTAACTTGAGTTTCGATCCATATCGCCTCTAGGTTGGGTACATGAAGATCTGGTCTGTGTCTGCAGAGTAGGTGACTCTTGACATAAATAGCCACACCACCACCACTTTGATCAGTTCTATCTAGCCTAACGGGGGGATGGAAATTTAACAAATCTGTCTCGTTACTTGTGTGCGTTGCATTAAAAAAGGTTTCAGAACAGGTAATTATGTCGTATTTATTGCTTTCTGCTTCAATAAGGGTTATATGAGCGGGGATGCTTCTGGCATTTAAATGAATTATTTTTATTTCGTTGTTAGTGTCAGGCCCAGGGTTTTGCTCAATGTCGCCGCATAAAAGTAGTAATAATGTGATTGGGAACTTGTTATTTCTATAAAACAAGAACGCTAGAAAGCACAAAACGTGGAATTTGTGGGTAAGGAAAATATCTGGACATTTGACCGCTTTTGAGTAGAACAAACCTATCCTGGCTCTGTAGATGCTGAGTTCACAAGTCATTGTTCAAGTTATTGCGCTTACAAGCGCGTAGAACAAGAAACAGGCCAGGATTATTGGAATATGTGATTCATTCGTAATGAGTTTGCAAATTATAGACCCATAAGTTTCCCTCCCTTGGACCTCGACTAAACCAAAACAATAAAACATCAAGGAAAGGGGAGTGTGGCTAGAAAATAATAATAAAAAAGGAAAGTAGAACAGACTCCACGAAATTGGGTGGGAAGGGGGAAAGTAGGAGGAGAAGCAACAACAACGTGTTTTAAGAAAAAGCAAAAATATCTAATGCTTTCATTCACAAAATATATGGGTAAATTGTGTGATAGTTCAGTTCAGAAACCACACAAGAAGTATTTTAAAATACAGGTGCTGTTTTTCTAAAAAGACTATATTGCACAAATCTTTAGATCTTCTTTATTACAATTTTTTAAATAAACAAATTATTTGTCAACAATGCCAGTGAAATTTAGACTACATTTTTAGCAATAGTGCAGCTGCCACAAAAGGGCACAAACCCAGAACAGGGGGCAATAGGACCTATGATGTATGCTTAATGTAATAATGTCTCTGGCTCTCATCTATCCAAGACATGAAAATCAAGATTTTTGCAATGGAATGCATGCGTTCACAGACTAGTCCTCAGTTTATACTCTCACCTGAAGGATGAGTGAAAGCTGTGCAAGTTATGCACAGATGTATGATGTTTTGTGCAGTTACTTTATAAAATACAGTGAAAGTGATCGAAAGTGAACATCATAGGTAGAAAATTTAAAGATGTCAATCACCTGTGTCCGTTTGTGCAAGAAAATGCTGTAAATTTTGTTCAGTATACTTAATTTCCTTCCACATATTATGCTACTTGTTAACACTGCCTGTGATAGAACTGTGAAATGCCGTTGGAAATAACTGTGATATAAGCATTTATCAACTGCTATGCACACTTTGTCTCAGCCAGCCTAAATTTGACTGGCATCGAGTTATTACTTTTTTGTTTTTGTGTATTATTTCTCAGATGATGGTGGATTTAGGACAATGATGATCTCTTATTATATGTTGCCAAAGCTAGCAATTTTTTTATTTTATAATACTTTTAGAGGATGAGAATGATGATATTCACTAATAGTCCTATCCTATCCTATCCTGTCCCGTAACTCGAAGGTCATAGGATGATCGTTTAACCAGCATACTCCATCTTTCTCCGTCCTCAGCAACCCTGATGGCTTCGCTCAGTGTCAAACCAGTCCATTCTCGAATGTTGTCCTCCCACCTCTTTTTCGGTCTCCCTCTTCTTCTACCTCCTTGCACTGTGCCTTGCAGAATGGTCTTTGCAAGGCCTGATGATCTGGTGACGTGGCCATACCATCGGGGTTTCCGTTTCTTCACCACTGTGAGCACGTCATCGTGTTGTCCAATGGCTTGTGTGATGGTCTGTCGGACTTCGTCGTTGGTGATGTGTTGGGTATAGGAAATGCCCAGAATCTTCTGTAGCACCTCATCTCCATGCTTTGTATTCTTCGTTGTAGATCTGCTGTGAGGGTCCATGCTTCGCAAGCATATAGGAAGATGGAGATGACAAGGGAGCGCAGCAGCCTTACTTTGGAATGTAGACTGATGGTCCTGTCTTTCCAAATGCGCTTCAACCTTGTCGGGGCAGCAGTTGTTTGTGCGATCCTGGAGAGGACTTTTTGTCGGGTCCCATTGTCTGATACAATGGCTCCTAAATAAATGAAGCTGTGCACTGTGTTGAGGGATTGGCCTTGGACTTTGATGTCCGTGTTGATGCCATTGGTGTTGTTGGTCATCATTTTGGTCTTCTCTGCACTTATTTCCATTCCATAAGCTCTGGAGGTGGTGTCAAACCTCTGTATCAGCTGTTCAAGTTCTTGTTCCTCTCCAGCCAATCCATCAATGTCATCCGCAAAACGAAGATTGGAGATTGCTCTACCCCCTATGCTGACTGTGCCTTCGTGATCTGCAAGGGCATCTGACATGATAGTAATAGTAATACTAATAGTAATAGTACCTAACAATTTTCCAAGTTAGCGCCATGAGTTAGCGCCATGAAACATTGCTGTGCATGATGTGAGCCTTGCATAAACATGGATAAACTGTAAGGTGTAAGTTTAATAAAATGCTGTTTTTGAAATCTGTTATTGGTGCACGACCCCCGCGTGGGGGTGCCGGGGGTTTCAGTAAAAAAGGTATCCCCACTTTCTACAAATTCAGTGGTTTAAATTCCTACTGTCAGTCTTTCTCCTTTGTTCTTTCTCATCCCTACTTTACCCCTTGGGGTCATGAGCAATCTTGCCACTGTAGATTGTTCTAACCTATAAAGGGAAAAGTGAAAGCCCCAGTTAAAAACCGGTCTTTCCTTTATAGGCATGACCGATTCACTGCTGCAACAGTACCCCCGTTGGAGTGCCGGGGGTTTCAGTATAAATAGTATCCCCACTTTCTGGAAATTTAGTGCTTTAAATTCCCACTGTCGCCGTCTTCCTCATTTGCTCTTTCCCATTCCTGCTCTGTCCTATCACTCTGCTATACTATCTTCTTCTTTGCTAGATCAATGACCTACCTTTTTTCTTGAAAACTCTTCCTGGACAAGACTCCTTGTTTGTGTATGAGGTCTGTTGGATCAGCTTGGGAGTGTTGGACGCTTTCTGCCGGGTGGTCACTAGGGCTTCCTATGATGTTATTATTTAGCAATATAGGCATTTTATATGTATGTGTTTTGTTGATAATTTATAATGATGTTTGTATTCTATTTTGTTTTTGTAACGGGGGTTCGAGTAGTTGGGGTAAAGCCTCAGCCGTCCCCTGCGTGGGATGTCTTTATTGTAAAGTGACTGGCCGGTGGAGGGCATTCAATTTTCCCACTAGGGTTGTTTCGGCAGATCTTTTATGCGGATCGGGGGTTGTCCGGTCCTGATTTGGCTCGGAAGAGTCCGCTGGACCTAAAGCAACAATCAATCAATCAATCCCTACTCTGTTATATCAATCTACTATACGATCTTCTTCTTCCCTAGACCAGTCACCTAAATTTTTTCTGGAAAACTCCTCATTTGTCTGTGAGGTTCGTTGTATCGTCTTGGGAATATTGGACGCTTTATGCCAAATGGTCACTAGGGCTTCCTATGATATCATTATTTAGCAATGTAGGCATTTTATATGTATGTGTTTTGTTAATATTTTGTAATGTTTGTATTCTGTTTTGTTTTTGTAAACGGGGGTTCGATAAATTAGAGTATAGAGTATATGTCTTTATTGTACATTATTGCAGATCTTTAATGCGGATCAGGAGCGAGTCCTCTTTCAGAGAAGTTGTGGTCTTGATTTTGTGGTCCTGATTCGGCTCTTTGCAGTCCGCTGGACCCTGTAAGCAATGAATAACTAACTATTGGTGCATGTTTATGTATAGCCAGATTCAATAAGAGTATTATATTCATTAAAATACTACATTTTCTTACCATTTTTGTCAGTTTTACAGATTATTTTATTACAAATATTCAGTATCAGCAAAGACTACAAACAGGAATTTTTTTATATTTACTAAGTGTTATTTGTTCCTAACCACAGGAACTGTTCAACCACATGTATTTTTACACTGTATGATCACGCAAATAAACATAAATATTTACAACCGTGAAAATGAACAGTCAGTATAGGAATTACATAGCCATATTAACATTGTTGATCTCAATTATTTATATTAATGCCAATCAGGGGAAAATCATGCCAAGTTGTGAAATATTTGCCATAAAATTAGCGTTGATGTCCGTTTCACACAAACAACTTATCAGTCATACCAATTAGCGAAACGTGATTAATCGGATCAATAATGCGATGTTTGTTTAACAATCGCAAATCACTCACTAACATTTAAGAAAAAAATATCATACATGTACATTAACATTTTTATAACATTTAAAGTCATGGAGTACTGAAAATAAATATCAAATCACACCTGTGCACAACCATGATTGTTACTTTGTTTTGGTTCATTAGTTATTCGAGGGGTTATGATGTTACTGAGAAGAGTTTGGTATCACAGTTTGGAGAAAGTTGGTTTCTCTTTATTCATGCTTGCCATGGCCGACTTCATCACTTCTTCACTCTGCAACATCACTGAATTCCATAGTGCCTGAAAAATAAATCACATATTACTTTAAATTATACTTAGACATCACAATTTTACACTTCAAAATATTTCATTAAGTTCGCCATATTTTCACTGAAATGATAAATATACAATATGGTTTGTTTTATTTGAACAATGCAGGCACACATATATAATTTATATAACCTGATAACAATGTTTATCAACATTTTTGTCATAAAATGTGTTACACTCGTTGGTTTTATCAATAGTTGATTCAGCCCCGATGCTAGAATCCTGATAGGTGTAACCCAGATTCGTTTATCCACGCAACCTGTTCACTCAGCAACAAGGCAGGAGTCGTCGTATGAAGTTTTCCAACTTTATTCAGCATACATCAACAACTGCATACAATCGCTTTTCACTTTCTCCCCCTTTCAGATACAGTGCATCAATTATATAGTTTTCTAATACTCGAGAGAACATTAGAATGTTCCAGCGTGACACAATTATAACCAATCAGGATGAAATTCGTCATCACTGTCTTACGTCATACAACCTTTTTTAGGGTCCAAGAATTTTCTCAGCTATCAGCAGATCTATCTAGATGCTTCGATCGATAGTAAACAAGCAACCCTAGAAGATTCTCCAATAATATTGACCAACGAAAATTATCAACATTATAGCCAGCTTCTTTTAACAACAACGCAAAATCAAATCAAAGGTAAATACACTCTGTTATTGAATGCTTTGCAAAACAAAATGGTCGGATCTATTGTGCGCGTCTCACACATACTATCGAGCGCGTTGCAAACGTAACATATGTTAATATTTTCACAACTTACTTTATCACCCTAACCCCCAAAATGATCGATTGAAACAGTGCTAACACTGTTCATGACAAAAGTCACCCACACAATTAATACACTTACAATGTGTTTCAAACCTTCTGGAACAGAGTGATCTCTGGAATATACCATACTGACTTTGATGCCTTGGACAGCAACAGGACTCTTGGAGGCTATGACGCTAGCAAGATCTAGCGCACCTTCGATCAACTTTTCTTTGTCAGGAAAGATTCGGCTGGAAATAAAATCAGGACATTAGGTGAATCATCAGGACTAATCAGACGAACTGTATATCATAACTGCATGTCTGGGTGGTCGTTTTTCAACTTTTCCCAATTTTTCACTTTGCTTTGTTTCCACGATTTAATTTCTGTAAAAATCACTTAGTTCCGCTGCATTTGAAAGTGGTCAGAATTCTATAAGACAACAACTTTTATGTCACTTTCCACAAGATAAAATTTTTTTTTAAAAATAAAATAGTATACTAGTATTATTAACAATCCTTTCAAACCTATTTTGATAATCTTTAAGGTTTTGCACAAAACAATTTAGTTCATATTTGCAACAACAAAACGTTGTTACAAGGTCTTCTATGAAACGTTAACCACTATACATTTATTGTTCTTCACTGCCCAATAGTTTTCCAATCAGACTAAGCATGTCCTTTACCTAAAATATTTGATTAATTTCAGTCTTCCTAAAGCACTGAGAATGAAAAAGAACAATAACCTTACCTTACAAATCCTATTTCTTTTGCCTCATCTGCAAACATCTTACGACCAGTGAAGGCAAGCTCCCGTGCCAAGCTGTCATTTCCGATTATCTTTGGGAACCGTTGTAGAGTTCCTAGATCTGCAGCAAGTCCTATGTCAACCTCCTGTTGAAAGAAATATTCAATGGACAACACTGTATCAAGATTAAGACAATTTTGTTTAAAACGTACTTGATATTTGAAAATAAAACTGACTGAAAAGAAAGCTGACCAGTCTGAATAAAAACAACAAAGAGTACTGAAATAACCTCTTTTTATTAATTATGTGATTCATCTAGTGCATCAGTAGGTCAACCTTTCCTCTGAAACATTCTGTAGCCTGCGTGTACACGACCAAAGTAAACTGATGTTCATATTGCTCTAGCATCATTTGCATTGACAAATCCAATTGTTAAAGGGTTGGGGTAAGAAGGGAATCCCTTGTTGGCTTGGGTGCGTAGAATGGCAGGTGAGATGAGGAAGGATGGAAGAGAAGATTAAAGGAAACAATACCACTCGGGACAAAACAATGTTAATATGTTGCAAATGATTCACTACTGAGTTAAACCAAATCCTCCAAATAAAGAAAACCTCTGAAACAATCTAATAATACAGTGGTATAAGCTAAATGAAATTAATTAAAACAATCGAATAATTACAATCCTTACTACAATTGCATATGGAAACAAAAGGGTATGCATAACATGTTGTCATCATAAATACTAACAAGACTTTTAATAAACATATGCTTGTACAAAATATAAAATACCCTTCAATCTAACCGACTGAATAATATATCAATGATCATCAAGACTAATAAGGTAATAAGAATAACGTTATCAATAATCCAGAAATAAATACTTTGAGCCACCATAATAATACATATTCCCTATGTCATCCCTCATATTAAAATGATATGATAAACACTGTACATATTTAATATCGAAATATAAATAACAGGAAATCAGACAATATTGAATATAAAAGGAAACCTAAATTATCATAAATGAAAATAATATGATTGATTGATTGATTGATTGTTGCTTTAGGTCCAGCGGACTCTCCAGAGCCAAATCAGGACCGGACAACCCCCGATCCGCATAAAAGATCTGCTGAAACAACCCTAGTGGGAAAATTGAATGCCCTCCACCGGCCAGTCACTTTACAATAAAGACATCCCACGCAGGGGACGGCTGAGGCTTTATCCCAACTACTCGAACCCCCCGGTTACAAAAACAAAATAGAATACAAACATCATTATAAATTATCAACAAAACATATACATATAAAATGTCTAAATTGCTAAGTAATACATCATAGGAAGCCCTAGTGACCACCCGGCAGAAAGCGTCCAACACTTCCAAGCGGATCCAACAGACCTCATACACAAACAAGGAGTCTTGTCCAGGAAGAGTTTTCAAGAAAAAAGGTAGGTCATTGATCTAGCGAAGAAGAAGATAGTATAGCAGAGTGAAAGGACAGAGCAGGAATGGGAAAGAGTAAATGAGGAAGACAGCGACAGTGGGAATTTAAAGCACTAAATTTCCATAAAGTGGGGATACTATTTATACTGAAACCCCCGGCACTCCAATGGGGGTACTGTTTCCGCAGTGAATCTGTCATTCCTACAAAGGAAAGACAATGAAAATAATAAATGAGTAATCAAAGTAAAAATATTCAAAATAACACTATACATAACAGTGAATGAAGTTGTCACTGACATATTCATATGGCTCAACATTCTTTATTAAAAATGGCAAAACTATTCTTAGCAAATAGCATATTAATTATTAAAAATACATTACCAATACTACAAAATAACTGATAATTTTATACAAAATAAATAGCTTACAGTGTTCCCGATTACGCACAGTAGTGCGTCAATTACGCACAAAATATGAAAAATGACGCAGAAAAATTTGCATATGTGCGTCCTGTGGACGCACACATTTTTTTCGAAAAGCTGAAGTCAAAAATACGACCAACGAGTGGCGATCTAATTCACGGCATAATCAGAATCCAACTGAGACTGCCATTGCAGACGATTAAAGATTGTGTCGGGAGTTGTCGTTCTTAAAAATCGCATGCGCGCGCATTGTAAACTTCCTTCAAGCAATCCATTCACCGAACAGAAGAAATCTTCGTCAATCCATTCTTTGATTCTATCATACACGATCATGTCACTTCTGACTTGGTTGACTGGGCCCAAAACCCGTTCATCCACAGCAACATCAAGTACAGATCCAGAAGGGTGCTCTGAAGGAGTTTGCAGCAACCAAGCGTCTCAGGCTTAAATAGATATTTAATACATGTTTTAATTTTTTTGTTTTATATGATTATGATAACTAATGTGACGCTTTAACAAAGTTTAAAAAAAAAGAAGAAAAAATGTGAGGCTTGGACTTGTTTTTACATTTCTTTTTCCGATTTGGGGACCCTCAAAATTTGCACAAGGACTCTTAAAATTTTATACCTGGGAGTCCCAAGGACTCTCATTTTTTGTTTGTGGAGGGAACACTGGCTTACCTCATCGGTGAAATGAGAGGTTCACAAAGTATTTCCAAAACACAAAACATTGCACAAACTAGTAGCTTAACAAAAATACATCTGCTCACTACCAAATACCATGAAAGAGTGATAAAATACTAGTGAACATATTTCAAATATGCATCAAAATGTGAAGCCCTAAATCACGTGAAACTAACAACAAGAGAAATAACTCCATAAAATAATATTTTCTTTCCCCATACATGATTACGTCCCATTATAAAACCAATCATACTATCATCAACACTCTTATCTACATGTATCTCCTATTATTCATCATACATTAACACACACTTATAAACACACATACATATGCATAAAACATGACTCTGCCACACAATGGTGGAACTATGATTATGTAAATAAACAAATGAGTACATTTATATATAAAATCAAATATAGATTAGTTTTTCTTCTCAAAGAGAGGGAGAGAGAGAGAGAGAAAGAGAGAAAGAAAGAGAGAGATGAAAATGTGTACATGTCTTCACATTCATTGTACATGTATGCTCATATCGCTATTTAGCGGAAATGCATCAATTACAGGTTTACATTACATAATACTAACTATTTCCCTGCCAGGCATGTTTCCACATTTGTGCCAGACATTTCTCTGGCACCGGAAAGAAAGTTCAGTACCTTAGGCATTTAAGCTACTGTTCTTTCAATAATAGTTGTTAAATAGACATATTTCATATTAAATTAAAGGTAAAAGAGTGAAGAATAAGAAAAAAACCCACAAAAATGTTAATTTGATTATGTTATTGAAATATGTGTTTTGAAAGCATGTTGATCTTTTTGAAATGATAAAATAAAATAAAAATATTTCTACATACCACAGTGATTAAAAAAAAATCTGGAGGAATAATTCCAATCACTGAATCAGCTTCACACACCAGAAAGAAAATTTATTTAGGATCAAAATAAACTGTACAGTTTGAAATTATATTGATTATTAGCAGAGTTTGACACACTGTCGATTGTGCCCATCCACAAGTATATCAACTAACAAGTTAGTATCTTGTATTGCCCCAAGTCGACGTGCGGTGGTCCCGTTTAGTCACAAGCTGAAACGGGGATATCCCAAACCTAAAAATAGAATAGAGAATTCTGGGAAATCTGTTCTCGCGCAGATGTGCTCGCTGAAATGAAACGAAAGTTGGGAGAGGAACTGCATATTTCTGGTAGTGAACAAAGGCAGAAACTTGTCAGCAGTATTATCAGCGATGGAATTATAATGGACGAAGTGCTCCATACCTATGAGGTTGCCTTTGCTTGAGCAAAGAAACTAAAGAAGGATTTAGCCGACGTTATTTCAGAAAAGGATTTATCTACCCATAATTCCCCTGGGTTTTGAAGTTTCTAAAAAGTTATTTCAGGCCGATGACGCTCTATGGAGCTCAAAGTATGTAAAGGGAAGCAATCGGTTGTACGCGCACGTCGATAGAGACATAGAAGAGAGATAGTAACTTGTTAGTTGATATACTTGTGGCCCATCACAATGCTTAGTAAAATGCACAAAAAACACTCTAAAAACGAATCAATTTGAAGAAACCACGCGCATGTCGATCGAGAACGAAAGTAGAAAGAGTTATATCTCTTTGGTTAAAATAAAACTTGGATTGGACTGCGCAAAAAAACGGAACGAAACGGAATACTGAAATCGACGATATATCGTCGATTGGCACAAACATGGCGGCTCAGATCGACGATATATCGTCGATTGGCAGGGAAAGAGTTAAATTATGACAGTAGCATTTCCAAGTGGTAATACAGTACCTTGATAGTGAACCAAGCATCACTGGTGCAATAACGGATATCACAGGTAGAGATCATGTCTATTCCACCACCTACACACGCATTGTGGACTGCTGCTATCACTGGTTTAGGGCACTGAAATCAATATGAATGTAGCGCACTTAGGAAAAAAACCACCACAACAACAATTATCAAGTCATCTAAGTAATATTAGTAAGCAAGTTATTATCACAGGGACTACATTAAAATTTAAATCTTAAGAGTTAATAAGGTTACATTTGTATTGTTGCAGGGACTACTTCTATTCTCAGACAGTATTGATCTGAGCTAGGAAAATTCAATTTTTTTAATGACAAGTAATGATTAAGGTAATGTATTTTATTAGAAGAAAAACAAGAGGGCATCTCATTCAAATATATTTTAAACACTTGCGCACATAGCCGAAAAATAAACATTTTCAAAAGTTTTAATTTTTTGGTTTTGTCGTAATTCAGCTTTACGCCACCATATAAACTATCTGCAAATAAAAAAAATAAATAAATAAAATAAATAAAATTGGCTAAGCCCAATTTTAAAATACACCTCAAAACGTGTTTAGAAAATGGTGAAGAACAATGACCTTGACCTTTGAGAAAGTACAAATACGAATTATCCAACAAATTAGCAGTAGATCAAGTATTCTTAAAGTAATCATGGTGCATTTCAGTTCAGTTATAAATCCTTGAGATAAGGTACTAAATGTGTTTTGAACAAAAAATTGAAATTCCGTGCAACAGACCGAGCAAAAGGCCAAGCGGGGAAGCAACCAACCAACAACGGGATTGCTATGAATGACTGGCCCATGATTTGAAGTAAAACTATACCAAAACTCAACAAAATCAGTTTGTTTATTCTTGAGATATTGAGCAAAACGTGTTTAGCAGCAAAATGACTCCAGTGACCTTGACCTTTGAGGCCTAGTGGTTCTTGAGATACGGTTTCCAACGGACTGAAAGACAGATATTTGGCTTATTCCGATTCCTCCCGACTGTTCTGAAGCATTTCCAGACAAGTCTGGAAATACCAAAATTAATAGTGGGTTTGAACAACAAGTGCCGGTAACTTTAAATTAAAAATTATAACAAGAAATAAAAATTAAAAATTTAACATGCCATATATATATTGTAAAATGTAATTTTATTAAATTTGTTCACCTTTTCTAAGACATTGAAGGACTCCTGTAGTGCTGCAATTATGGGGAGCATTTTTCTTGCCTTACGAGCTGATTCAATTTCATTGGACACGAGTTCAGCAAAGTTTACATCTTTGTTGTCTGTCAAGTCTAGCCCTGTAACACACACACACAAACACACAATCATAATAATGATAATGGATGGCGTGCATTTTTATCCTAAATCAGACTCAAAGTATGGTTAACTGTAACCAACACACACGTATACATTTTATATGCATGCACTAAAACAAATGCATGTTCACCATTCACTACTCAAACATGTGATGCAAGGCAGGGACATTATTACTGGAAGACAGAAAGGAAATTTTAGAATTAGACTGACTGATAAGGTACTATTATTAATATCAAGCGCAATTAGTGAATTGAAAAAATAAAATTAATAAATTTTAATTAATTAGCAACATCAATGCTAACAACATTAACAACTGTACTCATCATCAAGACATTTATTAAACACACAATCAAATGTGTAGTGGAACCCAAGTGCTCATGCAAATGCTTTTTAATGCACTATACATTATAAGATGCATTTTTACTTGTGGTTATAAAATAGTTTATTTTTCATTTATAATTATACATTTTGCCATTTTATATTATTTACTTAATACAATTCAATTAAACAAACGTTCTGGTTGTAAAAAAAGAAGAAGATATTTTTATTTAAAGTTTAATAAAAATAAAATAAAATAAAAATCTAAAAAGCAAAACTAATACTTTAATTAAATTTATACCCGCTGTAAAAATCTTGCCAGCTCCACTCAGTACCACAGCTCTGCAATCTGGATCTTCAGACAGCCTTGTGAAGCAGTCTCTCATCTCCCTGAATAATGTCAATATTAAAAACTCATAATACACTATTCACAGAAATAATATTTTGAAGAATATTTTCAATAAGTAATAATGTGAATGGGAAATTGGAAGCATGAAATACCCTGAAAATATCAACTCATTCAAGAACCTTCTGGATAACAACTCAAAATTTATAGATAAGTTTAAAGAATATGACGATTAGAGGTAATGTTTTAACAAAATTGCTCTAAGTGATACAGAAGTGCACAAAAGTACTGAAATAAGAGGTGTGGAATAGTCTGGGAGGCCTAAAAAAAAAAAAAAAGCCTCTTAAATACTACTACTAGTACTAATACTTCTAATACTACTACTAAAGTAAATAACTATCATTGCAAAACATTACCTCCAAAAGTCTGAATTCATGGCATTGCGCTTTTCTGGTCTGTTGAGTTCCACATGGACCACAAAATCACGAGGTCTGGTTACTTTGAGTGCCTTGTATGAATCCATAGTTTGTGAAGAGCAATTCCGACTAACAAGGCCAGTCTGAAAAACTCGGCAGAAATCTGAAAATTATATTCGATCAAAAGTTAATTGGTAAACTAAATTAGGGAAGAAATAAGTGTTTACTAAAAAAAAAAAGTGAAGAACTTAAAATTTACATGATGATGATTTGTAAGATAAATGTAATGACTGTTTTCTTGAAATCTCGCACATTTATAAGAAAGTTAGTGGAGCATACATACTTTTGGTAAACAACACTTTAGCAGCTGACAGGAACATTGCCAATCACCCACATAAAACTCATCAGTGGAGACTAGAGGCGTAGAGCACTCTTGGACTTTGCCTTCCTTTTGCTTTCACAACTAGCGTCGGAGTACAGTCCCTTGGAGAAACTAAACTATGGAAACTACCCATTAAAACAAAAAATCAACTAAAATTTATGAAATCACGGCATTAATCTATGCTTTTATGCTTGTTTAGAATGTATACTGCACAGCGGCAAATCATACTGTAAAAAGATCATTGGAAATCTGCTTCAGGAATGGATTGAATTTTCTTCATTTTGGTAATTAGATACTGTAGACAAAGTAGGCCTAATCGACCTTGCTATTGAGAACATCATTTTTGTTTTCATCACAACAAGCATTCTTTCTTCAGAGTCTGTGGTCTTTCATAGCTTCAATCAAGATTTACCATGGCTTGGTGGAAAATCTGCGTTGTCGCTGGCGGGTATGTTTTGCTGATGATAATCCGCCGTATTCGAAGGCTAAAGAGACAGTGCAAATCTCCAGAAACTATGGAAGGCCAGACTGCTATCATTACCGGAGCCAACAGTGGTATTGGAGAAGCTACAGCTCTGGAAATGGCCAGACGTCACGCACGAGTGATATTGGCATGCCGTGACATCAAAGCTGCTGAGCAGTCAGTCAGGTACATTAGACGCTATACTAAAAATGGTGAACTTGTTGTGAGGAAGCTTGATCTTGCTAGCATGACCTCAGTTCGTGAATTTTGTCGCGCTGTACTGACTGAGGAACATCAGATAGACGTCCTAGTAAACAACGCTGGGGTGTATCAGTGTCCTTACACCAAGACGGAAGATGGTTTTGAGTTGCAAATGGGTGTCAATCATTTTGGGCACTTCCTCCTAACAAATCTACTCCTTGAGCGAATTAAACAATCAGCTCCAAGCAGAATCATCGTGGTGTCTTCTTCTCTGCAGAAGCGAGGGGTGATAAACTTTGATGACATCAACAGTGAAAAAGCCTATGACAAAAGGAAGGGTTACTGGAATAGCAAGTTAGCCAATGCCTTGTTCTCTCGTGAGTTGAGCCATCGACTGGAAGGGTCTGGTGTCACAGTCTACTGTGTCAGCCCAGGGATGGTAGCCACAAACTTGGGACGTCATATCATGAACAGGTTTGTGCGAAGGCTTCTGACACCAGTGGCTGTGTTGTTTGGTCTGAAGACTGCGGAAGAAGGCTGCCAGACAATCATCTACTGCGCTGTTGCCTCTGAGCTGGCACAGACCACAGGCGGCTATTTTAGTTCATTTCATCAATATCCGTGGACAGAAGGTACCAACGACTTGGGGGCTGCTAAAAAGTTGTGGGAACTCAGTGAAACCATGACAGGACTAAGTGGGAGGGGTGAATGAAACCTGCGCTCAAAAGCAGTATTAGGACAGTCATAATGTGTCAGTGTATGGACTTTTTTTTTTTTGCATGGTAATAAGAGGTGCAACTTTAAACTGTAGCACACATTTGCTTACAGTTAACTAGGTGTTGACTAGATGTGTCAACAGTTAAAAGTATGGTTGTTTTTTTTTTCATTGTATTCAAATTTTGTTTAAAAGTAGAGGTGATTTTAACTTTTTAACATTCAAGTTGTATTAAAAGTATACTTGTAATAGTGTATTATATATTCTCTCTCTATATATATATATTATGTGTATATATTATGTGAGTTACTTTTACTTATAATTTATATTGTTATAAGGTCGTAGGCAATAGATGTATGTTAATAGTTTTGTTTTTTTCCTGTTTTATACTTAAAAGAAAAAGTGTTTATTTTAAAAGGTTACTGATGTGCATGAAAGAAAAACAAAAAAGTTTGCTCTTATTTAGTGCACTCACAAGCTCAGAGAGCTTCTCAAGGTGCTGGCCACTAATATCCAGCAATCACACAATAGTTTGCTGAAGTCAGGATTCGAACCCACATTGCCCAAGATGCACTTACATAAGTCGTGTGCTCTGACCACTGAGCTATCCCTGCCAATGCATACATGTGTACACATGTAGAAAAATGAAATGTGTGCAGTTAATTTTAATCAGATGTGTGTGTGTGTGTATGTGAGCGTGTGTGTGTGCGCACATGTGTTTGAGATAATGTGTGTTAATGAAAAAAATAATTATATTATCATGTAGTTAAACATTGGACCATAACTATGGTAATTTTTCATAATTTCTTGATGTGACTTTAGTATTGCTTGTTTTTTATTGCCTCTTGCATAGTATTGAGCATAGCTTGTGTGTGCTAGAATAATTAAGTGCTTTTGTTGTACATAGTTTGCATATCATTGTTTTGAGAATTTTATTCATTAGAACAATGATTGAATAATTGGGGTAGGTTGGGATAATTATAATAACGAGTTGCAATGTATGCTTATATAACAGCCTGTTGTTAACTTTAAGTGTTTATGTGATTAAAAAGCCCAGTTAACTTGACATTTTGTGTTTGCCTAGATTACATGTAATCTTCCTATTGATCTTTAATGATGGCCTATAGTTGGTAAATGTTAAAATCAATAGATATAAATTAAATTTGTGACTTCTTGCTATTGATCTTTCTCTGATCCTGACAGCTCTGGGGTTTTAGATCTAGATATTTACATGTATAGTTTACATCTTTGTTGTCTGTCAAGCAACCTCGTGGAAATGCCAGGGGGTTTCAGTATAAACAGTATCCCCATTTTCTGGAAATTTAGTGCTTTAAATTCCCACTGTCGCTGTCTTTTTCTTTTGTTCTGTCTCATTCCTACTCTGTTCTATCAATCTACTATACTATCTTCTTCGCTAGACCAGTCACCTACCTTTTTTCTTGAAAACTCTTCTGGGACAAAACTCCTCATTTGCGTGTGAGGTCTGTTGGATCAGCGTGGAAATATTGGACGCTTTCTGCCGGGTGGTCACTGGGGCTTCCTATGATGTTGTTATTTGGCAATGTAGGCATTTTATATGTATGCGTTTTGTTGATATTTTATAATGATGTTTGTATTCTACAGGGTGTTCCAAAAGTCTTGGGCACATTTGAAGTCCCCATATCTCAATTACTATGAATGGTAGTAAGATAAAAGTTGTGCCATTTTAAAGCTAATTACATTAAGTTTTTGTAAAGCTGTTGATTTTTTTATTTCTTTTCAGACCCATTAATGGCGTTCACTCAACAAGAAAATGTTAGGACGCGTTTGGCAAGAATTTGAATATCGGCTTGATGTGTGTCGTGTGACCAATGGTGCTCACATTGAACATCTTTGAACATTCCATGTAAAAATTGAGATTACAAGCTTTCTGAATTTACCAGATGCGTTTTTATATCCTTAATAGTTTCGGAAATATTCAATGTCAAAATGTGCCCAAGACTTTTGGAACACCCTGTATTTTATTTTTGTAAACGGGGGTTCGATAAATTAGTATATAGCCTCAGCGTCCCCTGCATGGGATGTCTTTATTGTAAACAAACCGGCTGGTGGAGTGCATTCAGTGTTGCCACTAGGGTTCTTTTGGCAGATCTTTTGTGCGCATCGGGGGTGGGTCCTCTTTCGGCGAAGTCTGGTCCTGATTTGGCTCGGAAGAGTCCGCTTAACCCCCGTTGGGTTGCCGGGGGTTTCAGTATAAATAGTATCCCCACTTTTTGGAAATTTATTGCTTTAAATTCCCACTGTCGCTGTCTTTCTCATTTACTCTTTCTCATTCCTGCTCTGTTCTATCATTCTGCTATCTTCTTCTTCGCTAGACCAGTCGTCTACCTTTTTTCTTGAAAACTCTTCCGGGACAAGACTCCTTATTTGTGTATGAGGTCTGTTGGATCATCTTGGGAATATTGGACGCTTTCTGCCAGGTGGTCACTAGGGCTTCCTATGATGTTATTATTTAGCAATGTAGGCATTTTATATGTATGTGTTTTGTTGATAATTTATAATGATGTTTGTATTCTATTTTGTTTTTGTAAACAGGGGTTCGATAAATTAGAGTACAGCCTCAGCGTCCCCTGCGTGGGATGTCTTTATTGTAAAGTGACTGGCTGGTGGAGAGCTTTCAGTTTTACCACTAGGGTTGTTTCAGCAGATCTTTTATGCGGATCAGGGGTTGTCCGGTCCTGATTTGGCTCGGAAGAGTCCGCTGGACCTAAAGCAATAATCATGTAATGTAATGTAAGAGTCCGCTGGACCTAAAGCAATAATCATGTAATGTAATGTAATGTCTGTCAAGTCTAGCACAGTAACACACACTAACACCACTATTGATACTAATTATTATAACAATTTTTTTGTTTTGTCATTATTTGTTGATGTTTTACTCTTTATTCTTGCAACATCAAAACACAAAATTCAATCCCTCTTGCGCAATATTCGTTGTTTTTATTTTTTCATCCCATAACACAACGACAAAAAAGTTATTACAAAGCACATAATCATAATTATTTTTACTACAAACAGTCCCAGTTAGGGTTTGCATGCCCTCATTTTCTCAACCGTTTCTCTGAAAGTACAACATTGGACTGAAAACTTCCCTCCGCACCACCTCCTCTCCATATTTCGGATCTTTTGGGTGACCGCTAATGACGATGATTGATGATTAATGACGTTGTTGGTGTGATGATGTAAGGTCATAACGATGGCGGCGGTGGTGTGCTGCCCATCTAACACGCAGATCTGCGGGGAACACGAACGTTAATTGTAGATTATAGTCACGACACTGGAGCGTATAGGCGAATACTTGTCGCATTATTCTGACACCAGCGAACCAGTTGATAGTAAGAAGAAAGCAGTAAGAAGAAAATAATGTCACACTTTGGCCCACCCGAGATTCGAACCAGGCCCCCCGTAGAGGTGCCTGGGGTTTCGGTATAAATAGTATCCCCGCTTTCCGGAAATTTAGTGCTTTAAATTCCCACTGTCGCTGTCTTTCTCCTTTGTTCTTTCTTATTCCTACTCTGTTCTATCAATCTACTATACAATCTTCTTCTTCGCTAGACCAGTCACCTAGCTACCGTTTTTTTTTAAAACTCTTCCGGGACAAAACTCCTCCTTTGTGTGTAGTGACTGGCTGGTGGAGAGCTTTCGGTTTTACCACTAGGGTTGTTTCAGCAGATCTTTTATGCGGATCGGGGGTTGTCTGGTCCTGATTTGGCTCGGAAGAGTCCGCTGGACCTAAAGCAATAATAATGTAATGTCCTTTGTGTGTGTGTGTGAGGTCCGTTGGATCAGCTTGGGAATATTGGACGCTTTCTGCCAAATGGTCACTGGGGCTTCATATGATATTATTATTTGGCAATGTAGGCATTTTATATGTACAAGTATGTGTTTTGTTGATATTCTATAATGATGTTTGTATTCTATTTTGTTTTTGTAAATGGGGGTTCGATAAATTAGAGTATAGCCTCAGCGTCCCCTGCGTGGGATGTCTTTATTGTAAAGTGACCGACTGGTGGAGTGCCTTCAGTGTTACCACTAGCGTTGTTTCGGCATATCTTTTATGCGGATCAGGGGTGAGTCCTCTTTCAGCGAAGTTGTGGTCGTGATTTTGTGATCCTGATTCGTAGTAATCATAATGCTCTCCTAAATAATCCAAGCCTCCATTTATGTCGTGACCTTGACGTCATCAGATATTCTCAGCCTCTTGCTGTGTGATGACATCACTCTACTTTCCCAGGGCAGGCCTGGCAGGCAGGACAATATCGGTGGCGTCTCTACCAAAGTCTTCAGGCGTGGAGTACTCTTCCCGGAAGTCATCAGTAGTGAGAAAGGCAGTGTCAAACAGGAAGTGATTCCGCTGCTCCATAGCAGAAGGGAAATCGAAACCACCAGAACTGGGAGTATCGGCCTGGTAACCGGATCGGGCAGAGTCAAATGGATCCAGCGTAAAAATGCTCTCGAAGAACCCTCCCATCTCTGCTTTACCAGCGCTCCCTGGCAACGCGCCGTTATAGTCGCGGCGAGTGTTACCCTCGTGACCCTCGTCACTTTTTGATCTGTCGTTGTCAGCGCCTTTCATGCCAACATCTTCCGTGTTTCCTGCACAGCTCTGGACACAGGAGTCGCTCAGGGAGAAGTTACTTCGCAGCTTGGGGTGGAATTTGGCGCAGCACAGCTCCACTGTGAGGGCGATGAGCGCCAGGCCGAAGCCTATGAGGCCCACATACAGCACGGATTGCACGTCCAACACGGAAATTTCCGGCGACTCCGTCACGATGCTCTTCGCACACAGCAGCTCGTCTTCCAACCAGTCTCTCTTCCACTTGTAGATCAGCCCCGCTTCCACTATCCGCATCACGCTGGAAGCAGAAAGTATGGCGCAAATATATCAGTTGAGATAAAATAACATACGATGGGATCGGGTGAGGTGAGGTAAGGAGAGATAAGATGAGATAAGATAAGAAAACATTATAATCTTGAATCACGAGAAAAAAATTTATATGCAGTCAACATTGTAGTACAGTTAAGTGTACTTCTTATTAAAAAGGTCTGCATTTATAATATTTCATTACAATTTTGACTAGGAACAGAAGCTGCGCTCTATAGTGATTAGGCTAAGTTATGCGCGAAATTAGCGCACTACCAACCCACACCCTACTCAAGCCAAATAAACTAGCATTAAGCTTAGCAGTCACGTTTATTGCAATAACCTTAGCATAAACTTTCCCCAAACTCACCATGTATGGTAAACCTACTTTCTTTTATCGCCGTGAATCGTTCAGTTAAAGAAGCAAATCTAGTTCGTATGTAGGTCTATTGTGAGCTAAGTTTGTATGATCCACAAATTACCAGAACCCTTCAGATTAAGGCAGGCCTGTATGGCATCATTCAGCCTTCGTCTACCACCCTAGCTATTTCTTTTCGAATATGTTAAATTATGATGAGGACTGCGTACATATACTTTAGTAGCACATATTAGAACGTGTAGGTGTATAGAAGACCCCAGTCAATGACATCATGACCAACACAATCACCACCAGACAAAACTAGCTTCCACTTACTATTCATTGAACAAAGGTGTGAATGGTGAGTTTCGTGGCAGGTTAATGGTGTAAGAGACCGCTATATTCTCGTAGTCGACAATGTGGTCCAGCTCGCAGTCCTGTCGCACCCATATTTCCGAGGTGACAGAGTCCGTCAAAAGAGCGTAATTGCCGGCTCTGACCTTGCGCAAGTGCACGTCACCGTCCAGACTGAGCATTTCCGGGTCAGAGGCCGCCCAATCGTACAATCTGTCCCTAATGTCTTGAAGCACGTGGCTCCTTGATTCCTGCAAACATAAGCAATACTAAGGGAGTACAATATAAAATATAAGTTCCTAGCAAAACATTAAAAAATTTTTATTTTTTTTACTTTACTTGGAACTTTTTAGCACGTAACGTATAGTCACAGATCTATTAGAACAATCACTGTTTTGTGAGTACCTGAGACCACTGCCTACACTATTATATTTACTATAATGCCTACGCTTGATAGATCACCGACAATCAGTGTTGGGTGTATGCCTAAAAAGACTGTGGCAGCCTAACCATACGGGATGATACGCAGATAATAAATATCCAATGCAACAATCTACCTTGATCACAGTGTTGACGAGGGTCTTGTCCATGGTGCCCCATTTGTAGGTGTCTTGCGCTAGCATGTCCCTGAACGTGTAGAACGGTTTGGTTTCTAGCTGCACTGTCAGGAAGGCCACCAAGTTGCCGCTGTACGTCGCCCCCATCACCATCGAGAACAACCACCACGAGGCGATCAGCATACGTCCTGACCCGGATCTAGGCAGTCGTATCCCGCCTGCAAAATTTGTTAGTTCGTTATTCATGGCTTACAGGGTCCAGCGGACTGCGAAGAGCCGAATCAGGACCACAAAATCAAGACCACAACTTGACTAAAAGAGGACTCGCCCCTCATCCGCATAAAAGATCTGCCGAAACAACCCCAGTGGTAACACTGAAGGCACTCCACCAGCCGGTCACTTTACAATAAAGGCATCCCGCGCAGGGGACGCTGAGGTTATATATCTACTCTATATTTTCGAACCCCCGTTTACAAAAACAAAATAGAATACAAACATCATTATAAAATATGAACAAAACACATACATATACAATGCCTATATTGCTAAATAATAATACATGTATCATAGGATGTCGGGTAGCGCAGTGGTTGGAGCACTCGCTACTGTGTCGCAAGTTAAGCACCGTCTAGTGCGGTTAGCACTTGGATGGGTCACCGCAAAACGTGAAGCGACAAATAACAACACTCCCAGTTGACTCAAATGTGACTGAGTACCTACTCTATTAAGGGTGGGGAAGGTAAAGCAGCGAGGGAGAGAGATGGGCATCACCCTCATTACGCTGGCCCAAGATACATGTAAGTGTGATCTCCAACATCACGCTCCCCTACGGCCACAAGGCTATGGGACTACCTTTACCTTTTTTTTTTAATATCATAGGAAGCCCCAGTGACCATTTGGCAGAAAGTGTCCTATATTCCCAAGCTGATCCAACAGACCTCACACACAAATGAGGAGTTTTGTCCCGGAAGAGTTTTCAAGAAGAAAGGTAGGTAACTGGTCTAGTGAAGAAGATAGTATAGTAGATTGATAGAACAGAGTAGGTATGAGAAAGACAGCGACAGTGGGAATCTAAAGCACTAAATTTCCAGAAAGTGGGGATACTATTTATACTGAATCCCCCGGCACCTCCACGGGGGGTCCAAAATGAACTGCAAGATTTTTAGTAGGTTTACCATATCGATCACTCTTAAGAGTAGATCGTTCAAAAATACTCAGCTGTCTGGGGTGCTACACGCTGCGCATAAAAGCAGCAAACTGGCGCTTTGGACGGCTTGAGCTTACTCCTGTTTCGACCAGTGCCTTGAGCAGCTCTTGAACTTGAAAAGCGCTACCTAAGAACAATCCTAACTAACGAGTGTATTTTGAGTTTGACAGCAGTAGTGGAGGACATAACAAAGCAGCAAGTCAGTCCACTAGAAGGCTTCTTTTAAAGTCTGAGTAAACTATATGAAACCTCATGAAGTCAACGGGCATAACCATCAGTATAATAGCTGCTACCTAAGAACAATTCTAACTAACGAGTGTATTTTGAGTTTGACAGCATTTGAAGACAACATAGGACATAGTAAAGAAGAAAGTCAATCCACTACATTACATTACATTACATTACATTACATTACATTACATGGTTATTGCTTTAGGTCCAGCGGACTCTTCCGAGCCAAATCAGGACCAAGTCAATCCACTAAAACTCTTCTTTAACTGTTTGGGTAAATTATATGATACCCAATGAAGGCTCTGTTGGTTCGGGCACTGATTAGAATAGACCCAACGTTTTCCGGCGTGTCGTAAGAGGCGACTAACAGAGGGGTTATGTCAGCACGGCATCACTGGGCCAAAGTCTTCTACACAGACGTCATCGGCCAGGTTCAGCGACCACGTGCTCTGGGCCAAGGTGAGCCACGCTGGACTTCGGCTGTGGCCAACAGCCTGGAGAGGATTGGGCTCTGCCAGGTCTTTCTTGCCCAAGACACATGCACTGCATGATGAAAAGAACCTCTCACTCCATACCGGATCGGTCGTCGCTCGGGTCACCAAGGACTGCGCCTTCCGTTGGCCACCAGGACGGAGGTGATAAGTGTGCTACTGATGGAAAACTTAACAGGATCCGCACGAGAGACAACATCGTCATAGAAACCTGGAATTTCAGGACTCTAACTGCGGAGGGAGCTGGACTACTATCGATGGAACATCTTAGGTATCAGTGAACTGCGCATCAAGGATGCCTTCTCTCTCCAACACTCTTTAACATCTTCCTAGAGAGCATCATGTCAGATGCCATTGAAGATCAAGAAGGCATAGTCAGCATAGGGGGTAGAGCAATCTCCAACCTCCGTTTTGCGGATAACATTGATGGATTGGCTGGGGAGGAAAAAGAACTTGAACAGCTTGTACAGAGGCTTGACACCGCCTCCAGAGCCTATGGAATGGAAATAAGTGCAAAGAAGACGAAAAGATCGATGACCAACAACACCAAAGGCATCAACATGGACATCAAAGTCCAAGGCCAATCCCTCAACACAGTGCATAGCTTCAAATATCTAGGAGCCATTGTATCAGACAATGGGTCCCGACAGGAAGTCCTCTCCAGGATCGCACAAACAACTGCTGCCCTGACAAGGTTGAAGCCCATTTGGAAAGACAGGACCAGCAGTCTACATTCCAAGGTAAGGCTGATGCGCTCCATTATCTCCATCTTCCTATATGCTTGCGAAGCATAGACCCTCACAGCAGATCTACAACGAAGAATACAAAGCATGGAGATGAGGAGCTACAGAAGACTTCTAGGCATTTCATATACCCAGCACATCACCAACAACGAAGTCCGACATACCATCACACAAGCCTTTGGACAACACGATGACACGCTCACAGTGGTGCAGAAACGGAATCTCCCTCACCAGATCATCAGGCCTTGCAAAATAATACCATCCTGCAAGACACACTACAAGGAGGCAGAAGAAGAGGATGACAGAAAAAGAGGTGGGAGGACAACATTGGAGAATGGACTGGTTTGACACTAAACGAAGCCATGAGGGTTGCTGAGAACAGAGAAAGATTGAGTACGCTTGTTAAACGATCATCTGTGGTGCCCCTATGAGCGTTAAGTGATAGGATAGGATGTCAAATGGCATAACTACCAGTATAATATCTGCACTACTAGCTGATTGTACAAATACAAAATCAATGTAAAAAAAGTATATATAGTTAGTTAGTTAGTTAGTTATTCATTGCTTACAGGGTCCAGCGGACTATAAAGAGCCGAATCAGGACCACAAAATCAAGACCACAACTTGGATGAAAGAGGACTCACCCGTGATCCGTATAAAAGATCTGCCGAAACAACCCCAGTGGTAACATTGAAGGCACTCCACCAGCCAGTCACTTTACAATAAAGACACCCCACGCAGGGGACGCTGAGGCTATACTCTAATTTATCGAACCCCCATTACAAAAACAAAACTGAATACAAACATCAGTATAAAATATCAACAAAACACATACTCGTACATATAAAATGCCTAGATTGCCAAATAATAACATCATAGGAAGCCCCAGTGACCACATGGCAGAAAGCGTCCAATATTCCCAAGCTGATCCAACAGACCTCGCACACAAATGAGGAGTTTTGTCCCAGAAGAGTTTTCAAGAAAAAAGGTAGATGACTGGTCTAGCGAAGAAGAAGATAATATAGTAGATTAATAGAACAGAATAAAAATGAGAAAGAACAAATGAGAAAGACGGCGACAGTGGGAATTTAAAGCACTAAATTTCCAGAAAGCGGGGATACTATTTATACTGAAACCCCCGGCGCCCCCACATTATATGTTACCAACAATGTGTAAAATCCGGCATTCTATAGAATGCCTAGGAAACGTATCTAGGCATTATATCTATATCTATATATCTATATCTATATATCTATATCTATATATCTATATATATATATATATATATATATATATATATATATATATATATATATATATATATATATATATATATATATATATATATATATATATAGAGAGAGAGAGAGAGAGAGATATATATAGAGATATATATAGAGATATATACACACCCTATCCGAACAATTACACCAACCCTGGGACAAAAGCGCTCCAAAGAGGAACCAAAAGGCATCGTCGGGGGACGGTCCAGGGAAAAGCAGCTGCTTCTTCTTTTGCTGCAGTTTCTCCAGCGTCTCCTTGTCATGCATAGCGCCTTTCTTCTCTAACTCTTCTTCTTCCTCCAGCCTCTCGCTCCCAGGGTTTAGCCACGACATAATGTGGACTATGAATGTGACCAGGAAGATTGTGATGCCCAGACATATCAGCACAGTTCCTTGAAATGGCCTGAAAAAAACAACAACACAAACAACAACAACCGTAGTTTGGGAGAAAATAGGATTAGAAAAAAAAGCGTCACCATGATGACGTCACTCGATATGTATAATTTTGTTGTGTTCTTGTACATGGTAAAGTTCACTATTTTCTAACTAAATACCAAGTTTCAAAAGAATCCATCCATTGGTTTTTGTCACAAAAGGCTAGATTTTGACCATGCACAAAGACTTCTCTATATAGTTCAGCCTGCTGTAGCCTTTGTAAATTAAAGTCGATGCCAAGCAGACAACGCAAATCAGTTGTGTGCTAAGCATGTGTACGCTAACGCTGACTCAGTTAGGCAGTGACCTCATTCAGCAGATGTATGGCCAGAAACACCCGATTAAGGCGCCACTTGTAGTACTAGTTTTTGCGGGCTTTTGCTGACCACTACAATCGGTAGTCATTCTGTGCCTAACTCTCACATGAGACGGAGCAACGCTCTGAAAGATCGCTAGCAGAAGACTAAAGCAGGGACGGGTGAAATTCAATTCAACCTAGTATAGCCACAGCCTGACATTGTCAAAAAGACGAGCAGGCATCGTTGACCCGAGGCAGGAGGAAGACCACTAAGCGTCAACCCTGACATTCGGCCTGCAGTGGAGCATCTAGCACTGAGCTACGATAGCCCAATACTCTACCACCAAGGAGGAGACACCATCAACACCAGAACAAATAGCCCAATGATGAGACTGTAGCAAATATCAAGAACAGTAGCAGCATAGACCCATCAAGGAACGAACTATTCGAAGTGAATTTGGACATTTAAGTTAGTGTAGAGTGTTTAGAGAACTATGTATAGAGTAGAGGAAATAAATGTATGATATTTACTGTTAACAAGTGGCTGGACTACCAATGTTTCATAGCCGAGTGAGAGCTAGTGTGTCAGTGAAGCAATTACACTTTTCTCCCTATCTCTGTAACCCTATCCGCACACAGACCGAGCTAAACTTATGCATGTATTAAGATTAGTCACAGGGTGATTACACTAGCCGATCCCCACAGACAAAGACGAGTGGGTAATAGTATTCCAATGTGCAGAGCCCAGTAACAATGGACCCACCGTCACAGTTTTAGAGAAAAGTGCGCAAATGTCACCTCGGGACTCCAGACGGACGGACAACGCCAAAAACTGTAGTTCACGAGCTTATAGCTCGGGAAATAAAAAGACGTGAAGTGCATTTGGGAAAGGTATGATTTACACAGTATCTGGGCGGTATTTGAAAACCCGACTGTTGAAACACCAAGCACTGCGGAACTTAACGCAGTCAAATACGTTTTAGCACTCTTTATTAACCCGCCAACTTCCACCTATCAATCCCCAAACTTCATCTCTCCTTCGGGTGAGAGTATAAAACCGAGGTCTATTCTGTGCACCCGTGCAAAAAACAAAACAAAAAAAAACAACAACACGCAGCAAGTTTTACATCATATTCCTCCTAGACTCGGGTGGCGTTGCCCTGCGGCCACGCTGCAGCGGCCGCTTGCACCGATAAGGCAATCCAAATTTCTCCCGTTATAAAACAAACAAACAAAAAACAACCTATAACAACAATAACAACAATGTGGTCAAATCGTCAGATTTATGCATATTAATACTCCAGTTACTACTAACCTCCCGAAAAGTAAAAGAAATAACCTCCAACCAAGGATGGGCAAGTAGCGAGAGTAGCGACTACATTTTGTAGTTTCGCTACTATTTGGAGTAGGTTTTAACGATCCAAACTACATATTGTAAAAAAGTAGTTGTAAAGCAGCGAACTACTAATTTGTCAGTAGCGAAGTAGTGAAAATGTGTTTTTCGCTACGCTACTTTCCTTGCCGTGTGACAGAGGAAATCACTCTCTCTTTTTTTTTTTTTTTTCACAATACAATACACATTTATTTACTCATTTCAAATCGAGCCATTACAGTGGCAACATTAGTACATTAAGATATAACATTACATACTCTCAACGAACAAACACAGTTAAGAAATAAATGTACGATTAAGTAATAACTATGAGGGAATGACTTAAATCCGTGTATAACCCAAATGACTTTTTTTTTTTAATTTATTTATTATTTTTTTTTGTTTTTTTTTGAGGAAATCACTCTCAATCAGAACCAAAATGGAAAATTTAAACTTCAGCGGTTTTGTTTGAGCAAGGAAAGCTAACTTTATGATCGTTTAATGTAATAACAATGCTAATTTGATGATATATCTAAACCCGTTTCCACCCAAAATGAACAAATATTTCGATTGGGTACATTGAACTTAAGTAGTCTCGTCTTTAAAAACTAGTCTGCAGAACCGATAGATAATATCATTAAGGACTTTATCCTCAAGTCATTCATAGTGGCGAACCTGAGAAACGTTTTCCACTTTTCTTTGGCAGGATCAGGGTTCTTGAAGACGGCCGACAGCTGGTTTGGAATGTAAGGAACCGTAGAGTCCATGACTAGTGCTCTGCTGGCGGAGAACGACAAAGGGGCCACAACTGCGTCCACTTCCTGTAAGTCGTTCATAGAAGGTTCAATGTTTATTTAGGCTCTTAGTCCAAGGGGCATTTTAGCACACACACACACGCACACAAGGGTGGGAGGGGGGGGGGGGGTGTGAGAGAGAAAGAAGGGCAGAAGATATATTTTGAGGGAAGAGGGTGGAGAGGGGGGGGGGAGAAGAAAATAAAATATGGTAAAGGGAAAACTGACAACTTGAGAGTGCTTAGGCCACCCACAAAAAATGTCTGTTTACGGTATCCTGACCAACCCTAGTTTTTTTGGCCCGACCCTAAACTTTTTGGGAATCGTCTGAAAAAAAAAAGAAGTAAAAACCTAAAAAAAACATTGCACCCAAAGTAGAAAAGGTTTTTAATAAAAAAAATTAAAAGAAGAAGAAGAAAAAAACAGTGGAGAAGCTGACCAACGCAACCGACCCTATTATTTTCCCCTATGTTACTGTAAACATACATATTATTTATTTTGGGCCTTAGAAGTTTTTGTCCATTAATTAACAAAATCACTCCTTTGGATGAGAGTATAAACCGAGGATGTGTCCATGCACGCACGCATTACATCGTACGGACTTTAAAGACCCTGACGCTGATGTCCCAGACGGGTGAGTGCCGACTATACAAATACACCCAGAACGCACTAGGTCCCTTCTTCATCCCCTGTCGCTCAGGATGGTGCTCAGTCATTTGGGCGTCAGACTATGCACCCTAAGGTTGCAAGTGGGCGCCTCGAGTGGCTTGATTTAGATCCTGTATCGACCAGCGCCTTGAGCAGCGCTTGAGCTAGAAAGCGCTTTATAAGATCGATTAAATAATAATAATAATAATAATAATAATAATAATAATAATAATAATAATAATAATAATAATAATAATAATAATAATAATAATAATAATAATAATAATAAAGGTCTGCAATACTCTCAACTTGAAGGTACTGCATCTTTAACTGCACAATAAAACTGATTGCATTTTAGATGCTAATATTCTTTCAAGCGATCGATTTTCTATGGATATGAAGGAAGTGACACACACTTACATGTTCACGTCGAACAAAAAGGCATAAAAGTGGGAGAAATCATTATAAACACAAGGATATCAGCACAAAGATTAGAATACCTTTCTGTCCAGTTGACCAACCAAACCTTCCCAGTGACCAGACGCATTCCGTACTCCCCATCCTTCGTGAAAAGGAGGTTCCTGTATGACGTACCTGTCGATAACATGTTTAAGTTGTGGGTGATGTACGTGCCTTTAGTATTTTACCACATTTTGTTTTGCTTACATGTCTATACAATGTTAGTAAGCCTTCCGCTCCGTGGCTGACGCTGGAGGTTAAGGAAGCGAAGAAACAGCGACGTGGCGCCGAGCGCAGGTGGAGGAAGTCAGGCCTCACAGTTCATAGAGACATATTTGTATACCATAGGGAGAAAACCAAGAGATTAATTGAAGATGCAAAGTCTAGGTACACGACTCACAAAATAGAGGAATGTTCCTCTAGTAGGGACCTTTTTTCAGTCGTTGGTCATTTGACTGGTAAGAAAGGTGAGAAGGTCCTGCCAAATTGTATTCCACCAAAACAGCTGCCAGACTCTTTCTGTGACTTTTTCACTGACAAAATATGCAAAATCAGGTCAGAGCTAGATAGAATTAGTGGTAATCCTGACTTTACACCCTTCATGGGAACGCCAATGCTAAACTTTGTCCCTGTAACGTGTGACCAGATCAAAAGAATTATTTTTCAGACACCTAAAAAGTCATGTTGCCTTGACCCCATCCCAGCAAACCTGTTGCATGAATGTTTGGATGAGTTAACCCCAATCATCACTGACATCATTAATCAGTCATTGTCATGTGGTGTTGTTCCTTCATCCTTCAAACATGCTGTTGTCTCTCCACTGATAAAAAAAAGCAAATCTTGACGTTAATATCCTCAAGAACTATCGCCCAGTTTCAAATCTTCCCTTTCTCTCGAAAATCCTTGAAAAGGTTGCTCTCCGCCAATTGCTAGACCATTTTGAAAAATCCGATCTCCTCGAGCCGTTTCAGTCCGCTTACCGCCAGAACCACTCCACAGAAACGGCTCTGGTGCGAGTTGTGAATGACTTGTTGTCCGCCTGTGACCGCGGTCATGTTTCCGTACTGTCTATGCTAGATCTATCGGCTGCGTTTGATACTCTTGACCACGCCATTCTGCTTCAACGACTGCATGTGACCTTCGGTCTTTCCGGAACGGTCCTCCGCTGGTTCAGGTCATACTTGGCTGATCGGACGCAGTCTGTGGTGATCGGGAGCTCATTTTCAGAGCCAACCACACTAGCCTTCGGAGTCCCTCAGGGTTCGGTCCTGGGTCCCGTACTTTTTACCGCATACATTCAACCCCTGAGCACTATCATCCGCCAATTTGAAATGCATTATCAGATGTTTGCGGATGACACACAACTCCAAAAGTCTGGTCCCCCCTCTCAACTTCCTATAATACTGAACACCACCCAACAAACCATTGAATCTGTCAAGACCTGGATGAACGTAAACAAACTCAAATTAAACGATGACAAAACTGAAATTATTCCCATAGCTACTGATCATAAACTAAAATCTCTCTCTGACTCAGCTACCATCACACTCTCAGGCACGCAGATTGAATTCTCTCAGACTGTCAGAAATCTGGGAGTCCACCTTGATAGGACACTTTCAATGGAACTCCACATTAACACTCTCTGCAAGGCCATTTTCCTGGAACTCCGCAGGATTAGTCATATAAGACCCTTTTTGACAGTGGGCGCTACAAAGAAGTTGATGTCTGCTTTTGTACTGTCAAGAATGGACTACTGCAACTCCCTGTTTGTAGGTCTTCCCAACACTCTAATGGACAAACTTCAAAAAGCACAGAACAACGCAGCCCGTATCGTGCTCAAGAAGCGCAAATTCGACAGCGCGAAACCGCTTCTTCAGGAACTCCATTGGTTGCCAGTGCGCGCGCGTGTCGAATACAAAGTTGCGATGCTTTGTTACCGCAGTCTGCACGGTCTAGCACCTTCTTATCTGTCTGAGCTCTTAACGCCATATCGTCCATCCAGATCTCTCCGTTCCGCTGACGCTGGTCACCTTTCAGTGCCACGTATCAAGCTGGAGACGTATGGTCGTCGTTCTTTCTCCTTTGCTGCTCCTACACTTTGGAATTCCTTGCCTCAGCCTCTCCGTGACACCCCTACTCTATCTGCATTCAAATCTAGACTTAAAACACATCTTTTCCATGAACACCTCTTGAAATAAATTCCTGCCCACCAGCCGTTCTTAACCTCTTTTTGTGGTCTTCGTACCTTCATCATCGTCGTCATCATGGTCATCATCATGGTCGTCATCATCATCATCGTCGTCATCAGTCTCATCATATCATCGTCACTGTCGTTGTCATCTTCTTTCTCAGTGTCGTCGTCATCGTCGTCGTCATCGTCGCTGTTTTCCTCATCTTCGTCGTCGTTGTGGCCCAGGTGTGTTTGGCTGCTTGAGTGTCTGTGCAGGTGTTGTGTTGTGGTGTCTTTTTGTGGTGATCATAGTAGTTGTTTCCATGGCGTTTTTAAGTAAATTGCTCGTTTCTGTTTCTGTGTGAAATGCACGTATACTGATAGAGATAGACAATTTTATTGTGCTTTGTATTTTATTGTGTGTGTTTGTGTGTGTGTAGGTGTGTGTGTGCGTGGGAGACATAGAGTGAGTGGGTGTGTTTGACAACGTTTTAATACTGTGGTGATAGAGATAGACAATTTTTTATTGTGCTTTGTATTTTATTGTGTGTATGTCTTTGTGTGTGTGTGTGAGTGTATATGTGTGTGCGTGGGAGATATAGAGTGAGTGGGTGTGTTTGACTATGTTTTAATACTGTGGTGATAGAGATAGACAATTTTATTGTGCTTTTGTATTTTATTGTGTGTGTGGTTGTGTGTATGTATGTGTATGTATGTGTATGTATGTGTGTGTGTATGCGTGTATGCGTGGGAGACATAGATTGAGTGGGTGTATTTGACTATATTTTAATACTGTGATGTTTGGTTTTGTGTTTGATGCTTTTATTCTTTTATGTTCCTTGAGTATTTATTTATGGCTGGCTGTAACTGCGCTTTGAGCTTCTCCTGAGGGAAAGGCGTAGAATTTTAAATGAAATAAATTATTATTATTATTATGTTATTACGTTATGTGGTAACTGTAGTTAGTAGTATTTTATTACGCTCAATGTTTGTTTGGGGAAGACGCAGTCGCAGCCTGTGGCGCGCCCAAACACAGTCTACCTAATAATATTAATTCCTATCCTATCCTACCCCGTAACTCGAAGGTCGTTGGGGCACCACAGATGATCGTTTAACCAGCGTACTCCACCTTTCTCTAGCTCTGTCCTCAACAACCACCATGGCTTCGCTCAATGTCAAACCAGTCCACTCTCGAATGTTGTCCTCCCACCTCTTTTTCTGTCTCCCTCTAAACGATGAATTTTTTTAATATGTTCGCAACAGTATTAATATACGAAACTCCAACGGTAACGGCTCCGGAAAAGAGGGACCCATAATTATTTCTGCTTTGGCGGGATTGCCTTCAGAGTAAATAAACATGGAGAACTCGCAAGTTGAAGATAAAGATAAGGTTCTGCCACGAAAAATGCCGCATAAAGCATCGACAGCAGCGCGTAGAGTAACTTCTAACAACTAAACAAGATTCCCACAATTAAAATTCCGCCATGTTTCTTGTCAGTCCGACCTGCAAATCCCTGGTATTTTCGAATAACTTTCCATTTGAAATTAAAACATAATTCAACTCAAAAGAACACACGGAAACACAATCTCAACACAGTTTTTGGGTAAAAAAATAAAAAAAGAAAGCTTTTTTTCCCTTTTGACGGAGATACTCAAAACACTGAACACTTCCGCACAAAACTGTCCTTGATCTTTCATTTGTGTTCGGGACGTTACAGACGTTTTATCTTCGAATTTGTGGAGTGATTTATTTTGAAAAATAAATAATGAACACAAACCTTGCATTTAATTATAAAAAGCAGCCAAATTATAAGACCAAAGTTTGTAAGCGAATCCTGGAAATCCATAATGAGTGAATTGTTTACGTAAATAATGCATTATTTAACATCTTCTAAATAATACATTAATTAGCAAATTCTGCTAAATAATGCATTATAAAGGTACACAAATCATTATTTAGAACCATTTCTAAATAATAAACTATTTAACACAATCTGCTAAATAATGCATTATATAGGTAAATCATTCCTTATTTAGCAACAATGTCTTATTTAACCATATCATGATTTATTTACCTAAACAATAAATTAATTAGATAAATAATAAGTTATTTACCGAGAAAATATATTATTTAGATAAAAACCTTACATTGCTTGTAAACAAATGATCATTTAGAAAATGTGCTTCTATATAAAGATTATTTAGCTGAAAGTGGAAAATAAAAACACCTAAAAAAAAGTGCAAATATATTTTTTACAAAGGGAGTTCCATAGTTGTGTCCCGTCAGAATTAAAAGCAGAAACAGTTGGCACTACTGATTAAGTGAAAAGAGCATTCGCTGCTACCACGAAGGCACAGGACATGAATAAATAACACACTATACAACTAATTCGCAAGACAAAAACAATATAACTAGTGGCAATTCTACCCCGCTACCATTTTATGAGAAAGTGTGTCGGGAAAGTTGATTGACTGCGAGAAACAAACAAAGAAAGTGCAAAGAATTTTCGGACGGACAGAAAGATAAATCTGCTCACGTGAAGTTCAAGAATCTGGCAAGCTGGTTGAGTAGGTCAATACAAAGTCCTGAATATTTTGTCGTACCATTGACAGTCTCCTTCCTTACGAACGGATCCCACTAAACAGAAACAGTAATTCAATAACCTGAAGAGAAAACATAGGCTACTAGACGTTCTATGATGAGACACCACGCCCGCAAGCAGGCGGCGAGATACTAACATGAAGAAGAGCCACTAGAATAACTAATGTGCTGTACACTGAAGTGATTTTAGCCAGAATTCCAAAGAAGAATATTTGAATATGCACAGTAAGCAATAAAGTTTGAAATTTAATATTTAAAACCATCGTTTAATCTGTCTGCAACAAAACAACAGAAAACAACAACGCGAAATAATCAGAGTATTAAAATTTAGAGTAGGCCCCAGGTACACGTGTTTTGTTTTGTTTTTTAAATCCTTTCTTTTTATGCGACAGAAACGGCTGTAATGGTAATAAAAACTGGTTGAACTGAATTGAACTGAAAATAAGAACTGACAACAACGACCCTTTTGTGCTTCATTTTTTTCAAGCATTAACTTCATTCTTCCATTCGTAAGAAGCAAAATTCAAATAATTTAAAACTAACCTCTTTTGTCCCTATTGTAATCATTCGCCGGTTGAAATGATGGCGTGTATTGGGAAAGGAGTGGTTAACCGTGACGTCAGTCTCACCCTGATGCAGCACCGTCACTGACTGGAACTCTTGTGCAACGTCACTACTAACACTGCTGTTGATGACGTACATAAGGGTGGACACGTCAGTCCTTGAACACTGTAGTTCCTGAGGAGTAGTTGCATTTATTAATTATGTTCTTTTCAGCCCAAAACAACAACAACAAAACCAGTTCTGTTAAATCTGCACACAGCAAAATGCGCTCTCGTTCTCTCTCTCTCTCTCTCTCTCTCTCTCTCTCTCTCTCTCTCTCTCTCTCTCTCTCTCTCTCTCTCTCTCTCTCTCTCTTCCCCCTTTCTCCCTGGCTTTTGGATTGGGAATAGGCCTATAACTTATGTAAAATCAAATTAAAATGTCGCAAGGCTATGTATACACAATTATCGACTACTTTGTAATTTCTGGTCAGGTTTTATTGAGGGGTGGGGGTGGGGGGGGGTGGTGTTACGTTGAAACGCGAAGGATAGTATGTCTGAAACGCGCACGATAGATCTAATCGTTTCGCTTTGCAAAGTATTCAATAATAGAGTGTATTTACCTTTGATTTGAGTTTGCGTTGTTGTTAGAAGAAGCTTTGTATAACGTTGATAATTTTTGTTAGTCCATATTTTTGGAGAATTCTCTAGATCTGCTTGTTTACTATCGATCGAAGTTTCGCGATATTTGAGAACATTCTTGGACAGAAAGGAAAATTGTATGACGTAAAACAGTGATGACGAATTTATTTATGATTGGTTATAATTGCGTCATACTCGATCGTTCCATCGTGTTCTGGAGTAGAGAAAAACTATATATTCGATGCTCTGTGTGAGAGAGGAGGTGGGGCCGGGTAGCTCAGTTGGTAAGAGCGTCTTGCTAGTAACCGAAAGGTCGCTGGTTCGAATCCCGGATTGGTCAACGTGTGATCATATTATTTTCCCCTTTACCAACAACTGGCCCGCTGGTGTCAGTATAAATCGGTCCAATAGTCACCTATATGCGAAAGTGTCGTGTGACTATAATCTACAAACAACAACGAGAGAGGAGAGGAGAGTGAAAAGACGATTGTATGCAGTTGTTGATGAACGCTGAATAAAGTTTGAAAACTTTATACGACTCCGTGCCTTGTGGCTGTTTGAACGGGTTGCGTGGATAAACGAATTTGGGCTACACTCATCAGTACTTCAGCATTGGGGCTGAATCAACTACTGATAGAAAAACACCATCGAACGAGTGTAACGAGTGTAACAAGGTGGGGGGGGGGGAGGGGAAGAGTGGATGCCCAATAGATCTACCTGTTCTGAATCCGAAACGTTGAATAAAATGGTTTCTACTCTTTCAGTTACTGCCACAACGTTGTCAAAGTAAGTTGCTGCTCTTGCCACCAGCGTTTTCTTTTTGGCAGAGATCGCCACGATCCATTGCGTGAACATGCGCAGTCCTGACGTCCGCCCTAGGCTTCTGTCGTATGCTTCGGCCTGAAGACATAAGCCTAGTTTAATTGCCATAAAATAAATAGAAAGCATGCATAATTTTATGTTCTGTCTATTGTTGTGGTTTTTTTTTTAGGGGGGTATCCTGTAGCTCAGTGGATAGTGAGCTGGTTTTCTATTCCGACCGTCGCGGGTTTGAACCCCGCGTGGGACGAACGTACGTAACTTCGGTACGAGACTTTTCAGGACGCTGAGGTTTTTCACACACACATGAGCCAAAACCTGCTCCAAAGTCGTTCACCTCAAAATTAAATAGCATACTTTTTTTTAATTTAAACTACGCTAATCCAGTGTCGAATGTACAAACTTTCGGTAAATACATTTCCTTTCCTATCCTATCATATCCTATCCTATCCCGTAACGCAAAGGTCATTGGGACGCCTCAGATGATCGTTTAACCAGCGTACTCCATCTTTCTCTGTCCTTAACAACCCTCATGGTTTTTGCTCAGTGTCAAGCCAGTCCATTCTCGAATGTTGTCCTCCCATCTCTTTTCCTATCTCCCTCTTCTTCTGCCTCCTTGCACCGTGCCTAAATGCATTTAAAACAAACAAACAAACAGTGAACTTGACTTGCCTCTTGAAACAAAACATCCACGTGCTCCGTTAAAAGAAGTAAGTGTTTGATGCCAAGGTCACCAAGTGTGTCTTTCATCATCTTTCTAACTAATGATGCCGTATTTAAACTGTTGACGTCATAGATGACGTGGTCGATCTGGCGGCCCACTAACTGTGACGTCAACAGGTGCAGTATTGTCCCTTAAGTCACAAAAAAAGAAAAAAAATGCATGCGATTAATTGAGAAGCGATCTTTCTGTATAAAAAGTATCACCACTTTCTGAAAATGTAGTGTTTGAATTCCCATGTTCGCTGTCTTTCTCCTTTGTTCTTTCGCATTTCTACTCAGTTCTATCAATCTACTAAACTATTTTCTTCGCTAGACCAGTCACCTATCTTTTTTCTTGAAATCTCTCAAAACTCCTCATTTGTGCAGAGGTCTGTTGGGTCAGCCTGGGGAAATTGGACGCTTTCTGTCAAATGGTCGCTAGGGCTTTCTATGACATTATTATATAGCAATATATAAAAATATATAGCAAAAGGTATATATATATTCTATTTTGTGTTTGTAAACGGAGGTTCGCCTCAGCGTCCCCTGCGTGGGATGCCTTTATTGTAAAGTGACCGGTTGGTGGAGTGCCTTCAGAGTTACCACTAGGGTTGTTTCTGCAGATCTTTTCTGGGGTGAGTCCTCTTTCAAGCAAGTCGTGGTACTGATTTTGTGGTCCTGATTCGGCTCTTTGCAGTCCGCTGGACTCTATAAACCATAAATTAACTAACTAAAATTTGATTTAAAGAAAATATTCTAACACATCTACCACATAGACTACTTTGTTCCCGAGATTATTATACAAAGTAGTTCTCTTGATAACAATTCAGAACTATTCATTCACATAGACAACAAGCAACTGTTCTATTTAAATGTAAAAAGGATAAATCGATAATACAAAAATATATTTACAAATAAGTTAAATAAAGGCTAAAAGATTTTGAAATATATATAGCCTTAACAAGCAAAAACTGTACTATTAAAAAGGCTACTTACAAAAGCTGTCGTCATAAACGATGACGCAGTTTTGCCAGCGCTGTTCATCGATGACACTCAGGATACCCTTAACTGTAATCTGAGGTGTAGGAATCCAGTTTTCGTCAGTCACAAGCTTCACGGTGCTTGATTTCTGACCAGCAAATATTTTACACACCGTTTCCTCTTGAACAGGACAAGAAGTTGTATTGGAAGTCTTGACGCGCATGTGAGAAAGCCATATGACGCAGTCCTCAATTAGACATTCATACTCTTCTTCTGGAAAGGCTGCAATAGTTTGAAAGAAAGAAAACAAAATCCAATCAGCCCAGTGCAAACATTTTTCTTTGGAAATGCATGGAAATGGAAAAGGAAGCGGAATTTACCTGAATTAATTGAAGAAGAACGTAAAAGGTTGTCTAAAGATCAAGAAGTAATTATTCGTTAGCGAAAAAAAAAATCTTTTAAACTCATGTAATCTAAAGCTACGAGCTATTTCTCTTGTTTATTTATTTATTTGGCAGTAAAAGTAGTTTTTTAGATTCTAGAAGAAGCTAAGAAAAAGGTGATAATGGAACGCGAATACGCAATGAAAGATTTTTAATCACTCTCTTGTCAATGACAACGATTATAAGGCCCACACAATGTCCCCTGATGACATTACCTTTCACAAGAATATCCAGTTCCTCACAACACCTCTGTGAATGGATATCGGCAGACGACAACCCCATCGGCCCCCAGTGCCAAACTGCAGCAAGTGATGCAAACCACATGGCATGCATGATGAAGCTGACTTGGTTTTCTTACATGCAGGAAAATAGTAAAATGCTGTCTGTTTCTTTCGATGATATCAACGAGTTCAACTGCTATTTAAAACTGAAATATAATTATGCACTTTCCATACTTGGCCCGTTAAGGTGCGCAGCTATAAAGAATAAAAAACAAAAGTACGTGGCATGAAAAAACTGCTAAAGCCCGCACTATGTTTGATGCAAGGAAGGAGAGTTCCTCCCTCAGCTGCAACGAATTCATTGAATTGAAAGTCCAATAATAGTAAACTTTGTTTGCTCGGGCTGCTTTTCAAATTGTCCAGTCATTCCATCCATTAAAAGAATGGTTCGGTGAATTACTAAATCTACAAACCGTAAGCTGAAACTAAAAGCTAAAAGGTACTCAATTAAGTTGCTAACAAACGCGACAGGTTTTCTTTGCACAACATACCTTGTATAGTTAATGCAATCTATCACAAAATGCAAGGGACACCAAGAAGAACAAAACCGACAACCGCAGTATTAATCCAGAATAATGCATAATCAAGTATGTCTCTGATTAGGCTTGAATTATTATTTTTTATGATTCTATAAGCTTTAGACTTGTATGGTTATCTGACTTTACATGCTTCAGAAGAATTTCCCTGCTTCAGCTTCAGACGGTTGTGTAATCTCTCTTGATTCTTCTATTACTTTTCTCGCCTATTTCAGGCAACAGAAACTGAATGCGATCTAAGCCACGCTTCTCGTCAATTTAGCACGACACAAGCCAGGCTTCTCGCCCATTTAGCACGATTCTCAATGTTTATCTTGAAATCCAATTAGCCTGTCAGCTAATGTCTTTTACCCGAATCGATCGATGCGCTTTATAATTTGTAGACTCTATAAAATTCACACTACTTCAAAGCAGAAAGACAAAACGTTCTCCGTAAGGAAGTAGAAGAATTTTCAGTTTAAACGGGCCAATTTCTTTCAACATGTAAAACAGCCTGCTGACACATTAGTTCTGTGTAAATATTATACAAATAGCAATGACGGTTGTCGTAAATGATGACGATGTTGTTATCGTAACCGTTGAACACTCACCTTCTGTAGATGGTTCAAGTAAATTTCAGTTACTGTGTTGTTAACCTTGTTGCTATAAAGGGTGAATGTCCCAAGATTCCGAACACTAGAACATGATTTCTGTGGAAGGTTCATTTATATAATATCAGTTACTGTCGTTGTTGATATTGATTTTTTAAAATTCGTTATTCATTGATATTCATAAAATGTAGGCTAATCTCCATGACGATTGTTTTGAATTGTTCTACCACTTCTATTAGATGTACGTGTAGGCTACCTCCGTGCTGCCAAGAGACCACACAATTGCAAGTAATCTCTAAAAGCTTGCAAAATTCGATTGCTGGAATCGTTAAATTAGCAAATCAATATTTGAAGAGAGTTCACAATCCCAGGCAGAAAAAATAATGGGGTGGGGGTGGGGAGAATCAAGCAACAATACTCAATGATCAAGCTACTGATATCGACCATTACACCCGCGCCCTGACATTTGAAAAAGTGCACAATTTTATATGAATGATATAGTAAACCTTAGCAATAGACCTACTGTGTAGCTGACGTATTTTCATATTTAAAAAAAATTAAAAAGAAATTGGTCAAGTATTTTTTTGAGATAATGCAAAATAAATACGAGCGACCGACTGACTGACCAACGGACTGCCCTAGAAATATGGGCCATGATTTAAAGTAGCCTACTTGTATACCATGAATTATTAAAATAGTTTTTATCGTTTTTCTTTTGTTTTTGTTTTTTCAAATACAAGCGACCTGGACCTTCGATGGCATGGGAGGCAGGATACTAACTCAGGTAATGTTTCTATGAAGCTCGATCAAGCTCCGTTTAGCGTTTCTTGAGATATGGCGAGTTACGGGCCTACCGACAGACTTTTGGCTCGCTCTGATTCTCGACTACATCAAAGTATTTTCAGATAATTCTGGAAATACAAAAAGGTCACAATAAATAAACAAATGAGATTACATTGAGCCGTCTCTGAGCTGTAATCATCTGAAGTCTGCACGACTCAAAATCACTGCAGGAAAATAGTTTTAAAGCACGCCGTTGTGCACCCGTTAAAGTAATTAGAAACTCCCGTATTGCATTGTGCAAACCACTGATTGCGAAACTCATACGTTTAGCTACTTAAGAGGATCTAGATGAAAAATCATTAGAACACTTAGGTCGACAACATATATTCAGAAAGGCGAAAAATAAGGATACCAAACTTTCAATTGTATTATGCCATAATTTTATTTTACATGAAGCATACAACTCAATTACAATTAGGTCATAGTCCAGTGCCGGTCAATTAAGAGTACTGCGCTACTCAAGCAAACTTCATTTGGATTTTGATTGGGTATTGAACCACTGAACCAACCGCATCTTTTATTATTTTAATCTGTTTCTATAATCTCTTCAAATATCAAGTAGATTATGTATACGCACGCATGCGCAATTATGTTTTTCTCTCAACTCTGAACAGGTGCAGTAAATGAATTCAGGAATCTGGCATCGAGAGTGATAAACTTTGTATAGTTGGGGGCAGGTGTCCTTTGTTCACCTTGTAGCACAACAGACACACCCGTTAAACAAATAAAATTAACGCAACGATACAGCCTAAGCGCTAAATTGGATAAAAGGAGACAAGGTTAACTACTGCTAAGTGATCGTCCCCTTTACGCTTATGTGTCCGGGGACGTTAATCTATATAACTAACTACCTACTGCTAAGCATGTTAGATCATTCGTATTAGTACTTTCTCAAAGGTCAAGGTCATCGTGCTTTACCATTTTTAAAAACACGTTTTGCGCTGTATCTCAAAGTGGCTGATCCGATTTTTGTAATTTTTTTGCTTGCAGATATTTGGTATTTGGCCTATCATACCACGTTTTTCTTTTGCTTCCTTAGGATAAAGCCCAGTCACAACACCGCCAACAAATATGTATTTTTAGGCTACTGCGTCGCAAGTTAAGCACCGTCCAGTGCGGTTAGCACTTGGATAGGTGACCGCAAAACGTGAAGCGACAAATAACAACGCCCCCAGTTGACTCAACTGTGACTGAGTACCTACTCTCTTAAGGGTGGGGAAGGAAAAGCAGCGAGGGAGAGAGATGGGCATCACCCTCATTACGCTGGCCCAAGATAAGTGTGATCTCCAACTTCACGCTCCCCTATGGCCACAAGGCTATGGGACTACCTAGCTACCGACTACCATGTCGACTATGTAAGTGTCTGGAAATACATTTGAATGACCTACCATCTTTTTTAAATATGGCAAAAGCATGTGATTGAACAAAACGTGAAATTCGGACCGACAGATCGACAAGCTGACCGTCTAATGGACTGTCACTGATTGACTGGTCATGAGCTAGAAAGTACCAGTATACAAATCATCAAAAGCGGCTCGGCCGGTTTGTAGGCCCTATATATAAACTTGTTTTAGCAAAGAATTGACTCCAGCGACCTTGATCTTTGAGGCAGAGCAAATACGGTGACACAGGAAGCTGCATATTAACCTAATTAATGTTCGAACAAAATCCATCCAGTGGTCCTTGAACTATGTCTCGCGACGGATCGACGAACGGACCGACAAATGGCACGTTATGATTCACGGCCATTTCAATGTATTTCCAGATATTATCTAGATATTTTGAGGAAATGCTAAGTAAGCAAAATAATTGTTAATGTATGCCACACTTAAAATATCAATGTAGGTCTACGGAGGTCGACTATAAAGACAGGTCGGTGAATCTGAATAACACTAAGTGATCAATAAAACAAATTTATCCTCGTTATGAATGTCGAATACAATCATAATAAACGAAAGAAATTCTAATAATTACCACAAAGGCACACACTGCTGGAATAAGATATATTACACAATGAAGCCTGGTAATTCTGGCACCGAAAAGCTCGCACATGGCGAAGTCGGCAGCATAATTATGTGAGCCTTAAAACAAATAGTATCCGAATGGCAGTAGAAAATTAGCAAGAACTGTTTCCAAATAGACTCTAAAATAAAGTGCCTGATTTATCCTATAGACCTATAGAAACGGTTCTTGTATACCTCGCATACCCATGCTGTTATACATGCTCAGTGCAGTTAAGAAAGATTTGACATTCAACAAGCAATAAACGGATGGCACTTAAATAGACGTGTGGTCAGGGTACTGAAAATAATACACTTGTTGCAACAGAAGACGTAAAATATGTCTGTAGTCACGGTACTGAAAACACGCCACTAACATTGTGTGGCCATATCCTAAAACGCGACAATAAGGTCACTATAAGAAAAGCCTCATGAGGTCTGCAACTCGTCTTTTTCCCACGGCTGTATTTCCCATTGTATTAAATGCTCGACCCCAGTTGCTATATGGGGGAGACCGGGGCATGTTGAATCAGGAGGAACGTTAAAGTGAAGTTTCTGCAAACAATATTGCCCTCACAATTTTGTAATGCTAGCTACACTTTTACTTTTATAGTCGAGGGACGATTACATTAGCAATCAGTCTCCATACCACATGTCCGCGAAGCTTGCTCAGCAGAGGCTGTATAAAGCGCTGATAAAACATTAAGTATAGCAAATATGTAATTTGGTTTCCAAACCTCAAGTAGAGAAACAATAACGCTCACTTGCCTGCAAATACTCCTCAACGCTAAAAGGGCGGTGGCGTGACAGAAACACTGCAGGGAACTGTTTAAAACGATCACTGCGAACACACGAAATTCATGGCCTAATTAAATGATAAATATTTCCGAGGTTAGACGCGTCTAATATTAGTGTTATTTCTTTATCAGGCAAATACAAGGTGAAATTGTGGTATAAGTCTATATCTGTTTTCTTTTATTTCAATGTGTAACTTGATTTTAAAAAAGATAATCACTGCACTTCTTTCTAAAGATGTATGTGCACGAAAAATTATAACATTTGCTGATTATAGATCCCACGTCATTTTGTCGTATATTTTGACCATTCTAATTTTGTTGAGGACAGAGAAAGATGGAGTACGCTGGTTAAACGATCATCTGTGGTGCCCCTACGACCTCCGAGTTACGGATAGGATAGGAATAGGATATGATAATTTTGTCAGTCTCATTTAGGTATTCTTACTCCCTTGTAAGGTCTTCTCAAGAGCTATCGGGCTGTTAGTGCTTGTTTGTGCTTGCGTGGGAGTGTGGTTTTTGTGTGGTTTATTTTCAATGTTGATCTCTTTGTTAAAATTATTTTTTTTTTTAATGCTAATGCTTGTTTATTTATTGATTGTAATAGACTGTACTGTGCGCGTTGCTGTGTTTGATGCGCTTTGAGCAGACTATTGTTTGGTAGTGCGCTTTCTAAATAAAATGATGATGATGATGACGACCATCACAAGTATTATTGTTAATAATAAATTAAATTATTATTATTATTATTTTATTGCACAGCTGTGGCACGTGACAGCTACGGCTGTGGTCTACTGAGGGCTCCTCGACACGACATTCTTTTAGGAGATTTCATTAGGTAACTAGCCTACCAAACGAGGTAAAATGAACTGAAATGAACTGTTTTTAATGTAGCGTACTTACTAGCTCAAAGAGCTGCCCAAGGCGCTGGCTGCAACATGATTTAACTCCAATTGCTCAAGGCACAAACTTGCAGCTTGATGCGCACTGTCCAACTCCTTAACCAACTGAGTGATCCCGAACGAACTAATAACGTATGCGGCGTTTATTTGAACCAGTCGCGCGCCTTTGTTTCTTGTTGTTGATGTTTTTGTTGACTAAATGTCTGGATTCTTTAACGTGCCGCTCCGGCGATAAGGATTGAAGTTTTGGTGAAACATTGTATAACGAGACATTAAAGAAGGTCGACTACTGTTAAGAAAGTAGATCTCCCGTCACGTCACCGGCGGGATGCAAAGTCAGACTCTTGCACGCCAGGCGTGCGTTCTACCACGGAACCACTGACTTTGTTACCCTGGGTACACAAAATATGTCGATGACGTAAACGATGGTACCAAAAACGTTGGTCAACAGTTTCCCATTGACATCTGGAAAGGGTAGGTGACCGTCACTGGTACCCTAGATTGGGTCGTTTGTATGTAAGCAAACGAAACTCCAGCATTTTCCCGCTTAAACCGCTACCTCTTAAAAGGACTGTTAGTTTCATACATCACAGTTAAATTGTAAAACCACAGTTTATCGCTTCCTTGGGAAGTTAGGCGCGCTTCTACCAATCAACATTATTAGGTCTACTTCTAACCAGTGAGCATTCTAAACACACAGCAACACTCTCAGTCTTGAAATGCGTCTTGCGTCAGCGGCTTTACCCTCACATTGACTTTTGCCACACATCACTAACCCACATAACAATCCAAACTACATCAGCAATGATTAGGCCATATCATGGTCTCCAGTGCATCGCTTTCCAAATATTTTCTCAGCAAACACGCATTCAACTAGAATAGTTGCCATGGTTACGCTAAGAATCATTGACAGAGGACTTGCCAACGGATGTCACGCTAACATTTTCAGATTTTCGTTCCTGTTTACACAGAGTTGGTACATTTGCGTCCAATGCAATGAAAATTTAAACTGACAGAATATGCAGCCTATAGGTTATCATATCTATATACGCAACATTTTGCAATAATGATCGTAGACTGAACAACTGGACTAGGACTACTTCCTGCTATGCCAAAGGCTTCAAACTCTAGTTTCGATATCATTCCGGTTTAAAGTAAGGTCCATGATGAAGCATTACCTTGGAATGTAAACTGATGGTCCTGTCTTTTTGTTACGTTGAAACGCGAAGAATTGTATGTCTGAAGCGCGCACGATAGATCTGTTCGTTTTATTTTGCAAGGTATTCAATAATAGAGTGTATTTACCGTTCATTTGAGTTTGCATGGATGTTAGGAGAGACTTTGTATAACGTTGGTGATTTTCGATGGTCGATATTATTGGAGAATTCTCTAGATTTGAGTGTTTACTGTCGATAGAAACTTCCCGATAAATATCGAAGTTTGAGAACGTTCCTGGAATGTTTAGAAAGATGTATGACGTAAGTCAGTGATGACGATCTTTAGTTTGATTGGTGGTATTGCGTCATTCTACCGTGTTCTAAATTGTTCGGGAGTATGAAGAGACTATATAAGTGCCACACTGTTTCAAAAGGGTGTGTTGTTGATAGTGAGTTGGAAAGTAAAAGTTGAGAGTGGAAAAGCGATTGAGCGATTGTATGCAGTTGTTGTTGTGTGCTGAATAAAAGTGGAAAACTTCATACGTCGACTCTGTGACTTGTATGCTGATTGAACGGGTTGCGTGGATAAACGAATCTGAGCTACACTCATCAGTACTTCAGCATTGGGGCTGAATCAACTACTGAGAAAACATCACCATCAAACGGAGTGTAACACTTTTGAAATGGGCTTCAACCTTGTCATTGCAGCAGTAGTTTGTGCAATCCTGGAGAGGACTTCCTGACGGGACCCATTGTCTGATACAATGGCTCCTAAATATTTTAAGCTGTGCACTGTGTTGAGGGATTGGCCTTGGACTTTGAAGTCCATGTTCAGGGGCGGATCAGTTAGTTTTTTTGGGGGGGGGTTTCCAAAATTCGTATAAAAAAATAAATAAATAAAATATATATATATATATATATATATATATATATATATATATATAGGCTTATAAACTATGGTTTCTGGGCACCTTAAAAGTCACCAACCGGTCATTTGGGTACCCGACTTTGGATCTGGGGACCCAGCTGGGTCCCCGGATCCAAGGCGGCTCCCAGAAAACGATCTTAGGGTAAGCGCAGTGCCTCGACGATTAGGGTAAGGCAGTGCCTCGACGATTAGGGTAAGGCAGTGCGCTCGAAACGGGTTAGGGTTAGGGTTAGCGGTCCGTCTACAAGTGATAATTTACATATAATTATAGTGGGGGTACCCAAAAGCAAGGGGGTATATCTATATATATATATATATATATATATATATATATATATATATATATATATATATATATATATATATATATATATATATATAATTTATTTTAGGTTTATGTTTATTTTTATTTTTATAATTGTATTCTCTCTTTCTCTTTCTCTCCTTCTTCTTCTTCTTTCTTTTCCTTTTTTTTTTTTTTTTTTTGGGCTGGGGGGGGGGGGGGGTTCCGGAAACCCCGGAAACCCCCCCCCTCGTCCGCCCCTGCATGTTGATGCCTTTGGTGTTGTTGGTCATCATTTTGGTCTTCTCTGCACTTATTTCCATTCCATAGGCTCTGGAGGTGGTGTCAAGTCTCTGTACCAGCTGTTCAAGTTCTTGTTCTGAATCCTGCTTGTTCTTCATCTATGATTTGTTCAGCTTGGGGTTTCAACCTGTTGAGAATTATTTTCAGGAGGACCTTGCTGGGATGGGTGATGAAGCTGATGCTGCGGTAATTTTAACATTGCTAAAGGTTACATTTTTTGGGAAGAGTGATGACAAGCGACTGAGTCCATGGTGTAGGCCAGTCCCCACTCTGCCAGATTTTGTTACAAATAATAGTGAGGGGATCAATCATCGCTTCTCCTTCTGCTCGAAGCAATTCCGCGGGTATGTTGTCCACTCTTGCTGACTTCCCCTTCTTCAGCGATTGCACTGCTGCTGCCTCAACTTCTTCTCGGAGAATTGGGAGGATTTCTTCTTCTTCTCTGTTCTAGGGACATGCTAGAACTGATGGGTCTCCGTTTGGTGTGACTGTGTGGTTGTAAAGGTCAGAGCAGTACTCTGTCTATCTGTCCAAGACTTCTTGTTCTTCTGTAAGGCATATGCCAGACTTGCTTTGGATAGTGGAGACCTTGGGCTGTTTAACACTTGACAGCCTCTTTATAGTCTAATAAGACCTTCTTGCTGTTGTTCTTGTTCAGACTGTCCTTTATTTCCTGGCATTGATCTTATAATAATAATAATAATAATAATAATAATAATAATAATAATAATAATAATAATAATAATAATAATAATTTATTTTGTATAGCGCAATTCAAACATAAAATGCTTCACAAAGCGCTTGATCACACGCAGCCACACACAGATACACACGCTTAATAAATCTATTCTGCATTTAAAAACAAGACAACATGTAAACCTAGTAAAGGTAACAAACCAACAAATAAAAGTATAAAATCAGTCAATCAATCAATAAACTTATAAAAATAAATGAATAATTTCACAGAAAAAATTTAAGTTCTCCTTTGCTGTGCGCATGCCTTTTCGGATGTCACTGTTGATTTTTCGGTAGACATCTACATCCTGTGAGGTGTTCTTTTTCTTGTTCATCTCTCTTCGTTTATCACACAGTTCAAAAAGTTCAGGTGCGATCCACGGTTTCTTCTTTGGGCGGTGCTTGCCAAGGATCTCAGTGGCGGAATCTGTCACATCTGAGTTGAAGGTGGTGGTCATGGTGTAGACATCTACTTCACGAGCTCTCAAAATGAGCAGTGGTGCAAATTTCCCTCCAATTGTGGCTTGAAATATTTCTGCCACCTCCGGGGCTTGCAGTTTGTCCAGGTCGAACTTCAGTCTAGTGCACTTTGCTGTTTTTACTCTCTTCAAACGGAGCCGGAAAGACATCTTCACGAGATCGTGTTCACTTCCGATGTCTGCTCCTGGAAAGGTGCGTGTCCTGCCAATGTTGATGCTTGATCTGAAGCGTGTCTTGACCATGAGGTAGTCGATCTGGTTATGATGCTCCCCGCCGGGACTGTGCCATGTCCATCGTCTGCATTTTTTGTGGAGACCAAGAGTGTTTGCCAGTATCAGATTGTTGTATCTGGCAAACTCCAAGAGTCTCAGACCTCTGTCATTTGTCTCGTCGTTGCATTCGGGTCCACATGTATCCAGTTGTGGTGCGCATCTTGGCCAACATTGGCATTCCAGTCGCCTTGCACTATGACTATGTCCTTCTTCGGCACTTGGTCAAGGACAGCCTGTAGATGTTCATAGAAATCCTCCACTTCGCTGTCGTCTTAGTCTGAGGTTGGGGCATAGGCCTGAATGATTGTGATGTTGAAAGACGGATGGTAATGAATCTACTGGAGCGGCAACCCATGACAGTGGCTAGAATATCTCTGTGGACCAAGAATCCAACGCTGTGTTCGTGCCGGTCTTCTCTCCCGCTGAAATAAAGCTTGTGGCCTTTGTCGGTCGTTGTTTCACCTAGGCCTTTCCAGCGCAGTTCGCTGATGCCTAAAATGTTCCATCGGTAGTGGTCCAGCTCGTGGGCTAGTTCTTCTAATTTTCCCTCCGCAGTTAGGGTCCTGACATTCCAGGTTCCTATGACGAAGTTGTCTCTTGTGCTGATCTTGCTAAGTTGTCCATCAGTAGCACACTTATCATCTCCGTCCTGGTTGCCAACGGAAGGCTCGGTCCTTGGTGACCCGGGCGACGACCGATCCGGAGTGGTTCTTTTCATCATATGGTGTATGTGCTTTGGGAAAGAAAGACCTGACAGGGCCCAATCCTCTCCAGGCTGTTGTCCACAGCCGAAAGCCACACTTAATAATACAAGATACTATATGCGCGTTGTAACTCCTAAACCAGATTCAAACCGGGCCGATCTTTGTAATAACCAACATACAAGCTCACATGCTGCACACACTTCTACATACACATATTCACACATTTATCACTCAAATCTTGTAAATTGTGCACACAATTCCTTTTGTAGTAGGGGTCACAAGAATAGAGGAGAAGTCCGATGAGAATCAAAAACAAACTTCAGTGACAATATTTGCTTCTAGTATTTAATTTGCCTTGCAGGTATGGATGTTTGGTATTTTGCGAAGTACGGGGTTCCAAATAATGTAGTAATATAATAATACTAATTGCATTGTTTGTAATAGTATTTACAATAGACGTGATGAGAGAGAGAGAGAGAGAGAGAGAGAGAGAGAGAGAGAGAGAGAGAGAGAGGAGAGAGACAGAGACAGAGACAGACAGACAGACAGACAGACAGAGACAGAAAGGCGTGCAGTCACTGAAAACTATATTTTAAATATTTTAAAATTAACATGAAGAAAACAGCAGACAAATATATTTTAATTTGAAATATATTTAAGACAATATCGTGTGCGTACCATTATTTTGATTAAAATATGAACATCATACTAATGATTATTACTTTATTTTACAAGGGGTGAGAGTAGAATCTGTCACAATGACGCTAAATAAATACCACATTTAATTCTTCAGTTATAAAGTTATTTCTTAAATAAATACCACATTTAATTCTTCAGTTATAAAGTTATTTCAAAAGAATGATATGAAAAGTTATTCGCTGTTGCACGAAATATGACCTCAGTCATATTTTAAAATAGTCTATTGCTTTCCCGCAATAACGAATCAGAAAAGCTGCGAACAGGCTGTTTAAGGGTACGGATCATGCTAAACCCCGGCACTTTGACGTCCGGGGGCTTTTGCCGCCGCAACCCAACTGGTTGGAATCTGTGGTAATGCCCTTTTCCCCCCCCTTCTTTCCCACCATGAAAACCAGGCCGGATGCCCGTTCATCTGCTGCCAGCCAGTTGCCATCGCTGCCGTCCAGCCAGCAAAAAATCTTTGGTCCGCTTTAGTCCCAACAAAAAAAAAAAAAAAAAAAAAAACGGCTGGCTGGTCATAGCCCATCTTTGTATACAAAGTAAAGTGTGGCAGCACAATTCGCCGACCGCAACTTCGGGCTCTACCCCGTAACACTGGTGACGGCAATTTGCAGACCGGCAACTGTCTGACGCAACCTTGTCGGGCTTAGCATGAACGTAGCCTTAGGAGGTTGAAAAATGAACGTAGCCTTAGGAGGATAAAACGATTCTGCGGCACTTGAGCAGAAAAGATGGCAGAGGCTGCAAAACGAAACCGATGAACCGAAGGCCGTTAAACCGACTGAAGATGGCGGAGGTGGACGATGGCGGAGGCTGATAAATGAAGATGGCGGAAGCTGTTAAGATGAAGATGACGGCCAAGGCAGACTGAAAATGATGGAGACTGTTAAACTAAAGATGGCGGAATGCAGACGCAGGAGTCTGAGCACAAAACGGCTGAAGACAAACAGCTGAAATTTCAAGGTCTGTAGAATTCAGCATCTGATGATTTACGTGGGGGTTTGACCTCTGCCTTATCAAGTTGCTTCCCTTTAACATCTGCTTTACGAAGTTGCTTGCGTTTTAAGTTGTTTACTGATGGATCCTCTTGATTGTTCAATGTGCCCTGTAACCATAACGATGATGGCGATGATGATGATGATACTGATGATGATGATGATAATTATTACGATGGTGATGACGACCAATAATGATGATGATGATGACGAAAATAATCCAAACGCTTTGAGGGAAAAGCTATATTTATAAACGAAATAAATTATTACAGTATTTTTAAACACGAAAAAATAATGTTGCAAATCCAAAGGTGGGTCGACATGACATCGAAACACAAAAGATCTAAACGTCTTAAAATCGAACCGACGTGATCGAAATGTCTTAAAATCGAACCAACATATAATAAAGTCGAACCGACATATGACTGAAACGTCTAAAAATAGAACCGACATACGATGGATACGTCTTAAATCTATGACGGCATACTAGCGCCAAAACCTAATAATTACAAATATTATGAGATAATTACAAACATCATGGGTTATTTACAATTATCAAGGGATATATACAATTATCATTGAAAATTACAAAAATATCTTCGCGTGATCCTGTTTAATTTTTATTTTTGGTTCTAGCAATCTGTCTGGAAATGCGCCAAAACCGAAAATTGTAATTATCACATAATAATTACAATTTTCACTTCATAATTACAATTTTTACGTGATCATGCTTAATCCTGACTAAAGCGGTTTAACTAGCACCAAAACGTGCATTTACAAGTATCAGTGATAATAGTAATAACACGTGTTTTATGTAAATTAATTCACACTATGACGAACTAATACCGCCAAAATCTGATAATTACAAATATCATGTGATAATTACAAATATCAACGACATATTTACTATTAACACGTAAAAATTGTAATTATCAAGTGAAAATTACAATTTTTGGTTTTGGCCCATTTCCAGACGGATTGCTAGAGCCAAAATTAAAAATTAAACATGATCACGCAAAGATATTTGTAATTTTTCAATAATAATTGTAATTATCCATTGATAATGGTAATTTTTCTATTATATTTGTCATTATCTCATGACATTTGTAATTATTAGGCTTTGGTGCTAGGAAGGCGTGGCAAATACTGATAATTATTAATTAACACTGTGGATTACCGGTTTCTCTGTAAATTACACAGAACACGTGTTAATTTCAATTATCTCGTGATAATGGTAACTGTCGGTTTTGGCGCTAATAGGCCGTCATAAAAATCGAACCGATATATGACCGAAACGTCTTACATTCGAATTGTCAATATATCGAACTGAAAAAAAGTCAAAACGTCATTTGTCAAATGTTTCGTTATTTTGTCGTTAAGATATTTTTCAATCAGTCGAGCCAGTTATAAGAGGTGGAAAAAATAAGAACATACATGTAGAAGAGTGAATTTTGTTTGTTTGATGTCATAATTCTATATTCATATATTTTATTTCATTATCCAGTTTTAGTAAATCTCTTATATCTATGTCCGCCCGAACATCGTCATCATCGGTTATTATATTTTGATTAGTCTTGATTAGTATTTTTGCGTATGGTTGCCTTAAATACGTGAAAAACGTGATTTGTACATTTTTTAATCAATTACTAGCGTTTTGTGTTCAATTTAGTTTCAAGTAGAATCAAATAGCGAAGCATAATTTCATAAGATTTTTTCAGTATTATAGGATATTTGTACAATACGTAAGGAAGATTTGTGAGTTCTTTTGATGGTTTTGGAAATAATTATAATTTGAAGATTTTGCGCCACTTCTTGGTTAGCTTTCAGTGCAGAGGAATGTAACTCTGATGTTGTAGAGTCCGACAGGGTTTGGTGGATTATACAGTTTGTTACAGCAAACAAAAAAACAGAGTCGTGGTAGTGCTTTTGTAATACTAGCTAGCCATTATTTTCTGTTTTGGAGATCGTTTTGTGAAACTGTGAATTTGTGTTTTTGTTAGTTAGTTAGTTAAAATAGATTAACGTCCCCGGACACATAAGCGTATAGGGGACGATTACATACGTTACATTGAAGTAGTATGTAAGCTACATATTTTGCCTTATTTGATTATATTTTATCGTTTGATGGTGATAATGATTATGATAGAGATAAAGATTTATAGGCTGAATTCATATTATTTGTCGTTTATTCTTGTCATTATTATAACCTTGTTTACTAAATTAAACATAATCTTGTCGAAATAATGTTTTTGGAAATGGTTTGATGAAGTAATAGTTTTTGTCACCAAGACCTACTCTTTGTTATTTATTATTTTGTATCTTTTGATAAAAGATGTCAAGATTTTTATAGGTTTATTCTACTTAATATTTTTGTAATCGATTAACGTATCGATATATTTTTTTATATTTAATTCTATGTTGCTTTGTTTACCTTTTTGTTACCATGTTATAAAAACAAAAGTCAACTGATGTTTTGTTGAATGTAATTTTGCTCAAATTATTTATTAAGTCTTTTATGAATATAAGCTTATTGATTTTGTAAATAGTTCTCGCGAAGCAGTTTAATAATTCTTTTACCTATTTAGTAGTAGTAGTAGTAGTAGTAGTAGTGTAGGGACTAGATCATGGTGATCATTAAGCCTCACGGCTTATTTAAATGTCCCATCTTTAGCACATATATTTCAGGTCTGATATAAGCCGGCTCAAGACGCTCAACTATCAAAATCATATTTTATAGATTTTAAAATCTCTTGTTCATCAATAAGATTTTTGAAACTGTTTAAAGTTTTTGCCTGTTTAATATTTTGTGGAAGTTTGTTCCATAGAGGTGCAACTCTATTACTAAAAGTATGTTTTCGAAGATTAGTACGGCTATGCTTAATAAATAATTTGTTAACAGAGTTTCTTGTTATATCAAATTTGTTTAGTTCAAAAAATTTGTTAGTATCTAATTCATCAATATTATTAAAAATTTTATAAGCTTGTATTAGGTCCCCTCTCACTCTTCTGGCTTTTAGGCTTGGCAGACTTAATGATTCCAGTCTGTCTCTGTAAGAAATATCTTTCAGTCCTGGAACCATTTTAGTTGCTCGCCTTTGTACACGCTCAATAGCAGCGGACTGTCTCTTTAATAAAGGGTACCAAATAATATTGCCATATTCTAGAAGAGGTCTAACCAAGGACTTGTAAAGTTGTACAAATGATGATTTATCTAGATACAAAAAACATCGCCGTATAATTCCGAGAGTTTTATTTGCCTTATTAATTACTTCACTAACGTGACAATCAAAAGTTAGCATAGAGTCAAATGTTATTCCTAAATCTTTTTCGCTATCACATTTAGTAACTAATACCTGTACATTGTTCACAGTCATGTAATAATCATTTTGGGGGTTGTTTTTGCCTATGTGAAGGACCTTACATTTGGTAGTATTAAAATATAGTTGCCAGGTTTCTGTCCATTTCTGTAGTTCATTTATATCATTTTGTATAATTTGACTATCTTTTGGAGAACAATATAATTTTGTATCGTCTGCAAATATTTTACATGAACTTTGCACAGAATCTGGCAAGTCATTAATAAAAAGTATAAACAGTATTGGTCCCAGAATGCTACCTTGGGGAATACGGCTGAAAACTTGTTTTTTTATAGAATATTCATTACCAACTCTAACTCTTTGTGTCCGATCTGTCAAAAAATTTCTTATCCACTGTATGATATTGCCCGATATACCATATTCTTCAATTTTTAGGAGTAATCTTTCGTGGGGGACAGAGTCAAACGCTTTCTGAAAGTCTAAATAAAGTATATCAATAGAATCTTTGTTATCTAACATTAGTGTAAAGTCTTCCATAACTTCCAAAAGTTGAGTAATACATGATCTATGTTTTCGAAAACCATGCTGGCAGTCAGAAAATAATTTATTGCTACCCATATAATTTACTATAACATCACGTAATATTCCCTCCAGTACCTTGCAAATTACACATGTAAGACTAACAGGGCGATAATTACTAGGTTCGCTTCTTGTGCCTTTTTAAAAAATAGCTATTACATTTGCTAAATGAATAACTTCGAGATTTAGATACTTAAAGATTTTATTTTGTTTTCAGGGTCGTTTTTATTTTATTTTTTCTTTATTGACGTCTATTTCTTTGCGTCAGTAAAGTCTTTGAAGTGTTCACCAATGTCTGGCCTACCTCGTTGATGAAATGAACCCTTGGAGTGAATGTGTGTTATACCTGTTCACATTACCCACACCCTACAACATACATACTTACACATACACTCAAATGCTCACAACTTCATTGTTTCTCGCACCCACAAAATTAAGTCTATGAGACGTTTTTTTTCCTCGATATTTGTCCATTCAATATTATTCGCTATTATTTTTTAATAATATGACGTTCTATCTGCAGTTTTTTCGATCATTTAACGTTCGATCAAGTGTCATATCGATCTTCTGTCTTTCGAGCCGATGACGCTTTCATCATTTCACTGTTCGATGTATTCGAATTTGAGACGTTTCGATCTTGTGTCGGTACGATCTATGGCGCATCGATCATATGACGGTTCGATCTATAGACATTTGGATCATATGTTTTCGATCAACGGTCGTTCGATTTATCGATATAACGTCATAGAACCAATCCAAATAATGATGATAACAGTGATGGCGTTGCCGCCGCTTATAATCATGAGAGGCAACGATGATAAAGACGATAACGAATAAATGAAGACGATGATAATAATAGACAGTCGTATTGATTCCCTTATCGATCGATTAAAATCTTGTTTGACTACAATGAATGGCAGTGGCATTTTGGGTTCCGCTACAGCGCAGTTGTTTCTGTACAACGCAGATCTAAGCATCTTATGAATCATTATATAATAATATATATACTTCATGTATGAAAACATAGAAATGTTTACCTCTACCCTCCACTGCAAACCACCGCACTATAGTAGAACCCCGATTATGTAGGCCCTAAATGAGGCCATTGTGAGTGTGTTTCACTCACAGACAGGGTCAACGACAATGCTGATGCTGAAAAAGAACATTCCAAACTACCTGAAGCCTTATGTCCGTGTTTGTTTGGTAGACACTGTCGCAATCGTACAGTCTGACCTTTCCCTGGACGTCTGGGCGTAGTGGTAGTGGCCGTAGTGGTCGTGGCAGCGGGTCTGGCGGTGATTGAGGAATTAGGGCACTCTTACTCGACTCCGTTCCTATTAAAATATTTCGTAATAAGCGGGAAGGCTTCAAAGCCCGAAAACTTAAGGATTTCACGCTGCCAAATCGAAAAAGAAAAAGAGAGTTCCAGAGTAAAATTTAATATAAAATGTACTTCAAAACTGAACTGGCTATCCACGCACCCCAAAGCCAGATTGCAAAATTCACAGAATTGTTAGTACGTAACGTTAAAGCAAACAACCCATCCTTGACGTGTATACCCGCACGGTATGTTAATGTACACTTCATAGATTTCAAGGTGCCACAAAACAACATTATTTTTATGTTATTTATTATTAAAATGTTTTGTTAATCCTTTTTATAATTTAATATGTTGTCTAATATCATAGATGTGAATAGAGGTTAAAATAGATAAATAAATCGAAACAAAGAGAGATAAAAAGTTTCCTCTAAACACGTGTAGTAGCCTAGTTTTATTGTCTAAATGTGTTTCACTGAAACGTGTTGTCTCCCTTGTTTAAACTCGTCTGCAGTCACTTTCTAACCATTAACACACACGAAAGAGTTGCAGAATAAAATAACTATACACTTTCATGCAGAATTGAAATCGCTATCGATTCACCCCCTCTCCCCCCCCCCCCCCCCCTCCCAAATAAAAAAAACTGATTGCAAAAGCCACAGAATTATGTATACGTACTGTTTGTTGTTTTTTTAAAAGACGCATGATCCTCTATGGAACTCTCGTTGTAAAATAATCTTTTCTCAAGAAACATTGGGCTAAAATTAGCAGTAAAGGTAATTAAAAACAAAAACAAAACAAAAAAAAACTCCACCCCTCACCCACCCACCCCCACACCCCAAAAAAAACAAAAAACAAAAAAAACAACAACAAAAACAAACATCCAACCAACCAACCAACCAAACAAACAAACGTTATACTACAGTTGCTTTTTGTACAAACGTGCCGACTTACCACTGCAGATGGATAACCAAAGACAGTCCCTCTTAATATTGGTATCATTACAAGAATGTTCCTACCCTTGTATCAAACAGGGTTTGCGGATTTAGGAGACAGTGCAGATTTTAAAGCCGCTTCCTTATAATAATAGTAAGAAGCGTAGGCATACTCTGTCTGTTGTTATTAATTCACCTCTGCGTAATCTTAATTCAGCCGATATTAAACCACCTCCTCCTCCTCATCATCATCGTCATCATCTTTTCCGTTACTCACGTTAGCTATTTTTATTATCATCATAATCTTCAACAACAACAACAACAGCAGCAGCAGAAACATCATCATCGTCATCGTTGTGGTGGTCAGCATCACCACCACCACTTCCACCACTAAAACCATCAACGTGACTTGTCATCAACGACACATGTTGACAGTACCTGTTGATTCAAGTACTTCAGGCATAGACTCCAAGGAAGCTTCAGAATGATGTGACTCGGTCTGTAGCTGAGCTTCAAAAGAATAGCTGGTCTCAGTTTGGGTTGTTTTTCCCCAGGTTGGAGGTGATTCTGTTTGCGTTTCTTCTCCAAAACAACGAACCGCGTCTGTTTGCGTCGCCACCAGAACTGAAGGAACAAACACCTTTTCTGGTTCTGATTCAAAGGAAACGGCAAACGTCGTCTGTGTTTGTGCCGCCAGTGCGCGAACTGGTACAGTCTGTGCTTCAGTCTCGAAAGACTGTACTATTGGTGTTTGGGTTGCAGCTATGGTTGTTTCAGCCTTTACTACATCAGACTCTTCCTGCAGACTGGCCTGCACATTCTTATGGGCTGTTGGTATGGGTCGCGTTTGGATACCACATGAATTTACCGAGGGAGGTGACTTTTGCACGGGTGGAACTAGAGGCGTTTGCGGTACTGGAGGTGGAGGAGATCGTCGTGATGGCTGAGGTGGATGAGAATGGCACGCAGCAGAAGCACTATCTCCGTACGCACAGCCTCGCATGATTTCGCACATATCATGGCTGCACTCCCTCGTGGTACGACATCCATGACCTGAACCACAGCCACAGTGACAACATCTTTTCATACAACTGCCCCCACTGGCATAACTGTTGGCCGAGCAGCACCCGCCATGAGCGCAGCTATGTGGAAATCCACAAGCACTCTTACAGCAGGAAACAACCATCTGCAGATTCTGTGGCATCACCGGAGGGGATACTATGTAAGGCATAACAGGCTGAGGCATAGGATAAGGTACTGGCGGCATCATGAAAGGCACCATATTAGGCATGGCGCCCGGAAGGAGATTGTTGGGGAAGAATGGGACCGTTAACGGCTGACTGGGCGGCCACACTGACTGAATCAAATGGCCGCCTGCAAAAACTGGAGCTGACATTGGTACACCGATAACTTGAGATGACGTAGGACCATTGCCGTTCAGTACTGTCATAGGGACGCCATTAACTTGAGCTGGTGAGGTTGAAGACATTTTGTGGCACTTAGCCTTATCAGGTGGAGGGCTGACTCGCCTCTTCCTGGGTATTTCGTCGTCTTCGGGACCGATGTAAATGGTCTCCACAGGCGTCTCTTCCATATCATAATCATCCTCATAATTAACATCAACATAAATTATCTTAGAATCTTCTTCCTCAATTGGCAGATCATCATCAGTCATCAAGTTCCTCTTATTTATGTAAACCGATGTACTTGCAGGTTGGACCCGAGTCTCCTTGATTGGCATCGCAGTCCGGAATGAATTCCTTCTCACTGAAGAACGACGGGACTGAACAGGACTGGTCTCAACTGGAGGACATCGACAAGGTGCCTCATGCTCGACTGGAGAACTTGGTTTCTCATCAGTCTCTCCTGCAGCAGGTCTGTCCTTTTGGACCCTAGTCTCTTTCAAAAGAGCATCTGCGGTCTCAATATAACGTACCAATGCGTCAGTTAGGGCTTGGGCGTTGGATTGCTGTCCGGGGTTTTCCAAGCGTGGACTGCGAGGTTCTAACAGGCTTGTGCCATCAGATGTATCAACTGCTCTGTCATTCGTAAGCGGGGTCTGTTGACGTGAGCGTGAGGATGACCAAGGGCTCGCTGATTCTGGTATTTGGCGAACAGGTGTACCAAGGGCACTCGCATTCTGAAGCGGGGTCTGCTGGCCTGACGCTGAAAGACGTGAGGTGCGGTAGTCTATCTCAGTGTCGCACTTTTCCTTCGGAAAGTCGCCCGCTTGAACGTCATCATCTACACTGTACGAAACAGTACAGAATATCAGTTAAAAAAAACAACAAAAAAACAACAACACCAAAACCGACAAAATAACAAGCAAGAAATAATATTGCTGCGAAATCTTGATTAGAGCTGGTAAGGCTGCAAGCTGGCAGTGAATAAAAGTAAATAACTAAAAGGGCAAAGCCCATATGACTCACATGCTCCTTATGGAACTCCCAATATTTAACATGAAAATGAGTGCCCAGCAAAAACAAATGACACAGTGGTATTTAAATGCAAAGTAATAACGATTTTGATTTTTCTATGCTCTTGAGATGATCTTGACCTCCGGCTCCAAATGCATTTATGTACTATCAAATAAACTACAGCAAAAGTTGTATTATGCCAACAACAAAAAAAAAACGGTGACATTGGGATGACCTTGATCTTCAGTGACCTTGACCTTGGGATGACCTTGACCTTCACGTGACCTCGCATGCATTTCTGACCAAATCACCCAATGTTGTTGCATATTATGGATTAAATAAACCGCCATTCGTGCAATGACGAATTTTTTTTTTATTTTTTTTTATTATTATTTTTTTTTGGTTGTTGTTTTGTGCAAGGCCTAAAATAATCTTGACCTTCAAGATCAACGCAAAAACGGAACAGATACGAAAAATTAATCTATCATCTGTACTAAATTCAACAATGCTGGACTTTATATCTCTCCTTGTTTAAGGTCAAGGTCACTTCATAGTACCTATACAAATCGACTTTGGACAATTGCAGTGAACGTGACCTTAACTGGAGTTACGTTGACCAAATGTGTATAAGATGTGTTTCTCATTGATATCTATCATGCCTCAAAGAATCATAAATTCAATATTAATAATCTAGAAAAAAGTGTTTTTTAAAAATTGTCTTTTTTGACTAACATTTGTTGACCCTGTGACGTTGACCTTGAAGTGTGGGTGCCGGGGATTTCAGTATAAATAGTATCCCCACTTTCTGGAATTGTAGTGCTTTAAGTTCCCAATGTCGCTGTCTTTCTCCTTTGTTCTTTCTCATTCCTACTCTGTTCTATCAATCTACTATACTATCTTCTTCTTCGCTGGACCAGTCACCTACCTTTTTTCTTGAAAACTCTTCCGGGACAAAACTCCTCATTTGTGTGTGAGGTCTGTTGGATCAGCTTGGGAATATTGAACGCTTTGTGCCAAATGGTAACCCCCGTTGGGGTGCCGGGGGTTTCAGTATAAATAGTATCCCCACTTTCTGGAAATTTAGTGCTTTAAATTCCCACTGTCGCTGTCTTTCTTATTTGCTCTTTCTCATTTCTGCTCTGTTCTATCAATCTGCTGTACTATCTTCTTCTTCGCTAGACCAGTCACCTACCTTTTTTCTTGAAAACTCTTCCGGGACAAGACTCCTCATTTGTGTATGAGGTCTGTTGGATCAGCTTGGGAATATTGGACGCTTTCTGCCAGGTGGTCACTAGGGCTTCCTATGATGTTATTATTTAGCAATGTAGGCATTTTATATGTATGCGTTTTGTTGATAATTTATAATGATGTTTGTATTCTATTTTGTTTTTGTAAACGGGGGTTCGATAAATTAGAGTACAGCCTCAGCGTCCCCTGCGTGGGATGTCTTTATTGTAAAGTGACTGGCTGGTGGAGAGCTTTCAGTTTTACCACTAGGGTTGTTTCAGCAGATCTTTTATGCGGATCAGGGGTTGTCCGGTCCTGATTTGGCTCGGAAGAGTCCGCTGGACCTAAAGCAATAATCATGTAATGTAATGTAATGTGCCAAATGGTCACTGGGGCTTCATATGATGTTATTATTTGGCCACGTAGGCATTGTATATGTATGTGTTTTATAATGATGTTTGTATTCTATTTTGTTTTTGTACACGGGGGTTTGATAAATTAGAGTATAGCCTCAGCGTCCCCTGCGTGTGATGTCTTTATTGTAAAGTGACCGGCTGCTAGAGTGCTTTCAGTGTTGCCACTAGGGTTGTTTCGGCAGATCTTTTATGCGGATCAGGGGCGAGTCCTCTTTCAGCGAAGTTGTGGTCTTGATTTTGTGGTCCTGATTCGGCTCTTTTCAGTTCGCTGACCCTGTGAGCAATGAATAACTAACTAACTGACTAACTATCTAAATAATTTACACATAAAAGAAGGTCAAGTTCACAATGCAAAGTAACATTGATACTGACTTTACCTTGACCCTGAGATGACTTTATCAAGGTCCTGAATATAAAACATGATCAAAATACACGAAAATGTTGTATTATAAATGAAAAGTAACACTGACTATGAAATGATCTTGACCTTGACTTTCATAACTTAGCTTATTTCAAGAAACAATGTTAATGTGGTTTGTTTGTGAAAAGGACCTTGACCTTCCAACCTGACATTCGAACGTCAGATATATATGAAAGATCTATCCATAGGATCTCGTATAAAACACGTTTAGAATTCATATATTTTGCAGACAGACGGACGGACATTAATTTTATTTCGGAAATCCTTGTTGGATTATTTAGGACTCATCTCGCAATGGTTTGAACAGGAAAAAAAAGAATTTTTATTGGGGGTGGGTAGGTGGAGGAGAGAACTGGGGGTGGGGGTGGATGTGAGAATATAGACTCACATTGCTGCACGCATCCGAGTCAAAAATGACAGCGAGAAACAAAAATAAAACAAACAAAAAGCAAATTAAATAGTGTACATACCTACAAGAACAAGGAGGTATGGAGATTCTTCTACAATCCCCATAGTGAAAATCTGCTGGAGGCTGTTCTATTTTGTCTTTCTCAGAAAAATTCAAAAGTTCAGTGTACTTCGGATTCGCTATCCTTATGTACAATATACCCGGCAGAAGCAAATCTATGGATCTGCAAAAAGACAGAAAACCCATTCTTCTCTTAATATGGATTATATATGCAATACAATCAGATTCAGTTTTCAGTAAACAGTATAAGCATCTCTCTCTCTCTCTCTCTCTCTCTCTCTCTCTCTCTCTCTCTCTCTCTCTCTCTCTCTCTCTCTCTCTCTCTCTCTCTCTCTCTCTCTCTCTCTCTCTCTCTCTCTCTCTCTCTCTCTCTCTCTCTCTCTCTCTCTCTCTCTCTCTCTCTCAAGGCTACTTCTAGTCTTTCTGTATAATCATGTACAGTTTTGGGAGGCTGTTTCTTCACATATCGTTTGTTGCTATTCAAGAAAACAATTATTTGTAATGACGATTTCTTCCCCTTTAAATAAACAGGTTTACTTGTGTTGAGTGGTAACCTGCGCGTGCTGCAATTGCGTGATGTTTTGTGATTTGCGGTGTTGGCTCGGCAGTGGGTCCTTGACCTTTGACACTAAATTAAGGCTTTGTGTTCAGCCAATACAATGATTGACCATTGTTTATTGCAGCGTGTGGTGGGAGTCTGTGCCAGCTCGTTCATAATAATAATGATTTATTTATTTTATTTATTTTTTTTTTTTCAAAATGTTGTCACTTTTGCGTATCGTGTATAGTTTGTATGTTTCCTTTGAACACAACCGAAGGAAACGCTGTATTGTGTAATTTAAACATTAACATAGGCCTAAAACTACTTTAAAAAAAGTTTTTATAAAAAAAAGAATTTGTTAGGTTTGAATGCAATCCATCTTTGTCTCATCGACGTATGATAATCTTCGTCCCAAAAGTAAAATGAATGAGTTTGTGATGTCTGATGTAAGAGTGAGATATTATTGTGTTTCTTCCTTTTTCAACAGGTAAGCTTACTTAAGTTGTGTGTCTTTCCATGACACTAACATCTTGCTTACCATTTGTTTATTTTGTTTCAACTCGCATTGTTTGGTCTCTCTGAAGAGATGAAACTGTTTTTATGCTAAATAATGGGAATAATCAAGTACATTTTGTTTCAATGAACTGTAGGGGGTTAAAAGACTCGCAGAAGAGAAGAAATGTCTTTCATTTTTTGAGGGAGAAAATTTTTTTTTCTCCCAAAATAGAACAACAATAAAGATGGGATACTCTAGTTTTCACTTATAATTCGAGAAAAGTTGCGATTCTTATGAATAATAATTTTGAATATAAAATAAGTAATGCTCACAGACATGTAAATGGTAACTGGCTTATAATACGCTTGAAGATGTATGAGAAAGATTGTTTTTTTAAAATTGTTAATGTGTATGGGCCAAACAATGATGACCCCAGTTTATATATAGAACTTGAGGAAACGGTAAAGCTGTATGAAGAGTGTGAACATGTAATATTTGGGGGATTCCGGAACTTGGTATCAGATTACGATTTAGACTGCAATAACTACAGACAGAGAAACAATGTAAGAGCTCATAAACAGGTTAAACTAATAATAGACAATTTACGTTTAACAGACATATGACATATGAAAATCCTATAATCCTGACTACAAACCAGTGGCGTCGAAACCGGGAGGGAAGGGTAGGTAGAAAAATAAATTCAACTTCCTATTTTGAAAAAAAAAATTATTCAAAACAAAACCAAAAACCAACAAATAAAATAAACTAAAATGAAGAAACTTCAAAGAGTCGCCCGTCTTTTTCGTCAAAAGTGGTTGATCTGTTAAAAAAAAAAAAAAAAAAAAAAAAAAAAAAAACTTCTTGTCTTTCTATTCTTGGTGAAAGAAGTAATCTTGCCGAGGAAAGATATATGAGAGAGATAAGATATAGGAGGGAGGGAGAAAAAAAAAAGAGATAGAGAGAGAGAGAGAGAGAGAGAGAGAAAGAGAGAGAGAGAGAGAGAGAGAGAGAGAGAGAGAGAGAGAGAGAGAGAGAGAATGTATAGGGAGGAGTGTGCGCGCGCGCGCGTGTGTGTGTGTGTGTGTGTGTGTGTGTGTGTGTGGGTGTGTGTGTGTGTGTGTGTGGTTGAGGAAGAGAGAGATAATTCAATTCCACTAAAACAACAACAACAACAACCTTGCATAGCTTCTTCCATATTGGTCTCAAGAAAAGCCAACATGCTTGCGTGAAAGTACCTTCCTATGATTTCTCTGGAGTTAACGTCAATTCCTCGTATCTCGGCTTCCGTTTGTAGCAAACACAAAGACAGTGCACTCAGTCCCAAACGACGAAACGCTTCTAGCAGTGCCAAGTAACCCAGCGTACCCTATAAAAAAGGTAATCAGTGAGAATACTACACATGTGTTAATTAGCTGCGACCTGACCACATTTGGACATTGGGTTATACAGAGTGTGAGTATGAATTTGGGAATTTGGATCCTTAAAATCAAAAGATGCAACAGAATCAAAGCCTAACGTTCAAATGTATGAAAACCTTTTAGTGTGTGTGTGTCTGTGTGTAGGTGGGTGTGTGTGCGTGGGTGTGTGTGGGTGTGTGTTTAAATAGTTTTTTCCCGGCTTACTTGTAGTTGTATTATTATATAGGCCAACACACAACCTAGCAATTAACAAACATAATTTATTTTTGGATCAATACTCGAGTTATCTTTGGTTCAGACATTAGAACAGCTCAATATTATCCTTTACAAAGTAGCCTACATTTCTACACTGTATTTGATCCGTAATCTAACAGTATGAACTACATTAACTTTACACATATAAACCTGTTTGTAGATAAATGCTATGGCAATATGGTTGGTCACACGCCCTTCACTTCCCAAAAGCTTGATGAGGTCGCAGAAGGCCTGACAGGTAATATTTATCTCAACCAGCTCCCACATCACTGCTCGCCAGCTGGCGAAGCCTGCTATCAGGTCATAGTTGCGGTCCAACACCTGCCGGACAAGCAGCATTGGTTTGAGATGATGAATCCTCTCTAAATTCCGGTTCACAATACTGTCTAAATTCTTTATGAGGTTGATGGCGTATGTCTCATCAGAACCAGGCGCTCTGTATATATGGGTTGGTCATTGACTGAGCTGTTGTAAACATCAGACGATGTGTCTTGAAATTGCTTTCATTGACTACTACACAGATGCAATTTAATCAGTCCCACAGTTTGTTACAAAACTTGAGGTGGAACTTATATTAGTAACATGCGCCATAATTATATTTACACTGATTAGCCGCAAAATCAAACATAAATTTTCAATTGACTGACTATATAAAAAATGTGAAACAAACTGACCATCTTGTGCACAATATTCAGCCGAGCATCACGCTCAGCCTCAGTTTCCAGTTCGGGGCAATAGGGATCCCGCAATGCCGCATCCTCATAGTCAGGCGAAAGGGTATGTTGAAAGGGCGCATTCTCGACAGGATTCGGTGAACTCCGTGTCTGTGGTATAGGTGCTATTTCAGCGGTTTTAGGCGCTTTTAATGGTACGCGTATTTCATCCACACTTGGCTCTCGTGTTTTTGTCTGATCTAGTTCTGGTGTCCTTATCGTTGAAATTTCTATCGGTGTATCCCTATCGAATGTGATGCTCTGTTGTGGTGTAGGTGTTGGGATGGAAATGCGTGTAGGCCTAGTTCCCTTTGATCCTAGTATGCTCTTTCCAGGCACTGCTGCATCAGACATATTTTCTGATACGATATAATTTAGCGTGGTACTTCCTTGTTCAGGCGGTGTCTTTGGGCCTGGCATTGGTTCAGCCTGAGGTGTACATGACACAACCGCACCTGAAACCTGTGGCATTTCAATTTCAATGGTCTGTTCTGGTAGTGCAATCGTAAATGGAACTGTTTCCAAATGCATGCGTATTTGTGTCTTTGTGTCTTTCTCTGCCATTGATAATTGTGCTTCTGGACTTACTTTATGATCTGGAGTAACTGGCAGGATAGACAGTATTTCCTGATCTGTTGATGCCATTGACTCGTTGCCTATTATTTCCTGGCCCAGTGGTGTCACTGACTTGTAGGACTCCATGTCCTGGTCACTATTGTCCTGGTCGGGTGTAACTGATTGGATACACACGGTTTCTTTATCTTTTGGAGCTGCTGATTGTAGGTACTCCATTTCCTGGTCTTCTGACACAAGTGACACAAAGAAAGCCATTCCTTGGTATTCTAATGCAACTGCCTGGTCTTCCGTTGTAACTACCTGATCTATTGATGTAAATTCCTGGCATTCTGATGAAGCTTCAACGTCAATGGTTTGTTCTGGTAGTGCAATCGCAATTGGAATTGTTTCCAAATAGATTAATACTGTGCGTGTTTCTATCTTCGGTTTCTGTGCCACTGATCTGCTGAGATGTACAAATTCCTGGGTTTCTGATGTAACTTCATTGTCTTCTGGTTTAATCTCTTGAGTTTCTTGTGTGACTACCTGGCCATCTTGTGTCGCTGGCTTGAAGAATAACATTCCCTGATCTTTTGGAGTTTCAAATCTACTACACCTTGAACACAGGTCTTTTGGTGTTCTTGATCTACTGGACTGTGTACTCTGGTCTTTTGGTGTCCTTGACCTACTGGACTGTGTACTCTGGTTTTTTGGTGTCCCTGATCTGTTGAACTGTGTACTCTGATCTTTCACTGTCCCTGATGTGCTAAACTGCGTACTTTGGTCTTTTGGTGTCCTTGATCTACTGTACTGCGTACTCTGGTCTTTCGGTGTCCCTGATCTGCTAAACTGTGTACTCTGGTCTTTTGGCATCCCTGATCTGCCGAACTGAATACTTTGGTCTTTTGGTGTCCCTGATCTGCTAAACTGTGTACTCTGATCTTTTAGTGTCTCTGATCTGCTAAACTGTGTACTTTGGTCTTTTGGTGTCCCTGATCTGCTAAACTGAGTACTTTGGTCTTTTGGTGTCCCTGATCTGCTAAAATGTGTACTTTGGTCTTTTGGTGTCCCTAATCTGCTAAACTGTGTACTTTGGTCTTTTGATGTCTCTGATCTGCTACACTGTGTACTTTGGTCTTTTGGTGTCTCTGATCTGCCAAACTGAGTACTTTGGTCTTTTGGTGTTCCTGATCTGCTACACTGTGTACTTTGGTCTGTTGGTGTCCCTGATCTGCTAATCTGTGTACTTTGGTCTTTTGGTGTCTCTGATCTGCCAAACTGAGTACTTTGGTCTTTTGGTGTCTTTGATCTGCCAAACTGAGTACTTTGGTCTTTTGGTGTCCCTGATCTGCTACACTGTGTACTTTGGTCTTTTGGTGTCTCTGTTCTGCCAAACTGAGTACTTTGGTCTTTTGGTGTTCCTGATCTGCTACACTGTGTACTTTGGTCTGTTGGTGTCCCTGATCTGCTAATCTGTGTACTTTGGTCTTTTGGTGTCTCTGATCTGCCAAACTGAGTACTTTGGTCTTTTGGTGTCCTTGATCTGCCAAACTGAGTACTTCGGTCTTTTGGTGTCCCTGATCTGCTAAACTGTGTACTTTGATCTTTTGGTGTCCCTGACCTGCTAAACTGTGTACTTTGGTCTTTTAGTGTCTCTGATATGCTAAACTGTATACTCTGGTCTTTTGGTGTCCCTGATCTGCTAAACTGTGTACTTTGGTCTTTTGGGCTCCCTGATCTGCTACACTGTGTACTTTGGTCTTTTGGTGTCCTTGATCTGCTAAACGTTGTACTTTGGTCTTTTGGTGTCCCTGATCTGCTAAACTGTGTACTTCGGTCTTTTGGTGTCTCTGATCTGCCAAACTGTGTATTTTGGTCTTTTGGTGTCATTGATCTGCTAAACTGTGTACTTTGGTCTTTTGATGTTTCTGATCTGCTAAGCTGAGTACTTTGATCTTTTTGTGTCCCTGATCTGCTAAATTGTGTACTTTGATCTTTTGGTGTTCCTGACCTGCTAAACTGTGTACTCTGGTCTTTTGGTGTCTCTGATCCGCTAAACTGAGTATTTTGGTCTTCTGGTGTCCCTGATCTACTAAACTGTACACTTTGGTCTCTTGGTGTCCCTGAGCTGCTAAACTGTGTACATTGGTCTTTTGATGTCTCTGACCTGCTAAACTGTGTACTTTGGTTTTCTGGTGTCTCTGACCTGCTAAACTGTGTACTTTGGTTTTCTGGTGTCTCTGATCTGCCAAACTGTGTACTCTGGTCTTTTGGAGTCCCTGATCTGCTAAACTGTGTACTCTGGTCTTTTGGTATCTCTGATATACTGGACTGTGCACTCTGGCATTTTGGTGACCCTGATCTGCTAAACTGTGTGCTTTGGTCTTTTGGTGTCTCTGATCTGCTAAACTGGGTACTCTGGTCTTTTGGTGTCTCTGATCTGCTGAACTGAGTACTTTGGTCTTTTGATGTCCCTGATCTGCTGGACTGTGTACTTTTGTCTATTGGTGTCCCTGATCTGCTAAACTGTGTACTTTGGTCTTCTAATGTCTCTGATATGTGGTACTGTGTACTTGTTTCTGATCTGCTGTACTGTGTACTTGTCCCTGATCTGCTATACTGTATTCTTTGGTCTGTTGGTGTCCCTGATGTGCAGTGATGTATTTCCCGGTCTGCTTTTAACACAAGGTTACAATGCGGAGATTCCAGGACTTTTTGTATAGCTTCATCCAAAATATGCTGATTACAAAAAGCAACACTCTGTTGTGTTTCATGGTCCTTCAGAACCACAGAACTTCTACTGGATACTGGCTTGTCATTGCTACTGTACCCTGTACTTTTCACTTCTGGTGTCACTAGTGTCTCTGATCTGCTATATTGCGTACTTTGGTTTTTTCGTGTTTTTGTTGGTGTTGGTGACTTCCAAGGCTGAAAATCTAGTTCTTCTGGGGTAACTGATTTGAGGGACACCGTCCCATTTTCGTTTGGTGTCGCTGACCTGCGGTCTTTGTCCTGATGGTCTTTTTGTGTTGGTAATGGACTGATCTGTATACACTGACCTTTTAGGGTAAGTGGTTGCCTGTACTGTGTACACTGGTCTTGTGAAGTCCCTGAACGCCTGTTCAGTGCATCCTGTTGTTTTGGTGTCGCTGATCTGCAATATTGTATATCCTGATCTGTCGATGTTTCTGATCCGTTGTCTTGTAAATACATCTGTTTTGGTATAGTTATCCTGGTGTATTGAGTTTCCTGATCTTTCCTTGTTGTTTTGACCGTCTGCTGTGTCAATTTGTTTGGTGTTATTAATATAGTCTTCTGGTTTTCCTCATAAGTTTGTGACCATTGTGTTTCTTGGTCTTGTATCATCATTGGCCTTTTATGCTGTAATCCATATTCTGCTGTCCACAAACCATTTGTTTGTACTACTTGGTCTTTTGGTTCCGCTGAACTGCTGCAAATGCATCTCTGATTTACAGGCTCTGGTGCGACACAGCCTCTTGAGGCTGCAGAATCAATGTCGATATTGAGAGAATCTAATGAAGATAAATTCGAAATGTCGAGTGAAAGCTCAAAACTAAGCTCTGATGATGATGTTTTAACAGATACTATGGTTGGTGACAGCATTTCTACAACTGTGCTCGGATTTTCTTGGGATATTTGCACCTCTGATGCTGATGCTTGGACAATATCAGCAGCACCTAAGGCGGCACTCGTGCATTGTGACCCAATTTCATGTGTCCTTTTATGCACACACCCATGTGGGTGTATAGCCGTGACTCCCAAAATATTGTCTTTAGACCTCGCTGGCGATGGAACCGCCCATGAATCATCGTCTAGTATGGAATATGAGTTCTGGTTATTTTGCGGCAATTCTTCCTCTGCACATTGGTCTTGTGAGGGCCATGAGCTTTCAAGAGTTAGGAGCGATTGGTCTGGTTGAAATTCCATCGGTTCATCTGTTTCTTGTTTTATTGCTGCGAATGCATTGTACTGGGTACAATGATCATTTGGAATTGATGATCTGCTGTACTGTGCGTCCTGGTCTTTTAGTGCTCTGGATCTGCTATAGTGTGTACTCTGACCGTCTGTCCATTTTTGTTTCAATGACCTGATGGACTGAAGTTCTAGATCTTTTGGTGTCACTGGCTTGATAGATTCAGTTTCCTTTTCTCTTAGTGTTGATGATCTGCTGTACTGTGTATCCTTGTATTTTACCATAGGTAGGTGATTGTACTGTGAAAACTGGAACTGTGGCATTACTAATCTCCAGTATTGTGCATCCTGGTCTTTCGGTGTTCCTGATCTGCTATTTTGTGTACTCTGGTCTTTTGGTGTGCCTTTTTGTGTCAATGACCTGATGGACTGAATTTCTAGGCATCTTGCTATAGATGACTTGGTGGACATTGTTTCTATTTCTTCTGGTGATGATCTGCTATTCTGTCTATCCTGGTCTTTTAGCCTAGGTGATTGACTATACTGTGTAAACTGGTATTGTGGAGTCACTAATCTCCCGTACTGTAAATCCTGGTCTTTTACAATCCCTGATCTGCTATATTGTGTACTCTGGTTTTTCTGTTTGCCTTTTTGTGTTAATAATTTGATGGACTCAATTTCTATGTCTTTTGGTGTCATTGGTTTGATGGACACAATTTCATTTTCTTTAGGTGTTGCTGATCTGCTATATTGTCTATCCTGGTCTTTCAGCCTAGGTAGTTGACTGTTCTGTGTAAACTGGTATTGTGGGGTCACTAATCTCCCGCAGCGTGAATCCTGGTCTTTTAGTATCCCTGATCTGCTATATTGTGTACTCTGGTTTTTCTGTTTGCCTTTTTGTGTTGATAACTTGATGGACTCAATTTGTATGTCTTTTGTAGTTTCTGGTTTGATGTACACAGTTTCATTTTCTTTTGGTGTTGACAATCTTCTGCACTGTGTATTATGATCTTTTAGTGTCCCTAAACTGCAATGTTTACTCTGGTCTTTTGTTGTGCCTTCTTGTAGCAATGACTTTATGGACCGAATTTGTAGGCCTCCTGGTTTAACTGACTTTTGGGGCATCGTTTTTATTTCTTTTGGTGTTGCTGATCTATTCTGCCTATCCTGGTCTTTAACCGTAGATGGTTGATTGTACTGTGTATCATGGTCTTTTAATAATGTCCCTGTTCTGCTATATTGTGTATTCTGCTCTTTCGGTGTGCGTTTTTGGGCTAATGATTTGATGGATTGAATTTCTATTTCTTCTGGTATCAATGGCTTGATGGGCACAGTTTCTTTTTCTTTTTTTGTTGATGATCTACTATACTGTGTATCCTGGTTTTTTCGTGTCATTAATGGACTGTACTGTATACACTGGTCTTGGGAGGTCGCTAGAGCTAAATTCTTGTACTGTTTATCCTGGTATTTTCGATTCACTGTCCTTCTATACTGTGTATCCTGTTTTTTTAGTGTCGTTAATGGGTTATACGTTGTACACTGATCTTGTGAATTCCATGAAAGCCTGTTCAGTACATCTTGGTCGTTTGATGTCTCTGATCTGTTATATCGTAATTCCTGATCTAATGATGTGTACAGTAAATGCCTCTCTTTTGGTGTAGTTATCCTGGAGTATTGAGTTTCCTTATCTTCTTGTGTCGTTGTTCTGATGGACTGTTGTGCCAATGTGTTTAGTGTTACTAATATGGTGTTCTGGTTTTCCTGACAAGTTGGTGACCATTTGGTTTCTTGGTCTTGTGCCATCAAAGGCCTCGTGTGCTGTAATCCGTGTTCTGCTGTCCACAAACCACTGCTTTGTACTACCTGGTCTTTTGGTTCTACTGAACTGCTGCAATTGTATCTCTGATTTACAGGCTCTGCTGCTGAATCAATGACATCGAGAGTCTCTGATGCAGGTGAACATGAAACTTCCAGATAATACTTAAGAGGAAGCTCTGACGGTGATGTTTGGCCAGATTCTATGGTTGGTGACAGCATTTTCACAAATGTGCTCGGATATTCTTGGGATATGTGCACCTCTGATGCTGATGCTTGGACGATTTGAACAGCACCTAAGGTGGCACTCGTGCTTTGTGACGCAATCTCCGGCGTTCGATCATGCACACTCCCGAGTGGGTATAAAACCGTAACTTCCAAAACATTGTGTTTCCACCTCGCTGGCGATGCATCCGCCCGTGAGTCATCGTATGACACTGAAAATGAGTTCTGGGTTTGCATTCGATGCTTGCTTTCTCTGGCTCTCGTATTTTGCGGCATTTCTTCCTCTGCACAGTGGTTTTGCGATGGCAACGAGCTTTCAAGGGTTTTCCTGACCGTCTGGTCCGGCTGAAATTCCGCCGGCTCATCTTCTTTCCTAAATATCCTGTTGGGTGACCCATCCTGTGATTCAAAGGCATCATATGTAGTCACGTGTTTAGCATTCCATCCTTGTCCTTTGGCTGAGGAAACTGCATCCCAGTGATGACAGAGAGAAAGACAGAAAATCAAATGAACTCTAGGAATGGACACACGGTGTGTGGCTTATATAAAGACAACAGGTCTGCCGAACGCGAATCAAATAGGGCAAATGTACTGCCGATAGTCCACCAGAAATCAGGGTAGTGTGATCTGCGTAAGACAACTATTACTTGCCCGATATACAACATGTTTCTGTGCTGCTGAGATCAGTTCTGGACAGAGCTTTTGCAGCTACCAAAATCAATGTTGGCGAAAAGTGATTCAACAGATGAGTAAGTGTTGCGCAACAATTTTTCATGAGAAAAATTGTCGCACAGTGGCTGAATTTTACTTGAAAAACGAACGAACATGAATTCCAGCCACACCTTTTCATATGTAGTGGCATTACTATGGTCGCAATCTATCGCTTTGCAACAAGTTTTCACGTAAAAAAAAAATTGTTCACGTGCAAACGAGTCACAAGCGACCGTAATTTACACTCAATTACAGCGATACAATTTCACGGGTTAGGGTAGCAAAATTTGATCGCAAAATTTTCCTCAGCTGTAGTACTATTTACAGGCTTCAGCTAGTCTATTTTATGGACATTTTGTGTGTGCCTGAAATGAAGTCGCGCAACTTTTTTTTAATGTAATCTATTGTCGCACGACTATATTTCACATGGTAATCGATCGTTGCGACCCTATTTCACGTCGAACAGGGTTCATACTTCATAGGCTACTAATATTAGCACATAGACAAATCTATTAGAAACAAGCATGTACCTGATGGACTATGCTGTTGCGAAAGCCTGCCTCGCTTTTTTCCAAAACCAAAGCAACTCATTCATCTGATGGCCCTGATGTAGAATGCAAAACCCAAGCAATTTGAACATATGTTTAGTTCCAGTTGGACGGTGGTGTTCACCACTTTCAGTATCTATCCAAGGGAAGGGAAAGCTGCGGTTGGACCAGTGAAACTATACCGCCGAGCAAAAAGAATCTTCATATACGGCATCGAGGTCGGCCTTAAAAATGCGCTCTCCAGGTCGAGGTGCTATACCATTATGGATGTTTCACCCAGTTGCTTATGAACTAACACTGAACTGAATCTTCACAGACAGGTCGCCATCATGGTAATATCCCCCTCAATCTTGATCGAACTTCCGGAAACTGATTTGACGTCAAACATCATGTCGTAAAGTGTCTCGGAATATCAGAAAAGATCCGTGACGCTAAAATGTATGGAATTCCTTTTGTAAAATATTTATTTGCGATATTTTTTCAGTCTTTTTTTTTTTCAACTTTCAGCTAAATAATATTTATATAGAAGCATATTTTCTTTCTTTTTTTCTTTTAAAAAAATCATTTGTTTACAAACAATGTAAGATTTCTCTAAATAATATATTTTCTCCGTAAATAACTTATTATTTACCTAAACAATGCATTGTTTATTGTTGCTATATAATGTGATATAATGCAGAGAGAGAGAGAGAGAGAGAGAGAGAGAGAGAGAGAGAGAGAGAGAGAGAGAGAGAGAGAGAGAGAGACTCTTTTTTTTTGACATTTGGACATGCCAAAGACATGTCAATTTATTGTTTATACCTATGCCCCTAACATTGGGGTCCGCTGTATATTCACAATAAATGAAATCATACAAGGTAAAGAAAATATTTCATCATGAAAGGAAAAGTTCACGCTGTTTAAACGCTTTATATAAAAACACACATAAATTTCTTACTGTCCTATTATTTGTTGATGATAATAAAATAGATAAATGAAAAGAGCTAGGGTTTCTATAAAACTTAGCAGCGATAAACATTTTTCTTAAGTCTTCATACAATGGACAGCAAAACATAAAGTGTAATTCATTTTCTTCACATTTGTTGCACACAGGACATGTAATGTCTCTTGGTGTGTGCTGTTTATATCTAAAATGATGAACTGCTAAATCTGACACACCAAAACGAAACTTTGTCATAATAAATTTTAAATGTTTATCTATGTCTAATTTCAGATAGAGAGGAATACTGTGCAAAGAATCACAAAATGTCATATACATACAAAAACGTTCACTGTTATTTACATGTTCATCCCAGTTTTGCCATCTACAATCAATCATCCGCTGTTTAAGAACACGCAACAAGTCTTTCACTTCTCCCACACCTTGATTCAGCCACACAAAACTAAAACCATACTGATACAAACACAAGCGTACATTAGTCACCCATGTCTATCATCCAAATTACGTAACATTACATACGCTTTTTTGGGCAATCTATTATCCTCCATTTCTAACAACTTAAACCAATATCGAATGCAACTTATAATCAGTGATCGTCCTAGGGATTTGCAAAACCGGTATGACGTCACAGTAAACAAACCCACTCGAACGCAAACCGGTAGGCCAGTCACGGAAACCGGTATGACCCATAGCAAAGCTTAATAATGCGTCATTATTTTATATAAGTAGATGGCGACTCTGTTAATGCAATTTCTGTTTCATTAGAAACATCTTCGTCTTCACATAAACTTCTTTTATCGCCCCTCTCCCCCCTAGCAAAAAATGAAAAAAGAGATTTTTGCTTCTTCATTGTACTGTCGCAGTACATACTGAGCACAAGAGAAGACAAAATCGAAAAATGCGCGAGTTTAATTTATCCGTATTCACGATAGCCTTGCGCCCGCCAATGTTATATCATTCTGTATTAATTACCTCAAAGAATATGGCAAGGCTACTGAACGCGTTCGCAGGCCTCTCGTCTACACTCCCTAAACACATAATCAGCGTGGCTGGCTGGCTTGCTGGCTGGTGTTACGTTGAAACGCGTACGAAAGTATGTCGGAAGCGCGCACGATAGATCTAATCGTTTCGTTTTGCAAAGTATTCAATAATGGAGTTTATTTACCTTTGATTTGAGTTTGCATTGTTTGCTAGGAGAGGCTTTGTATAACGTTGATGATTTGCGTTAGTCGATATTGTTGGAGAATTTTCGGGATCTGCATGTTTATTACTGTCGATAAAAATTTCCCGATGGATATCGAAGGTCGTGAATGTTCCCGGAAGTAGAGGAAATGTGTATGACGTAAGCCAGTGATGACGATCTTTAGTTCGATTGGTGGCAGTGCGTCATTTCTACCGTGTACCAAATTGTTCGAGAAGAGAGAGAGGTTATTTAATCGTGTGCCGAGTTGCTGTTGAGAGATAGTTGAAGTTGTTGTTAGTTGGAAAGTAAATTTGAGAGTGGAAAGACGATTGAGAATTGTATGCAGTTGTTGATGTGTGCTGAATAAAAAGTGGAAAACTTCATACGTCGACTCTGTGACTTGTATGCTGTTTGGACGGGTTGCGTGAATAAACGAATCTGAGCTACACTCATCAGTACTTCAGCATTGGGGCTGAATCGGATACTGATAAAGGAAAACACCAACATCGAACGGAGTGTAACATTTTGGGGGTCAAGCCGCGATTCACGCCATAGCCAAGGGTTCAACTGCTACAACAAGCGAGTCAACGTTACGAGAGGCAGTCATCGAGGGTAGCCGCCAACGAGTTGCGTCGAGAGGGGCCAACATACTGGGACTACATCACCGATAGGTTCGGGTTGACTGCAAGGGCGTGTAGTCGCTGAAGAGTTGCTTCGTGAGCGAACAACAGATCGGGACTACGTGGCTACCGTAAGACTACGTCGAGGGACAGTCTCGGAGCTACATCGCCAGTGTTACAGCGAGCGTCGAGCGGACGTCGCGTCTACTTCAGCACAGGAGCGTATACATCAACACCAGCGTGGTGCAGCGTCGCATACGACGAGGACAGCGGGGCCTGCGTCAGCGAAGGCGACTAGTGACAAGCATCAGCGCTACTGCAGAAAGCGTGCTGTTCTAGAACAGTCTAGAAGGGTGCAGCACAGTCAAGAACTTTCTAGAAGAAGAACCTTCCAGAAAAGAACTTTCCAGAAAAGAACTTTCTAGAAAAGAACTTTCCAGAAGCATCAAGATGGCTGACCTCTGGCAGAAAGGGGTTGAACTAAATCTAAAAGGCAAACAGCTGACGGAGTACGTCAAATTCCAGGAGAGAATATTGCGAGAAGAAAGAGAAGAACAGCGACGGCGCGAAGAACGAGAATTAGAAGAGCAGCGTCGCCGTGAAGAAAGAGAATTAGAGGAACAGCGACGGCGCGAAGAAAGAGAATTAGAAGAGAAGCGGCAAGAAAAAGAAGAGCAACGACGCCGAGAAGAAAGAGAATTCGAGCTGAAGCGTCTTGAAGGTGATCGTCAGTACCAGCTAGAGTTGGCGCGTATCCAGAACAATCAGCATGCGCCACAAGTCACCAACGACCATACGGCTCCAAAATTGCCAGCTTTCGTCGACGGGAAGGACCAGATCGACAGCTATCTGGCGAGATTCGAAAGGTTCGCCGAAAGCTCCAACTGGCAACCTCGAGACTGGGCGATTCGACTAAGTGCACTTCTGACAGGGCAAGCGCTCGAAGTTTACACCAGACTGTCGAACGATGACGCCAAAAACTACGACGTCTTGAAAGAGGCCCTGTTGCAGTGCTACAACTTTACAGAGAAGGGCTACCGTAAACGCTTCCGTGAATGCCGGCCTAAGTCAGACGAGACGCCAAAGCAGTTTGTGGAGCGCCTGTCGTCATATCTACACAAGTGGGTGGAGTTATCAGGCGAAATGAAGTCTTACGACAGTCTCCATGACCTGATCGTGAAGGAACAATTTCTCAATGCCTGTCACAAGGACATAGCGACCCACTTAGAAGAACAAAAGCTGCAGACGCTTAAAGATGTGACTGAGGCTGCTGAAAGATATCTCATCGCTCATGGGAAGACCCTGGGGCCACCCAGCGCGACGAAACATTTTCAGAAGACTGGAAACCATGTGAACCAGATCCAGGGGAGCCAGACGAGCCAGAGACACACTGACTCCACGCCACCTCCCAGGGAAGGGCATTCAAGAGGCTGTTTCACTTGCAACGCTACAGACCACAGAGCGGCTAACTGTCCTCAAAACAAGAGTAGCGGACAGCGGGGCAGTATGGATAATGCAGCGGTGGGCAACCGGCAGAGGCGGTTCTCCAATCAACGGCAAACCAGTAGATCTGACCATCAGGTGTGCGGCGGGAGCGTCATTCTTCCGAGTGAGACCGAGCGCACAGCTACCCCTGCGGACGTGCAAGAGTGCATGACCGATGGCCAGCTTCTCCTTGCCAACGGAAAATCCATCCCCGTCGTCGCCAGCGCAGCTGTGACCGTCCAGAACATGCCTGTTTCAAAGGGACGCGTCGGAAATCATGAAGTGACTGTCTTAAGAGACTCTGGCTGTAGTGGGGTCATCGTCAGAGAAGACCTAATCGCTAAAGAACAGTTCACTTGCGATTCAAAATGGACACTTATGGCCGACAGCAAATGTTTGAAAGCACCAGTTGCGAAGATTCATGTCAACACCCCTTTATACACAGGCGAAGTAGAAGCGGTTTGCCTGAAGAAGCCGCTATACGATTTGATGATCGGGAACATCGATGGCGCGAGACGACCCGACGACCCCGATCCAGAGTGGAGTCCTGCCTCAACCCAACGCGTCGAAGTTGTGGAGGAGGATCCATTGCCGTTTCCCGATGGAGACCTTACAGAGCTGCTACGGGACAATGTGGCTACTCCGGCTCAGCCCTGCCGACCAGAGATTGTCGGTGCTGTTACTACCAGGGCCCAGGCCAAGAGAGACAAGATGTCTACGCCACTGAAGGTCGCCGACAACTCCAAAGCTGCCATCGTGGACAGAGATAAGCTGATCCAGCTCCAGGAAGCTGATAGTACTTTAAACAAGTACAGGAACCGCCAAGACCACGTGACCAAAGGCAGTGGTACGGTCTATTTCGAGGTGAAGGCCAAGATCCTGTACAGAATCTTCCAGCACCCGAGGGTCAACGGAGGTAAACCACTACGTCAAGTCTTGGTACCGTTACCCCTAAGGCGCCAGGTGATGGAGGTAGCGCATGACTCAATCATGGGAGGTCACCTGGGTATCAAGAAGACGTCGGATAGAATCCAGGCGGTATTCTACTGGCCAGGACTTCATGCGGACGTCAGCCGTTTCTGCCGATCATGTGACATTTGCCAGAAGACCATACCTCGAGGAAGGGTCCCGAAAGTGCCTATGCAGAGGATGCCTCTGATCGACCGACCTTTCAAGAGGGTGGCCTTAGACTTAATCGGCGAAAAAAGACCTCCGAGTGAAGAAGGTCATCGGTGGGTACTGACTTTAGTGGACTATGCGACTCGGTACCCAGAAGCAGTGCCACTGAAGAAGATTGACACTGAAACTGTAGCAGAGGCACTGGTGGACATGTTCAGTAGGCTTGGAGTGCCTGAAGAAATTCTGACAGACCTCGGGACGCAGTTCGTCTCTGACTGCATGAAGGAGGTCAACAGATTGCTGAGCATCCGGCATTTAACTACGACACCCTACCATCCAATGTGCAACGGGCTCGTCGAAAAGTTCAATGCTACGCTGAAGTCCACCCTGAAGAAACTGTGCAGCGAGCAGCCCAGACAATGGCATCGCTATATCAACGCCTTACTTTTCGCCTACAGAGAAGTACCGCAGGAGTCCACCGGCTTTTCTCCGTTCGAGCTGCTGTACGGAAGAACCATCCGAGGGCCGATGCACATCCTAAAAGAACTGTGGACGAAAGAAGTAGATACCCCAGAGGTGAAGAACAGCTACCAGTACGTGTTTGAGCTACGGGAGAAGCTGGAGCAGACTCTCGAGATAGCCAGAGAAAACCTGAAGAAATCCCAGGACTGTGGAAAGCACTACTATGATCGTAGGGCTGTGAACAGGAAGTTCAAACCTGGCAACAAAGTGCTGGTGCTGCTACCTACCGATCATAATAAGTTGCTGATGCAGTGGAGAGGCCCGTACGAAGTGGAGACCGTGGTGGGGATCAACGACTATAAGGTGAAGGTCGGCCAGCATTCCAAAATATACCACGCCAACCTCCTTAAGCTGTACGTGGAGAGGCCGCCAGAGACTGTACATGCAGCAACAGCAGCTGTGACCGACGACAGCTTTGACAGCGAAGAACTGTTGGAACTGGGAGGCTTCCACAGCAAAGAAGGCATCGATGATGTTAAGCTAGGACCAAGCTTGACGGAAGGTCAAAAGATGGAGCTCAAGGACCTTATGGGCGAGTTTCCCCATAGCTTCAGTGATGTCCCAGGCTCTACGACTTTGGTCGAACATGAAGTCCATACCCAGACCTGGAAGGAGCATCTGCAGACCTTGAGGGAGCTGTTCCACCGTCCCGCAGAAGCCAACCTGACCGTGAGACCCAGCGAATGCATTCTGGGAGCTGACAACGTCGACTGCGTCGGACATCCGACGGAAGAGGAAGACAACGGAGGATGCACTGACTCCAGGAAAGCCCACGAGATCACTGTCTTTGACCCTGGGCCGATGACGACCGCAACTGACGAGGGCGTCGTTTCCTTGCGGTTGAAAGAACATTGACTGTGTGGAGAACATTGGCAATATCTAAACAGACTTGCAGATGAGAAACATTGACCTTGTGTGAATGAACTGTGAACATTGACAGTATCCAGAAAGACTTGCGGATGAAAAACATGGACTCTGTGTATATAAACTGAGAACATTGACAGTAAATGAGACAGTCTGAAGTAAGTTTTAATTCTGTACATTGTTTGTGCATTACGTTTCAACGTTGTTGAAAGAAATTGGGTAAATTTCTTCTTGAGTGGGGGGTTATGTTACGTTGAAACGCGTACGAAAGTATGTCGGAAGCGCGCACGATAGATCTAATCGTTTCGTTTTGCAAAGTATTCAATAATGGAGTTTATTTACCTTTGATTTGAGTTTGCATTGTTGTTAGGAGAGGCTTTGTATAACGTTGATGATTTGCGTTAGTCGATATTGTTGGAGAATTTTCGGGATCTGCATGTTTATTACTGTCGATAGAAATTTCCCGATGGATATCGAAGGTCGTGAATGTTCCCGGAAGTAGAGGAAATGTGTATGACGTAAGCCAGTGATGACGATCTTTAGTTCGATTGGTGGCAGTGCGTCATTTCTACCGTGTACCAAATTGTTCGAGAAGAGAGAGAGGTTATTTAATCGTGTGCCGAGTTGCTGTTGAGAGATAGTTGAAGTTGTTGTTAGTTGGAAAGTAAATTTGAGAGTGGAAAGACGATTGAGAATTGTATGCAGTTGTTGATGTGTGCTGAATAAAAAGTGGAAAACTTCATACGTCGACTCTGTGACTTGTATGCTGTTTGGACGGGTTGCGTGAATAAACGAATCTGAGCTACACTCATCAGTACTTCAGCATTGGGGCTGAATCGGATACTGATAAAGGAAAACACCAACATCGAATCGAGTGCAACAGCTGGCTGGCTGGCTCTCTCTCTCTCTCTCTCTCTCTCTCTCTCTCTCTCTCTCTCTCTCTCTCTCTCTCTCTCGCTCTCTCTTCATTTCTCTTGTTTTTCTTTCTCTTTTTCTTTATTTTTGAAACCAGTCAAACAAAATAAGAACCGGTAGGCTCTACCGGCTACTGATTTTTCAACCGGTATTTTTATTCTCAAACCGGTAAAATACCGGTAATTTCCGGTTAAATCCATCCCTGTATAATAGAGTAATTGGATGCCTGTTTAATTCGTTATATACAAGATCATTTGGCGTTCGTAAATCTACATACACAAATTTTTTTCAACCACAATGTTGTGCAGCTTTATCTAAACCCCATATTTCTGAGCCATACTGCATAATTGGCTGCACTTGGGCATCAAAAAGTTTCATATAAACATCAAAAGATGAGCAGTTATACATACGAAACCTTTGGATAATACTTAACAATGCTTTCTTAGCTTTACTAGCAATGTCCCTACATGCAGCAACAAAGCTCAGCCTAGTAGAAAAATAAATACCCAAGTACTTGTATGCATTCACAACTGGCATTACAATTCCATCTCTCTCGCACACCCAAATATCATCCTTTTCTGAAAACAATAATGTTACTTTTGTCCAAATTAACCTTCAAACAAAGTGATCTAGCTGTTCTACATAAATTATTTAGCTGAGTCTGTAATCCAATAACAGTATCAGATAAAAGAGTCACATCACAGGGGCGTCGCACGGTCCAAAATATTGGGGGGGCAACCCTGTCGACGGGGAGGTGGGGGAGGGGGGGGGGGCTGACAAGCGGGACGCACCCTGTAATATATCCTCGTACCTTCATCCAACTGAAAGACTGAGAGTAAAAACATTTAATTATTTATGTTCTTCTTTACTGAAAATACAAGATTCATTTCCAGAAACTACAAATACATGATTAGCGATATGTGATAATGATTAAAACCAGGAAACACGAACATTAATTACCTGCCGCAAGATCATCTAGGTTGAAATTGTGTCTTCTCTATAAATCACAAGTCGTTTTGCATATTGCATACATATAATGACCAAACACTTCCACTACCAGTTTCAGAAAATCAGTCAATTGATCAATTTGTTTTACTAGGGCGTATATTACTCGCAGTTTCTCTAAAGCAAAATACTGTCTGTCTGAGTGCCTTTTGTCTTGGTGATCACAGATGATCTTACTAGTAGTCCATGAACAAAATCTCAGCTAGTTCAGTCCACAAACATCGGAGATGTATTCGCGGACACATAAACAAACAAAACAAACAAACAAACAAACAAACCAAGTGAAACCTATAATGGGGGGGTGGGGGTGGTGGTGTAATAATCAAAGCAGTCAAGCCCACGTTATCTGTCCCCAGAAAAGCGAACGGGTCCTTTTTTTCCCCTTTTGCGATCAAAGCAAGTGCACGTGTAGGCCTATCAACAAACTAAATCTAAATTAAAAAATATCGCGCACCTCAACTATTTATTGACACTTGCACATTCACCCTTGCCTTACTTATTTTACAGACTAAAGTAAATAATTGATATCAACAAACCTGGAAAACAGACGATTCCATTGTTTTGTTAATTTTGCTCTTTGCGTGATGAAATGACACTTCTTTCAAACAGCGAAAGCCAGCTCTGCTGCCCGGTGATTGCATTAGCACCACGAAATATTTTGTTGTGAAACACAGGCACATGCTAATAGATTATTGTAATATTATTTCGTACGTTAGCCCTTTACACTACGGTTTAAAAATATGGTGATTTTTTTTAATTATTGATTCTTCCTGCCTTCCACTATCGTTTGAAATCTTGTTCTTCTTCTTCTTCTTTTCTTCTTTCTCTCTCTCTCTCTTTCTTTTTTTTTTTTTGCCAAATTATTGGGGGGGGGGGGGGGGGGCAGGTGCCCCCCCTGCCCCCCCGTGTGCGACGCCCCTGCATCATCTGCTAACAAAAGTATGAATAATTCAAAAGCATCAAGAGAGAATGTAACACCATGTCTACCATTCCTAATAACCTCTAGTGCCAATTCATTAATAAATAAAGAAAATAATACAGGACTTCAAATATCCCCCTGTTTCACTCCCAAAGTACAATTTACATAATCTGTAAGTCTGGCACCACATCTGACACGCGCTTTTACACTCGCATACATGCTCCTCACACACCGGAACAGTTTTCCCTTGATACCATTCTTCAATAGCACCGGCCATAGTAAATTTCTATTAATAGTGTCGAAACATTTTTCAAAATCGATAAAGGCCAGAGAGAGAGAGAGAGAGAGAGAGAGAGAGAGAGAGAGAGAGAGAGAGAGAGAGAGAGAGAGAGAGAGAGAGAGAGAGAGAGAGAGAGAGAGAGAGAGAGAGAGAGAGAGAGAGAGAGAGAGAGAGAGAGAGAGAGAGAGAGAGAGAGAGAGAGAGAGAGAGAGAGAGAGAGAGAGAGAGAGAGAGAGAGAGAGAGAGAGAGAGAGAGAGAGAGAGAGAGAGAGAGAGAGAGAGAGAGAGAGAGAGAGAGAGAGAGAGAGAGAGAGAGAGAGAGAGAGAGAGAGAGAGAGAGAGAGAGAGAGAGAGAGAGAGAGAGAGAGAGAGAGAGAGAGAGAGAGAGAGAGAGAGAGAGAGAGAGAGAGAGAGAGAGAGAGAGAGAGAGAGAGAGAGAGAGAGAGAGAGAGAGAGAGAGAGAGAGAGAGAGAGAGAGAGAGAGAGAGAGAGAGAGAGAGAGAGAGAGAGAGAGAGAGAGAGAGAGAGAGAGAGAGAGAGAGAGAGAGAGAGAGAGAGAGAGAGAGAGAGAGAGAGAGAGAGAGAGAGAGAGAGAGAGAGAGAGAGAGAGAGAGAGAGAGAGAGAGAGAGAGAGAGAGAGAGATTCACGTATACTCACGGTGAGTGCAAGTCTTTGATAGAAACGCATATTGTTAGCTTGACGATTCAAATGATGATGATGATGATGATGATGATGATGATGATGATGATGATGATGATGATGATGATGATGATGATTACTGAGGGTTAAAAAAATTTTTTTATGTGGGTACCTAGTCACGGTGAGTGCAAGTCTTTGATAGAACTCATATTTTGCTTGACAATTCAAATGATGATGATGATCGATGATGATGGTGATGATGATGATGATGATGAATAATGATGATGATGATGATGATGATGATTACTGAGGGTAAAAAACAAGTTTTTTATGTGGGTACATAGTCACATGGGCATCCGTGGCAATATTGCAGTGGACAAAGCGGCTATAGAAGCTCTGCAACTAGATTTCCCTTCAGAGATTTTCCAGTTTGTTCCATACTCTGACCTGCATTGTATGACTGGCTCGCATTGTAGGTCTAAACGGTTGTGGTAGACCGAGTGGTCTGATCGGATCAATAACAAATTCTTTCAAATTCTTCCAGAGTAATGTCTGATTCTTTGCCTAACTTTGCGTTTACTCGCAAAGAAGAAACTGTTTTGGCTCGCCAACATATTGGGCATGCTTATGTAACCCATAGTTTCCTTTTAAAAGGAGAAGAGCCACCGTGGTCCTCGTCAGACTCTCTGGCAGCCAGTTGAGCGGGGTGGCAGACCTGCTCTAGGAGACGTTCAGATCCACAGGTGCATTAGTCTACCTGCTGAGATGGAGGACTTATTAATCTTGCATTCCCCACCGCCGTCGAGATTATGGGGTCCAGAAGTCGAAGCGGCGACAGCGACCTGTGAGAGATACCGATACGACACTCCACTTCATCCTTCATCCTTCATTTTCTCTTCGGTTGGACTACTTCGACTGGGCGGCGGTTGCTCTTCGCCGATGGCGCCTCGACATTTTGCTTCCGCTGCGCCTTTCCCTTGAAGTCCATCACCTTTCACTATGACTGGACATCACAGAAACTACTGTGTAGAGGGGCACCTCCGGACTGCAGGTGCTTTGCGCCGCCAGCGCTTCCTCGTGATGGTCTTCCCCCTCGCTATACGACCTCTTGCAAGATTTATGGGCTGCACGTCAACATATCATCGACCTATTGTATTCACCTGGAGCATCTTAATTCAACATCTAGGGATCTTCTTTCTTCCCATTGCGCGTTTACTTCTACACCCAGATTACCGCCATGAGCGCACTGTAGATCTACTACCTGACTACTATTTACCACGTCTTCTTATTCACGTCCCCTATACGCCTAGGTGTCCGGGAACACAAATCTAGGCAACGAACGAACGAACGAGCGAACCGTGGTGCCTTGCATGTGATAAGACCTTTTCCGTCCGCCATTTTATGTCTGAATATAAGCTTACTGATCTGGTTGATGAAAGACAAAGATATTTTGGTTTGGTAGCCTACCTTTTAATGAGATTTTAAAGTTTGCAATAGTAAACACCTATTTCAACTTTTACATGGTGTTGGTTTGTTTTACGGCATATAGGTCACGTCGTCTTGTATATATTCTTGGTTAAATTTTATTAGTAAGGCTGGTTTTATTGACATCTTTTCTCATATTTAAATGTTTTCCATGGAATGCCAAGGTTGGCAAAGATGCGCACCACAGCTGGGGAGACACATGTGGACCCAACTGCAACAACGATACAAATGAGAGAGGTCTGAGACTCTTGGAGTTTGCCAGATACAACAATCTGATACTGGCAAACACGCATGTGTAACAAGAGGCTAGATTTACCCAGCACTTTAAGTTCTTGCCTGGTTTCGTCAGCTGTAACCTTAGTAAAGTAGTACTAATGTTAGTCGGCAGCAGACGATAGAAGTTTGCTGTGGGCTATTCACTTTTCTATACTGACGCCAGCGCAGTAGGTAATGACCTCATCCAGCTTACGTAGGCAGTAGTATCGCCGCACACACGCTAGAGGTCGCCTCTTGTAGTTTGAGATTTTCGCTCTTCCTGCTAACCACAGCGATAGATATTCATTTGCTGTTCAACTTGCCTAGAGTACAGAGCTCGGCTCTAAGAGATCTCTCCACTGACAACTAACAAGCATGAGGAACTGTTGAAATTCTATTCAATCAAGTTAGCCACGGCCTGACATTGTAAAGAAGGTAAATGAACATACTTTTGTTTCATCGTGATGTATTGATATTATTGTTGAATTATGTTTGTGCAATTTGCCATGTTTAGAATTGTGAGAGTTAGTCCAACGTTGCGTGACCACGTGGCGAACCCGACCGGTCTGACGCCATGTTGTAGACCATACGGACCCACTGTTGTTTAGCCTATATGTATTCTTGCAGACCAGTGGCTGTACCAGAGAATGTGTATAATATTAATTGTTTCTCTATGTGTATAGTTAGCCATGATGTATATTTATATATGTATAGGAAATTAGAGTGGAGATTCCAGGGGACCACGGACTTAGCAGAATGTTCGTCGCTTATATATAGATATGCGGAGCTAATCACTGAGGGCTAATTCGGCCTTCAGTGAGACGCACTGCACACATCTAGTATACATGGTGGTGCAGAATTTCGTTTCATATTTTGCAGACGAAGCAGGCATCGTAGGCCCTACCAGACGAAAGACAAGAAAAAGTCTTCACTGAAAGTCGGCCTGCCACAGCTTCTCAAACACTGTGCGACGAGAGCCCACCAGTCAATTACCAAGTAGAAGAATCCACAACAACACAGCTCGTCAAAGAATCAACCACAACACAGCTAATCGAATTTACAGTTAAGTGGGACTTGCTCAGTGTCCCCAACCTGTTAGCCTGTCCTGCTGCTTTTCCGTTTTTTAAGGTTTTCAGGGCTTTAATTACTTCTGTTTTGGTAGGGTGGTTGGTGTTGACTTTAAGTGGTGAGTCTGCCGGCGGGATGTCTGTTCTCACGGACGGCGGGGGTCTGTTCAAGAGTTCTTTGAAATGTTCAGCCCATCGCTGTCTCTGGTCTTGTTCCTTGCTGAGAAGGTTACCTGTACTATCTTTAACTGGCCTATCTGTGTTTGTTTTCTTACTTGAGAGAGTCCTAGTGACCTTGTACAAAGTGCTAAGGTCTCTCTTTTCTGCCGCCTGCTCTGCCTCCATTGCCAGCTCATCGTAAAAGAGTCTCTTATCTGTCCTGGCACTTTTCTTGACTTCCTTGTTCACCATAGTGTACTCCATTCGCAGAGTTTTCTTTTCCTCTGTATTTTGGCTGCAGTTGATTTTCTGCTTGATTCCTTTTCGGTTTTCTATCAGTGTCCATGTGTTGCCAGAGATCCATTACTTTGTTGTTCTTTCTCTTTTTCCCAATACCTCTTGACATGTGCCTGCGAGTGTATCTCGTATGGACCTCCAGTGTTCTTCCAAGGGGGTTTCTTCAGTCAGCATTTTCAGGGCTTCAAATTTGTTTTTCAAAGAGATAGAGAAAGTGTCCTTGTGCTCTTTCTCCTTCAGTCGCTGGGTGTTAAACTTGACATGTGGGCGGTCTGCTGTGTCTCTGAAGGCCCTCAACTTGATCTTGACAGACCCGGTCACCAAATGGTGGTCCGAGGCCACGTCGGCTCCTCGCTGAGATCTTGTATCTAAAAGGCTTCTTCTCCATTTCCTAGCTATTGTGATGTAGTCTACTTGGTTTTTGGTGTTGCCGTCAGGTGAGATCCAGGTTTCTTTGTGGATGTCCTTGTGTTGAAATACACTGCCGCCTATGACTAGGTCATTGAAAGCGCAGAAATCTGTAAACAGCTCACCGTTCTCGTTCATTTCACCCAGGGCTTGTGTTCCCATCACAAGTTCTTTCCCAAGGTTGTCTTTCCCTATCTTGGCGTTCATGTCGCCCATGAGGATTTTGATGTCTCTCTTCGGGGCCTCATTGACTACTGACTGGAGAGTGTTGTAGAACTGTTCCTTTGCTTCTTCCTCAGCCGTGTTTGTGGGTGCGTAGCACTGTATCACCGTTACTTTCCTCCCTTTAGAATTGAATCTTGCGGTCATCATTCTCTGATTAATTGGCTGCCATTCTATAAGGGCTCTGGCAGCTGCTGGAGACAACATGATGGCGACTCCCTCGCTGTGGATGTGGTTCTCTTCTGTATGCCCAGAGTAAAGGATTTTCTCTCCGCTGGCAAGTGTTGTCATGCCAGACCCGTTCCATCTGCTCTCACAAATTCCTAGTACTTGAATATTGTATTTCTGCATCTCTCGTGCTACTTGAGCTGCTTTTCCAACTTCATACATTGTTCTCACGTTCCAGGTTCCAATTTTGGTTTTTGCCTTCATCGTCAAAAGATTCGTCAGCTGGCTGGCTTCCGTGAGGCTTTCACCATCCTGCGTCATCTGTCCTCCTGAAGAGGCATCTCCCTGAATCAGGCGCTGGTGGTTGTTTTCTTCTGTTGTTTCGGTTTCTGTAGCAAGAGTGGTTTCACGGGGCAGGGTCGCTAGCCCCACGCCCAACCCTCCTCCTTTCTCATCCGGGCTTGGGACCGGCCATGGCGGAGTTATGGTGATACAGTAGCTGCATAGAATTATCAAGGAGCGAACCATTCAAAGAGACATTTGAACTTTTAAGTTAGTATCATACTTAGCAGATCTTGTATAGAGTAGAGGAAATAAAGGTGTGATATTTACTGTTAACAAGTGGCTGGACTACCTATGTTTCATAGCCGTGTGAGAGCTAGTGTGACAGTGATCTTTTACCATTTTTCTTTCTATCTCTGTACCCCAGCCTACACACAGACCGAGCTAAACATATAAATGTATTAAGTTGAGTCACAGGGAGATTTACTGGCGATCCCCATCGACAATAGACGAGTGGGTAATAGCATTCCATTGTGCAGAGCCCAGCAACAATAGACCCACCGTCACATACTTAGTCTCCACAAAAAATCCAGACAATGGACATGGCACAGCCCCGGCGGGGAGCATCACAACCAGATCGACTACATCATGGTCAAGAAACACTTCAGATCAAGCATCAACATTGGCAGGACACGCACTTTTCCAGGAGCAGATATCGGAAGTGACCACGATCTCGTGATGATGTCTTTCCGGCTCCACTTGAAGAGAGTAAACACAGCAAGTGCACCAGACTGAAGTTCGACCTGGGCAAACTGCAGGACCCGGAAGTGGCACAAATATTTCAGGCCACAATTGGAGGGAAATTTTCACCACTGCTCAGTTTGGGAGCTGGTGAAGTAGATGTCAACACCATGACTACCACCTTAAACTCAGCTGTGACAGCTTCCGCCACGGGGATTCTTGGAAAGCACCGGCCAAAGAAGAAGCCGTGGATCACACCTGAACTTTTGGACCTGTGCAAGAAACTAAGAGAGATAAAAAAGAAAAAGAACGCCTCACAGGAGCTGATGCCTACCGACAAATCAACAATGACATCCGAAAAGGCATGCACACAGCAAAGGAGAACTGGATGAAAGGTCAATGCCAGGAAATAGAGAACAGTCTGAACAAGAACAACAGCAAGAAGGTCTACCAGACTGTGAAGCGGCTGACAAGTGTTAAACAGCCCAAGGTCTCCACGATCTAAAGCAAGTCTGGTATTTGCTTTACAGAAGAACAAGAAGTCTTGGATAGATGGACAGAGTACTGCTCTAATCTTTACAACCACACACCAAACGGAAACCCATCAGTTCTAGCATGTCCAGAGAACAGATCGAGAAGAAGAAGAAGAAATCCTCCCAGTTCTCCTAGAAGTTGAGTCAGCAGTGCAGTCGCTGAGAAAAATGGAAGTCGTTCTGGGGAAGATACGTTTATCTTACTAGGGGGTAAGACTTATTGATAGAGGGCGTTGGGCTATCGATTGTTCTTTTACCAGAATTCCAGAGCGATGTGAGAGACAGATCACGGTGCTTGTTCACATAAAATTTATATTTGTTCTCGGGCTTTTTAGTATCATTTGGCACAATTTGAGAAACGCTGATTACTAATCAAAAGACTAGATTATTATGTCTCAAGGGAAGAAAACTAATAGCTCCTACACAACAATACAAATAGAATGACACCAGTCGTATGTATGTAATTTCTCATTTTATATATTCAACACAACTTTTACATGTACTTCATTAAACAGGTAAATTAATAATTCTAAGAGTTCGATGTGCTGGGAAAGTTTATCAGCAGGTTTTCTTCATCCTATGCAACGCAAGCCTACGATTTGAATGTTCGTAGTTTAATAAATGATCTAGTGGTCGTCTAGGTTTTCTCGAGGGTAGAACTCAGTTTGCATTTGTGGGTGACTTATCTACGGTGCGTGGGCGCGTGATGGAGTCCGTCTGAGGGGTCTTGCCTCTCAGGTTGAGCGGGTGAGTTGGGTGAGTCTTGTAGCTGCGAGGTTCGGACGTGGAGAGGTAGAATCTTGTTTGTTCTCCTTCTGTACCACGGGAGCAAGCGTCATGCGTTTGTCCCTACAAACCGTCCCAGAGCTGACCTGTAAAAGTCGGAGCTCTGGCTACAATATTCTCGTTAGATCTGAGCATGCAGTCTCCTCTGCAAAGTGTCCATAGCATCAGACACCTGCAAGGTTCCCATATGCACACTTCGATCCGAATCTTAAGGCTAAGATACATCAATCCACATGCACAATGTGTCAGAAACAATAATCTGTTTCTGTAAATATATATATTTATATATATATGTTACACTCAGTTTGATGTTGGTGTTTTCCTTTATCAGTATCCGATTCAGCCCCAATGCTGAATTCCTGATAAGGTGTAACTCAGATTCGTTTATCCACGCAACCCGTCCAAACAGCATACAAGTCACAAAGTCGACGTATGAAGTTTTCCACTTTTATTCAGCACACACCAACAACTGCATACAATTTTCAACTCAACTCAACAACTTTCACAGCAACTCTCTTCATAACACACAAAGCATCGAATATATAATTTTTTTCTATCCTTCGAGATGACGACAGTTTGTTCTAGAAATGACGCATTACAACTAACCAATCAGAATTAAAGATCGTCATCACTGACTTACGTCATACATCTCTCCACACATACCCCGAACCTTCTCTTACTTTGACAATCGTCCCGAACCTTCGATCGATGGTTAACAAGGAAATCCAGAGTATTCTCCGACAATATCGACCAACGAAAATTATCAACGTTATACAAAGCCTCTCCTAACAACAATGCAAACTCAAATCAAAGGTAAATAAACTCCATTATTGAATACTTTGCAAAACGAAACGATTAGATCTATCGTACACGCTTCCGACATACTTTCGTTCGCGTTTCAACGTAACATAACCCCCCACTCAAGAAGAAATTTACCCAATTTCTTTCAACAACGTTGAAACGTAATGCACAAACAAAGTTCAGAATTAAAACTTACTTCAGACTGTCTCATTTACTGTCAATGTTCTCAGTTTATATACACAGAGTCCATGTTTTTCATCCGCAAGTCTTTCTGGATACTGTCAATGTTCACAGTTCATTCACACAAGGTCAATGTTTCTCATCTGCAAGTCTGTTTAGATATTGCCAATGTTCACAGTTCATTCACACAAGGTCAATGTTCTTTCTTTCGCAAGGAAACGACGCCCTCGTCAGTTGCGGTCGTCATCGGCCCAGGGTCAAAGACGATGATCACGTGGGCTTCCCTGGAATCAGTGCGTCCTCCGTTGTCTCCTTCTTCCATCGGATGTCCGATGCAGTCGACGTTGTCAGCTCCCAGGATGCACTTACTGGGTCTCACGGTCAGGTTGGCTTCTGTGAGACGGTGAAACAGCTCCCTCAAGGTCTGCAGATGCTCTTCCCAGGTGCGAGTGTGGACTAGCAGGTCGTCCCAGTAACACACGACATTGTCCATCCCTTTGAGCATCTTCTTCATCCCTCTCTTCAGGGTAGCTCCGCTGTTGACCATGCCAAAGGGCATCCTTAGGCACTCGTACGTCCCATCAGGGGTTATAAAAGCAGTCTTTGGTATGTCCTGTTGACGCACGGGGACTTGCCAATAACCTTTGCTGAGGTCAATCTTTGAGAAGATTCTACTCCCCGATAATTGGCGGAAGAGGTCTGCTGCGGTAGGCATCGGCTCAGGGTCGAAGACGGTGATCTTATTAACCTTCCTGTAGTCGATGCATACTCGGTTGCTCCCGTCCTTCTTCTTCACGACCACGACAGGGGACGCGTAGGGGGAACTGGACTCCTTGATGATGCCCATCTTCAGCATCTCATCGATGTCTTTCTTCAAGGATTCACGGGCCTTGAAAGGGATCGGGAAGGGCTTGGATCGAACAGGGATATTCGAAGTGAGGTGGACTTCGTGTTCGACCAAAGTTGTAGAGCCAGGGACATCGCTGAAGTTGTGGGGAAACTCGCCCATAAGGTCCTTGAGCTCCAACTTTTGACCTTCCGTCAAGCTCGGTCCTAGCTTAACATCATCGATGCCTTCTTTGCTGTGGAAGTCTCCCAGTTCCAACAGTTCTTCGCTGTCAAAGCTGTCGTCGGTCACAGCTGCTGTGGCTGCGTGCACAGTCTCTGATGGCCTTTCCACGTACAGCTTAAGGAGGTTGGCGTGGTATATCTTGGAATGCTGGCCGACCTTCACCTTGTAGTCGTTGATTCCCACCACGGTCTCCACTTCGTACGGGCCTTTCCACTGCATCAGCAACTTATTGTGATCGGTAGGTAGCAGCACCAGCACTTTGTTGCCAGGTTTGAACTTCCTGTTCACAGCCCTACGGTCATAGTAGTGCTTTCCACAGTCCTGGGACTTCTTCAGGTTTTCTCTGGCTATCTCGAGAGTCTGCTCCAGCTTCTCCCGTAGCTCAAACACGTACTGGTAGCTGTTCTTCACCTCTGGGGTGTCTACTTCTTTCGTCCACAGTTCTTTTAGGATGTGCATCGGCCCTCGGATGGTTCTTCCGTACAGCAGCTCGAACGGAGAAAAGCCGGTGGACTCCTGCGGCACTTCTCTGTAGGCGAAAAGTAAGGCGTTGATATAGCGATGCCATTGTCTGGGCTGCTCGCTGCACAGTTTCTTCAGGGTGGACTTCAGCGTAGCATTGAACTTTTCGACAAGCCCGTTGCACATCGGATGGTATGGTGTCGTAGTCAAATGCCGGATGCTCAGCAGTCTGTTGACCTCCTTCATGCAGTCAGAGACGAACTGCGTCCCGAGGTCTGTCAGAATTTCTTCAGGCACTCCAAGCCTACTGAACATGTCCACCAGTGCCTCTGCTACAGTTTCAGTGTCAATCTTCTTCAGTGGCACTGCTTCTGGGTACCGAGTCGCATAGTCCACTAAAGTCAGTACCCACCGATGACCTTCTTCACTCGGAGGTCTTATTTCGCCGATTAAGTCTAAGGCCACCCTCTTGAAAGGTCGGTCGATCAGAGGCATCCTCTGCATAGGCACTTTCGGGACCCTTTTTCGAGGTATGGTCTTCTGGCAAATGTCACATGATCGGCAGAAACGGCTGACGTCCGCATGAAGCCCTGGCCAGTAGAACACCGCCTGTATTCTGTCTGACGTCTTTATGATGCCTAGGTGACCTCCCATGATAGAGTCATGAGCTACTTCCATCACTTGGCGCCTTAGAGGTAACGGTACCAAGACTTGACGTAGTGGTTTCCCTCCGTTGACCCTCGGGTGCTGGAAGATTCGGTACAGGATCTTGGCCTTCACCTCAAAATAGACCGTGCCACTGCGTTTGGTCACGTGATCTTGGCGGTTCCTGTACTTGTTTAAAGTGCTATCAGCTTCCTGGAGCTGAATCAGCTTATCTCTGTCCACGATGGCAGCTTTAGAGTTGTCGGCGACCTTCAGTGGCGTAGACGTCTTGTCTCTCTTGGCCTGGGCCCTGGTAGTAACAGCACCGACGATCTCTGGTCGGCAGGGCTGAGCCGGAGTAACCACATTGTTCCGTAGCAGCTCTGTAAGGTCTCCATCGGGAAACGGCAATGGATCCTCCTCCACAACTTCGACGCGTTGGGTTGAGGCAGGACTCCACTCTGGATCGGGGTTGTCGGGTCGTCTCGCGCCGTCGATATTCCCGATCATCAAATCATACAGCGGCTTCTTCAGGCAAACCGCTTCGACTTCGCCTATGTAGAAAGGGGTGTTGACATGAATTTTCGCAACTGGCGCTTTCAAACATTTGCTGTCGGCCATAAGTGTCCATTTTGAATCGCCAGTGAACTGTTCTTTAGCGATTAAGTCTTCTCTGACGATGACCCCACTGCAGCCAGAGTCTCTTAAGACAGTCACTTCATGATTTCCGACGCGTCCCTTTGAAACAGGCATGTTCTGGACGGTCACAGCTGCGCTCGCGACGACGGGGATGGATTTTCCGTTGGCAAGAAGAAGTTGGCCATCGGTCATGCACTCTTGCACGTCCGCAGGGGTAGCTGTGCGCTCGGTCTCACTCGGAAGAATGACGCTCCCGCCGCACACCTGATGGTCAGATCTACTGGTTTGCCGTTGATTGGAAAACCGCCTCTGCCGGTTGCCCGCCGCTGCGTTGTCCGTACTGCTCCGCTGTCCGCTACTTTTGTTTTGAGGACAATTAGCCGCCCTGTGGTCTGTAGCGTTGCAGGTGAAACAGCCTCTTGAATGCCCTTCCCTGGGAGGAGGCGTGGAGTCCGTCTGTCTCTGGCTCGTCTGGCTCCCTTGGATCTGGTTCCCATGGTTTGCAGTCTTCTGAAAATGTTTCGTCGCGCTGGGTGGCCCCAGGGTTTTCCCATGAGCGATAAGATATCTTTCAGCAGCCTCAGTCACATCTTTAAGCGTCTACAGCTTTTGTTCTTCTAAGTGGGTCGCTAGGTCCTTGTGACAGGCATTGAGAAATTGTTCCTTCACGATCAGGTCATGGAGACTGTCGTAAGACTTCCTTTCGCCTGATAACTCCACCCACTTGTGTAGATATGACGACAGGCGCTCCACAAACTGCTTTGGCGTCTTGTCTGACTTAGGCCGGCATTCACGGAAGCGTTTACGGTAGCCCTTCTCTGTAAAGTTGTAGCACTGCAACAGGGCCTCTTTCAAGACGTCGTAGTTTTTGGCGTCATCGTTCGACAGTCTGGTGTAAACTTCGAGAGCTTGCCCCGTCAGAAGTGCACTCAGTCGAATTGCCCAGTCTTGAGGTTGCCAGTTAGAGCTTTCAGCGAACCTTTCGAATCTCGCCAGATAACTGTCAATCTGGTCCTTCCCGTCGACGAAAGCTGGCAATTTTGGAGCCGTGTTGTCACTGATAACTTGTGGCGCATGCTGCTGTTGCTGGATGCGCGCCAACTCTAGTTGGAACTGCCGATCAGCTTCTCTTTCCTCACGCCTGCGCTCATCTTCTCTTTCTTTACGCTGCTCTTCTCTTTCTTCACGGCGACGTTGTTCTTCCCTTTCTTCTCGGCGTCGCTGCTCCTCTAATTCTAGACGCTTCAGTTCTAATTCTATTTCTTTTTCTAGACGCTTCTCTTCCAATTCTCTTTCTTCGCGCCTTCGCTGTTCTTCTCTTTCTTCACGCAATATTCTCTCCTGGCATTTGACGTACTCCGTCAGCTGTTTGCCTTTTAGATTTAGTTCATCCCCTTTCTGCCAGAAGTCAGCCATCTTGATGCTTCTGGAAAGTTCTTTTAAGGAAAGTTCTTGACTGTAGAGTTCTTTTTCTTGAAAGTTCTTGACTGTGCTGTACCTTTCTAGACTGTTCTAGAACAGCACGCTTTCTGCAGTAGCGCTGATGCTTGTCACTAGTCGCCTTTGCTGACGCAGGCCCCGCTGTCCTCGTCGTATGCGACGCTGCACCACGCTGGTGTTGATGTACACGCTCCTGTGCTGAAGTAGACGCGACGTCCGCTCGTCGCTCTCTCTAATACTGGCGATGTAGCTCCGAGACTGTCCCTCGACGTAGTCTTACGGTAGCCACGTAGTCCCGATCTGTTGTTCGCTCACGAAGCAACTCTTCAGCGACTACACGCCCTTGCAGTCAACCCGAACCTATTGGATGTAGTCCCAGTATGTTGGCCCCTCTCGACGCAACTTGTTGGCGGCTACCCTCGATGACTGCCTCTCGTAACGTTGACTCGCTTGTTGTAGCAGTTGAACCCTTGGCTATGGCGTGAATCGCGGCTTGACCCCCAAAATGTTACACTCGATATGATGTTGGTGTTTTCCTTTATCAGTATCCGATTCAGCCCCAATGCTGAATTCCTGATAAGGTGTAACTCAGATTCGTTTATCCACGCAACCCGTCCAAACAGCATACAAGTCACAAAGTCGACGTATGAAGTTTTCCACTTTTATTCAGCACACACCAACAACTGCATACAATTTTCAACTCAACTCAACAACTTTCACAGCAACTCTCTTCATAACACACAAAGCATCGAATATATAATTTTTTTCTATCCTTCGAGATGACGACAGTTTGTTCTAGAAATGACGCATTACAACTAACCAATCAGAATTAAAGATCGTCATCACTGACTTACGTCATACATCTCTCCACACATACCCCGAACCTTCTCTTACTTCGACAATCGTCCCGAACCTTCGATCGATGGTAATTAAGGAAATCCAGAGTATTCTCCGACAATATCGACCAACGAAAATTATCAACGTTATACAAAGCCTCTCCTAACAACAATGCAAACTCAAATCAAAGGTAAATAAACTCCGTTATTGAATACTTTGCAAAACGAAACGATTAGATCTATCGTACACGCTTCCGACATACTTTCGTTCGCGTTTCAACGTAACAATATATATATATATATATATATATATATATATATATATATATATATATATATATATATATATATATATATATATATATATATATATATATATATATCATGAACATATTATTAATACATGGCAATCAATATAAAATAAACATACACCTATCAAAACTACTAGTGTTATCTTACTTCTAGACTCTGGGATTCGTGAAACCGTCTTTTAGTCTTCTAGCACTCTCTCGATGAGGTGGAGATAGGCGGACACTGCAGTTTGTTCCTTGGTTTGACCCTCGCAGCTTCGTAGGTAAAAATCGACTGACTAGCTAAGGTTGGGCCACCAAGGACATGCAGGGGTTCCCTGGTCTTCTGACCAATCGTTTAACTCTCGTTTTAGTTAATCTCGCATATACGGGATTATTCGTTTTTATTTGAATATTTCCCACACCTGCCCTATTTATCAGGCACATATAATTATCCTGGAATTGGAGTGTCAGACGTAGAAAGTAGGATAGATTCAATAGAGATATGGGTCTCGGGAGCTATACTTAGTGCTGTAGGAGACCCTGGTCAATAAGCTATCTAGTCTCGGTTCGCAAAGTCTGCGTGATTGTATCTGGAGAGGCTGGCGTGACTGTCTGAAGAGAGTTAATTTAACATGTGTGTGTTTCTCTTTAGATAACTCGTGAATTAACGTCAAGTTTTAATCGATGCTATCTATTTTGCGCTAAGCTAATCTACTACATTTTGTTGTCACTATTTCTGCTGTTACAGCGGGAGTGGACAACATACCCGCGCAACTGCTTCAAGCAGGAGGAGAAGCGATGATTGACGCCCTTACCACTATCTGTAACAAGATCTGGCTGAGTGGGAAGTGGCCAACACCATGGCTCCAGTCGCTTGTCATCACTCTTCCCAAAAAAGGTAACCTTCAGGAGTTTGAAAATTACCACACCATCAGCCTCATCAGCCATCCCAGCAATGTCCTCCTGAAAATAATACACAACCATCGATGTTGCTAGAAATTTTCAGCATAGGCCTTTGGCCGATTCAGTCACAAACCTTTAGGACATTTTGAAAATCTTTCGGCCATCATTTTGACTTCTTTCCAACACCAAACGAGAGGCCACTGACAAGTTTCGGTTTCTTTTTCGGCGGCATTTCGAAAACAAAAACTTTTATTGCCGGAAGCACGCCGTTCGCAACAAGGGGAGTTACTCTAACTCTCTCAGCTGATGTATGTGGAAGGGAAGCACGGTAGCTTAATGGTAGAACTTTGGCTTGCGGATCTTAAGGTCCCGGGTTCGAGCCCAGGCCGGGGCATTGTGTTGTGTCATTGGGAAAGACACTTTACTCCCATTTCCTACTCCTTCGGATGAGAGTATAAACCGAGGTCTAGTCTGTGTCGCATACATTCCATCATAACGGACTTTAAAGATCCTGACGCTTATGCCCTAGACGGGTGAGCGCCGGTGACAAGAACACACCCAGCATGCACCTAGGTCCTTCTCCCCCATCCCTGGCTGCCCAGGATTGTGCTCAGTTGTACGGGCGTCAGACCATGCGCCCAAAGGCTGCGGGTGGGCGTCTCGGGTGGCTTGAGTTAGATCCTGTATCGGCCAGCGCCTTGAGCAGCTCTTGAGCTGGTAAAGCGCTATATAAGAACGATTAAATAAATAAATAATAAATAAATAAATAAATGTGTCGTCTGCTTGGCGCTTCCGACACGCGATGTCCCAACAATAACTCATAACACCTTTATTTATCCGATAGGAAATTAATATGGCCAGAAGCAATAACGATGAAACAGACATGAGACAAGCAAAAAATGGCCAAAGGGTGGCCGATTGAGGTATAAAACCTTAGGACAGCGGGCCGATCAGAACATGACTCTTTCCGACATTTGGGAAGTTTATCGGTGAATGGCCGATTTGCCGACGAAAACGACATCACTGCACAACAGGTTGAAACTCCAAGCTGAACAAATAATAACTGAAGAACAAGCAGGATTCAGGGCAGGGGGAAGTACCACTGAACAGATTTTCAACCTCAGAATAATCTGCGAGAAATACCTACAGCACCAACAGCATAGGCCTATATGTCATGTGTTTGTAGACTTGAAGAAAGCCTTTGACCGAGTCTGGCATGCAGCTCTGTGAGCAACCATGAAAGTGTACAACATCAGCCCTGAAATTATTGAAGTCATCAAAATCCTGTATGACAGGACTACCAGTGCAGTCCTCCACAACAACACCATCGGGAACTGGTTTAGAACAACAATCGGTGTGCGTCGAGGATGACTACTCTCTCCAACACTCTTCAATATCTTCCTAGAGCGCATCTTGTCAGATGCACTTGCAGATTCCGAAGGAACAGTCAGCATAGGGGGTAGAGCAATCTCCAACCTTCGTTTTGCGAATGACATTGATGGATTGGCAGAGAAAGATGGAGTATGCTGGTTAAACGATCATCTGTGGTGCGACAACGACCTTAGGGTTACGGGATAGGATAGGATAGGAAATGTTTGTTGTTTAGTCTTAAATTGCTTAGTTTTTTGTGGTCCTGATTCGGCTCTTGGCAGTCCGCTACACCTCTAAAAACATTGAATATCAATCTATCTTTTTCTTCTAGTGTGCTTTAAATTCCCACTGTCGCTGGCTCTCTCCATTGTTCTTTCTCATTTCTACTCTGTTGTTCTTTCTCATTTCTACTCTGTTCTCTCAATCTACTATACTATTATCTTCTTCTTCGCTAGACCAGTCACCTACTTTTTTCTTGAAAACTCTTCCGGGACAAAACTCCTCATTTGTGTGTGAGGTCTGTTGGATCAGCTTGGGAATATTGGACGCTTTCTGCCAAATGGTCACTGGGGCTTCCTATGATGTTATTAGTTGGCAATGTAGGCATTTAATACATGTATGTGTTTTGTTGATATTTTATAATGATATTTGTATTCTATTTTGTGTTTGTAAACGGGGGTTCGATAAATTACAGTATAACCTCAGCGTCCCCTGCGTGGGATGTCTTTATTGTAAAGTGACTGGCTGGTGGATTGCCTTCAGTGTTGCCACTAGGGTTGTTTCGGCAGATCTTTTATGCGGATCGGGGGTGAGTCCTCTATCAGCGAATTTGTGGTCTTGATTTTGTGGTCCTGATTCGGCTCTTTGCAGTCCGCTGGACCCTGTATGCAATGAAAACCTAACTAACTTTCTTCTAGTACTACTACTACTACTACTACTACTACTACTACTACTACTACTACTACTACTACTACTACTACTACTCCCGGGGCAGGGCCGGATCCAGAGGGGGGTTACCTGGGTTCCGGAACCCCCCCTTCAAACTTTAAAAAAAAAAAGATTTTTTTTAATGCAGAGTTTCAATTTTTTTTAAATTGTTTTTAAAACATTGCAGTTTTTAGTCACTTTTGGTCCAAGGTACAAAGAGTTATTTATAGACAATTCAACGGAAGTCCATTTCAAGGGATCCGTTGAAACGTCCAAAGCATTTTCCCGTTGAAACGACCAAGTAACCCAACCCCTAAGCCTAAATTAGTAAATGCAGCCATATTTTCCTGTTCTGGCCGCAAGCCTCTTCCAGCATATTCACCTTGATTCTGCTCTAATCCCCAAAAACGACTTTTTAGAAATATTAATTAAGATGCTAAGTTGATAATTATGAACTATAATTCGTTGCCTGGTTTGGTGAAGTCAGCAAAATGGCAAATGCTTTGACAACTGATGTTATTGTTCCTAGTCAAGCATCCCGACAGACTCTCCGTGACAACCAACCTGCTGCCACTCCAGAAGAATATTTCAAGATTAGCATTGCCATTCCTTTCTTGGAACACCTGTCAACCGAATTGGACTCGAGGTACAAAAATGCTGACCTAGCAGTTGATGGTCTCTGTCTGGTGCCAAGCACTTTAATAGACAATCAGGATGGTTTCATGCAAGGTCCAGAAGGGGTGAAGACACTGGCAATGTTGTAGGAATCTGACCTACCAGACAACGCTACCCTTGATGCAGAATACCAACGGTGGGTTTGCAAATGGCGAAGTGCTGCTGAGAATGCGACAGCTATCATCCCATCCACGGCATCAGAAGCACTGAAACATTGTGACAGGGATTTTTATCCCAACCTGTTCATCATGCTAAAGAACCTTTGCACCCTGCCTGTCACTACTGCCGAGTGTGAACGTTCAAACAGTCAGTTGCGCAACCTGAAAAACTACATGCGCTCTACAATGGGGCAACAGAGGCTCAATGGACTTGCTTTACTGAAAGTGCACAGGGATGTTGATATTGACTTCAAAGAGGCAGTGAACTGTTTTGCCAGAAGATACAATTCACAAATGGTACTAATGCCGAAGAACCTAGTGCAGCAAGACTGCATTACATTACATTACATGATTGTTGCTTTAGGTCCAGCGGACTCTTCCGAGCCAAATCAGGACCGGACAACCCCTGATCCACATAAAAGATCTGCTGAAAGCTCTCCACCAGCCAGTCACTTTACAATAAAGACATCCCACGCAGGGGACGCAGAGGCTATACTCTAATTTATCGAACCCCCGTTTACAAAAACAAAATAGAATACAAACATCATTATAAATTATCAACAAAACACATACATATAAAATGCTTACATTGCTAAATAATAACATCATAGGAAGCCCTAGTGACCACCTTGCAGAAAGCGTCCAGTATTCCCAAGCTGATCCAACAGACCTCATACACAAACAAGGAGTCTTGTCCCGGAAGAGTTTTCAAGAAAAAAGGTAGGTGACTGGTCTAGCGAAGAAGAAGATAGTATAGCAGATTGATAGAACAGAGCAGGAATGAGAAAGAACAAAGGAGAAAGACAGCGACAGTGGGAATTTAAAGCACGAAATTTCCAGAAAGTGGGGATACTATTTATACTGAAACCCCCGGCACCCCAACGGGGGTGCAGCAAGACTGAAAGTGAAAGCAGGACGGTGATGTTCATAAACTACAAGGTAAAGCTTTATACCGTTAACGATCGACAAAAAGTAGTGAATAATAATAGTATACAAAACATCTCTGCTGATAAATAAATGTTTGTGTGTGTGTTGTTGTTGTTGTTGTTGTTGTTGTTGTTGTTGTTTTTAAATGGAGGGGCAGAGGATAATTTTTGTACCCCAGAGTTTGTCAATTCAATTGTTAAAAAAGTTCAAAGTCCCAGACCATCACAAATGGCTTTTTCAAGGTTCGGATTGCACCAGATTGCACCATTTTGCATCCTTGAAAAAAAATTTTCCCGGGGGGGCATGCCCCCGGACCCCCCTAGAAGGCTCGGCGCTTCGCGCCTTCGCTGAATCTGTAACCCCCCCTTCGACTTTTCCCAGGTCCGGCCCTGCCCCCCGTGGCGGTGCAGGGGGTTTAAGTATAAATAATATCCCCTTTCTGGAAATTTAGTGCTTTATATTCCCACTGTCGTTGTCTTTCTCCTTTGTTCTTTCTCATTCCTACTCTGTTCTATCAATCTTCAATACTAGTTATCTTCTTCTTCGCTAAACCAGCCACCTACCTTTTTTCTTGAGAACTCTTCCGCACTTCTGATTTTGTGTGTGAGGTCTGTTGGATCAGCTTGGGAATATTGAACGCTTTCTGCCAAATGGTCACTGGGGCTTCCTATGATGCTATTATTTAGCAATGTAGACATTTTATATGCATGTGTTTTGTTGATATTTTATAATGATGTTTGTATTCACAACTTTCCGGCACCTCTCATAAAAACTCGTGGGTATCGCCATTATAAATTAAAACGAGGTTATATGAAACCAAGTTCCGGTTTGGCTTGTTTTGCTTTTATCAAAGCTTGATGCGTGACTTTTAAATATGGCAAATTGCCGAAAACGACGATTGTTAGAGCCAGAAAACGAGTGGGATAAGTATAAAAACGGTGGAGGAAGTACATGCTCAGTGAAAGAATGCAAAAAACAATCGTAGAGGCCTGTATTTGTGGCGACTTCGGAGGTGCGTCGATCATCGACAGAAAGTGAAACAGGACCTGAAAACTCTTGTAGTTTTCCATAGCTTCGCCGTCGCAACCTTCACAAAACACGAAGTAACTGACTATGTTAAGCTAGCGTTGTGGCCAAGTGGGCTAAGGCGGGACTAACTTGCCTTGTCCACAAGCCAGAAACCAATGGCGACTGACAGGTGTGGGTTCGAGCCAGCATCTGGGCGTTATGTTTTTCCGAATATTTTTCAAAAGTTCACAAATAATGTTAGGTAGGTAGGGTTTAGGCGCGCCACTGGCGATAGAAAGGGATAATAAACTGCAGCAAAAAAATAAAAATATGTGAGGGTACGATACAGGTGGCCAGTGACACATGTTATTATTCTTGAATATTTGGAAATAACTCACTAAAACACGCGGAGAAAAAAAAAACGGAAGTTTTTTTCATAGAGGGGATTCCCGTTGGTGCATAGGATAGCAGAAAGGTGTGAATTCATTTTGTTTTTGTAAACGGGGGTTCGATAAATTAGAGTATAGCCTCAGCGTCCCCTGCGTGGGATGTCTTTATTGTAAAGTGACCGGCTAGTGGAATGCCTTCAGTGTTACCACTGGTTGTTTCGGCGGATCTATTATGCGGATCGGGGGTGAGTCCTCTTTCAGCGAATTTGTGGTCTTGATTTTGTGGTCCTGATTCGGCTCTTTGCAGTCCGCTGGATCCTGTAAGCAATTAAAAAGTAACTAAGTTCTAACTAACTAACTAACTAACTAACTAACTAACTAACTAACTTACTTACTTACTTACTTACTTACTTACTTATTACTACTACTACTACTACTACTACTACTACTACTACTACTACTACTACCACTACTACTACTACTACTACTACTACTACTACTACTACTCAGGGATCAGTTTACTAGCGCGCCCTGCGCCATTGACGCATAAAAATTAAAAATGACCCATCCACAATTCTTGCCAGGGGCCGAATGGCGCTTCGATTTTTGGTACCAGTGCGCCACCACAATAACAGTGCACTGTATTGGAGGCGACAAACGTGCTTTTGCTAAGGCAAGTTCAGCGATTGGCTATGAGGGCCCGGATGTTGATCTTTCAGCCAATAAGAAGTGTTGTACGATTCTTCCAAATCAGAATTTGCTATCGTCTGCGCGTAAGTTGTGTCCGTGCAAGGAGGATTTTGTGTTTTTCTTTGTGCCGCTTTGAAAATGCCCAAAAAAAAAAAAAAAAAAAAAAAACTAAACTTGAGGTAGGACAGTCTAGACTGTCGTTTGCTGCTGTTAAACTACAGTCTACCGCCGCTAATCCTACGCAAGATGATTGTGCGAGCCCCGAGTCAAGTCAAAATACTGATCCCTGTTCTGGTTAGTGTGTTGTTGGTAAACATGCTTCACAACACATGCACACTCACAATAATCTATTTTGTTTTAATTTCTGTAATAATATCTCCAGGTTATCTTTTACATGTACGTAAATTACTGCTGAAATCATGGCCCATTGAAATTTGATCTGAGGGGCCCAATGGCCCATAGCTTTTTCGTGTCAGACTGAACCCTGACTACTACTACTACTACTACTACTACTACTACTACTACCACTACTAAAATACTATCGTTGTATTAGTTTGTATTCATTAGTTAATTTAAGTTATTTAAACAAAGCAAAGAATTTTGATGTTGTTTCTTGATATTCTGCCTTCAGCACTAGGAGTATAAGTGGACTTTTAAACAAAAATTTCTTTTTTTAACAAAATGTATTCATTAAAATCGAACAGACAACAGCCGCGCTGATCTAAAGTATCTTTGCGCAGTTCTTAGTCGTTTACACACATAAGTTTAGCGGAAGTTCAAGGTCACAAAATCCGGTGTCTTGAACATGGCGGACTAACCTGTATTTAGTCTTCAGAAATTAATAGGTGATTTACAGGAAAGTCGTACTTCGTTGGTAAAAAAAGGTATCAATTCTATCTTTTAATGATGCGCTCTAATGTAATACTGTTTATTATATTTGATTTTTATTTATTTAAACGATTAAAGGTTCTGTAAGTTTCCTTTTCTTTGTTCCAGCTCTGGCTTTTTCGATTATGTCACATTGTATGGCAATCCTCAAAATCAGTACCTCATACTCATCCGCTACGTATATAGTCCAAAGAAAATGTATAATGTTCGTTAGGGTTTGAGTTTGCTAACCCTTGTCTAACCATAACTTCTAAATTAGGCTAGTAACTTAAATAAGTTTTACTTTAACGGTAACTTCTTAAGTACTTTAGTTTAACCCTAATCCCAACCGTAGCCTTAATTAAGTAACAAGTTCAAGTTGTTCTCTTCTTCTTGTTGACTACCACCTTCATCGTTGTGAAGATTACGTAGACATAATGGGGTTTTGCGCTTAGGTATATTGGCTATTGAACTTGAAATTTGAGAAAATGCTGCCCGGGTGACCAGCTTGTGGGGTCAGGGATAGGGGGTTTGGGGTGGAGGAGGGGAGGGGAGGAGGAGGGCTAGATCCGGGATTTAAACTCTTCCAGAGTTTGGCTGCAAACAGCTTCTTCTGGGAGAGCATTCCACTCGGCAATGGTGCGTGGAAAAAAGGTTTGTTGCCTGTATCATGCAGTTCTGCAGGAAGGCAGCAGGTACTGCTCAGCGTGCGACTGACGGGTATTCTTCAGGGGCGGGGCAGGTGTGGGTTTCCTTGAGGATGTGATTACTGTTAAACCTTTGTGCTGCTTGTAGAACAGGCAGAGTCTGGCTTGGCGGCGGCGATCCTGGAGTGTGGGCCATTGTAGATTTTCAAGCATTTCAGCCACACTTGAAGTCTGGCGATAGCGACGCACAACCCATCTGGCGGCTCGGCGCTGTACCGCTTCAATGCGCTGGATATCCTTGCTGGTATGAGGGTCCCACACTGGGCACGCGTATTCCAGGATAGGGCGGATGAGTGAGATGTACGCTTGGCGCTTGATCTTCTGGCAGCCGATTTTGAGATTTCTTCTCAAAAAGCCAAGTGTTTTGTTGGCCTTGTTGATTACGCTGGTGATATGGGTGTCCCACTGTAGATTGCTCTCAATGGTGACCCCCAGGTACTTGGCTTTGTCAACTGTAGGTAGAGTGTGACCGTGGAGGTGGTATGCACAAGGCAGAGGCTTCCTTTTCCTCGTGACACGGAGTGTCTGACACTTGTCAGGATGGAAGCACATGAGCCACCGTTGCTCCCACTCTGCCAGTTGGTTGAGGTCATCTTGTAGGATGGACTGATCAGCAGTGGTGTTGACCGTTTTATGGCACATAGTGTCGTCGGCGAATAGCCGGGTTGTTGATTTCACCTTTTCAGGGAGGTCGTTGATGTATAGTACAAAGAGGCTTGGGCCCAATACGGATCCCTGAGGCACTCCAGACTCCACAGGAACAGGACCTGAGACAGCCCCGTCCACCACTACGCGCTGCTGCCTATCAGCAAGGAAGGCCTCTATCCAGCCGAGCACTTTACCGGTGATGCCATAATGGCCGAGCTTGTGGATTAGGAGCGAGTGACACACCTTGTCAAAGGCCTTGGAGAAGTCCATTATTAGGGCGTCTGTTTGCTTCCCCCTTTCAAGGTCATCCGAAAGTTCATCCACAAGCCCAACAAGTTGGCTCTCGCAGGAACGGCGTTGCCGGAAACCATGCTGCGCATCTGTGATGATGCCTTGGGCCTCTGCGAAGGACATGATGGAGCTGGTGATGATGTGTTCCATGATCTTACAGGGAACACTTGTTAGGGATATGGGGCGGTAATTTTCAGCTTTGTATCGTTCTCCCTTCTTGAAAACAGGTGTAACATTGGCAGTTTTCCAGTCTTGAGGAACTACTCCAGAGTGTAGGGAACTTCGGAAGAGGATAGTAAGTGCGGGGGGCGAGTTCAGTGGCAAGTTCTTTGAGGACTCTGGGGCTGATGCCGTCAGGGCCAGGAGTTTTGTTGGGGTCAAGGTCTTTGAGTAATTTCGAGACTCCTGGGACAGTGATGTCAATGAAGCTGCAGGTGGGGGAGTTTTCACTGGGGGGTTGAAGGTTGGTCCTCGCTATAAATTCCTGTGGAGTGCAGGAGATCTTGGGGCTGAAGGCCGAATGGAATTGATTGTTAAGGACTTCGGCGCGCTCCTTAGCGTCTGTTATCAGCTTGCCGTCAACTTTCAGCGGTGCGACTCCAGATGCTTCAGTTCGCTGTGCCTTAATGTATGTCCAGAACTGTTTGTTGTTTGTTCGTCTTGTTGGCTCCGACGGGTTGTCCTTAAACAGGTTTTCAGTGTAGGTCCAGTAAGAACGGCGCAGATTTCTCTGAACAGTCCGCTTTAGGGTCTTGATTTCTTCTCGCAACTTTTCTTCTCCTGTCTTTCTCCATCGCTTGTAGAGCCTGTTTCTCCTCTTAATTAGTCGTAGTGTGACAGGGTCGACCCATGGTTTATTGAACTTCCTTCCCAGGGTCTTGCGAGGAATATGTTCTTCTGTAATTGTTTCAATTCCGTCTTTTAGTGCTGCCCATAATTCTTCAGTGTTGCTATTTTCATCAAAGGAAGCCAAGACAGAGTTGGACAGGTCGTCCGCTGCACGACGAAGAGCTTCCCAGTCAGCTTTGCTATATTGGGGAACTTGTCGAGGGACCTGGCGGTTACGAGTTGGGTTGGCGTTGTATTCCAGGTAGACAATGTCATGATCGGAGATGCCTGGGAGGCATTCAACTCGAGATACGAGGGAAGGGTGACTGGTGAGGAACAGGTCAAGGATGTTGTCTCCACGGGTGGGGAGCGTAACCATTTGCTCGAGTCCTAGGTCGCTTAGGTGCTCAAGGAATTTTCGGTGAAGGCCTGGATGTCTGTTGGTAAATTTAAGTGTCTTGGTGGTCCATTCAAAAGCTGGAAAATTGAAGTCACCACCAATAATCATAGACGCTTGAGTGGCGGCTGCGCGTTGAGTAGAGCTGACGAAGTTGACAAGGCTGGGTTCGTCTCCATCATCTGGTCTGTAGTAGGAAGCGATTAGAAGTTGGCGTCTTCCTTTCAATTTGATTTTAACCCAAATGAGTTCGCAGTCTTGGATGGAGAGTTCTGGCACTTCGTGGCAGGGCAGGTGGTCAGCGACTGCTATCAGTACTCCTCCTCCATCTCTGTTCCTGTCGCGCCGAAAGATGTTGTAAGTGGGTGGCAGGATTTCGCTGGTGAGGATGGAAGAGTCGAGGTGGGTCTCTGTGCCTATGATGACATCTGGCTTGGTGCTGTCGATCATGTTTCTTGTTTCAGCCTTTTTACCTGTGATGGATTGAAAGTTTACATTCAGAAAGCGCAAGGGTCGGTTAAAGGTCTTATTCTGTCGGGATGCACGGGTAGGCGTGGATGCGTGGTAAGGATTGAAGTCCGTTGATCTAGGCATGGAGGATTCAGTGGAGTTCAGAGAGTGGGAGGAGGTATTGTGCAGGTTGTTGGAGTTGTTCGTGCCTTGTAATCCAAATAAGTCATATGCGATCGTGCTGTAGTTAGCGTTTTGGCAGATAATGCATTTCCATATGATATCGCTGTCACCTAGTCTCTCATACTCTGTTGTATTGTCGGGAAAGCTTTGGCAGGCAAGATGGAACCACTGTCCGCAGGTTTCACACTCTACTCCCCTGTCCCTTTCACACTCTACTCCCCTGTTCTTGTGGTGTGTATGCGTGCAGCAGAGTGAGTCTATTTATTCACATTCTCCCCCCAAAAAACATTTTTTCCCCAAAATTTTTGCAACTGTGTGCAAGATGTAAATAGACCAGAAATGATAGTTTTTTTCCCTTCTTTTTTTAAAGTGTGTCCAGCCCGTCCATCTGCGTAAAACTTTAAAGTGGCTAATTACTTGAAATCAATTTCATATATAATAAATAAACTTGGTAAGATGTTGTATATAAATAATAATTATATATTCATGATACCTGGAAAATGAACTGTAAATCACTGAATGAATTACTCCACTTCTGGGTCAAGGTCACCTGTGGGTCAAACAGTGTTAGTAGGTAGTCAAAGCCCTTCATTGGCTCTTGTCCGCTCGCCAGTTTTGACCCAGTTTTGACTTCACTTTCAACACTTATTATTAATGTAAAACTGCATTAAAACGAACAGTGGCTGTATTCAAATAAAAATTGAAAGCTTTATCTTTACATCTGTGTTGTTTTTAATGCATGTTTATGCGAAAGATTCCGAGAAAACAGCTTTTGAATATGCCCCTATCCGAGCGCTGAATGGCGGTGCGAAAAAAGTTGTCAGCGTCGTTTGCTGAGAGGGGCTCGTTTCAATCGTCAAGCGCTTTGAGATAGTTCATTGGATGGCCTAAAAATAAGAACCAATGAGAAGTTCGGATACTTAGCTTCATTTACATATAAATATGGTGGGCTCTCCTGTGTAAAACTTTTGTTACGAGCCGAACAAAGTGGATAAAGCGGTTTTGATGTAAGTTTGATTTTAACTAGAAGTTTAAAAATTAGCAAGAAATAAAGAGCAGACTTTCCTTTATAAAACTAGGGTATTTATTAATTTGTGCATTACTCTATCGCGGAGCGCTTTGCCGTAGAAAAGTGTACCCAAACGGTGTTCGGGAATTCTTGCGGCCATGGCCAACTCGTAGGCCTATTCAGCGACACGAGTGCTGAGCGTAGTAACACACTAGTAGGCCTATAATTTGCCGGCACGCACTGCGAATTTGATGATTTCCCAACTTTGAAGCACCAAAACGGCTGAACATTACATGGGATAGGCCTGAAGAAAATTGGGCTTGGAGTATAACATATGAAGGGGTTACCTGTCAAAAATCAGCTTTCTGGTATCAATATTGGCTTCACTTTGAGACTCCAAAGTTGTCAATTTCTTCAATTCCAAAAACGTTGCCAAAAAAACACCAACATTCGGCATTTTCAAACATTAATAACTTTTTACCTATTTGTCCTATGGGGGAAAAAATATACCACTGTGTTCAGAATGAAAAGCTCTTTAAACCTAGATGTCAGTTTTGTGATGAGGAAATCATTTTTTAAAAATGGCTTTTGACTACCTAGTGTTAGTAAAAAAAATAAACATTTTTCAAAAAATTGAACTTTTCCCCTAAGTTATTAATATTGAATTTATATTTGTTTGAAGCATGATGGATATCAATGAGACACACATACAGTGGAGTCCACCTATAACGAACCTTGGAATAACGAACACCCGCGATTAGCGTACTACCATCCATTTCCCGACACACTCCCTTCTTTGTCTTACTATTTAATCCCTTCCTATAACGAACAAATCCAGCTAGGCAAATAACGAATCTCCGCTTGTAACGAACCCTTTGCGTATTCCCTTGGCCTACTTAGCCTCAGTTGGCTCATCGCCAATAGCGAACAGCAGCAGAAGCAAGCCAGTTCGTACATAGGTCAACCAGGCCTTGAAGTCTTAACTGTCATTGGCTGCTATAAATAGCCTTGAATGAAGTCATTGTTGATAAACTTCGTAGGCCTAGATCGATCTACGTACTGTATGTTGTGATGTGTACTCATCACCGGTGTGTACTTCCGTTTACAGTACAAATCTCTACAGCGAATCCCGCTTGTAACGAACCCGAAATTTCCCCCCTTGAGATTCGTTATACCCGGACTCCACTGTACTAATAATAATTAATATACTATGCAAAATATTTGACAACATCGCTCCAATTATAAGGTCACTAGAGGTGTCTAAAGTTGTTCATATGGGTACTTGGAAGCAGGACTCCCCATTTCGAGATCAGGCCTTAGAATCACCGATCAGGCATGAGAAGTACGTCTTAAATAAATGTTACAATTGGTCCTGAAAACATGCCTTAAAATCTAGATCTAATAATAATAATAAAACAGGATGCTATATACGCGCCTTTCCACAAATCAATCATGCTCAAAGCGCGGCGATCTATACCAACATACAGTGCGAGAAGATAGTGAAAGAGATGTTATTGTTAAGCGAGGAAAAAGTTTTTTTTATCCGACTCCCGAGCGAGTGTCCGATTGAAGAATGTTTACTGTTTCGGGAAGAGAGGTATCTAAAATTAGCACTGCCATGTAACTAAAAAGTTATTTTTGGTTTACCTTCTGCACTATCAACCAATCACAAAGCTCCTAATTCGTCGAGCTATACTTAGAAAGTGTCGTCTTAGTTCGATGTGATGTACTCATGGGTTTGTGACGCATATTATGTAGATGTTACTTCCTTTGTTTCACTACGAAACCATCAATCATGGTGTTTATCCGTCATTTTTTTCCCCACTCCTTAAAATGCTTAACCCTCTAACCTCCACAGGAGCCTAAGCCTTATCTGCTTCTGTTTCCTAGGTTAACTTTAGGCAAGTAACTCCGTTAAAATGCTACACCATGCACATACAAAAAATAATTAAAAATGCACCACCCAAAATTATGTTCCACTCATCATTATTAATAAATCAACCACATTGTGACGTGGGGTTTTATTGTTGCTGGGCTCTGCACAATGGAATGCTGTAACCCTCACATCTTATTTTATGAGTATGACTATGGGGACCGCTAGTGAGTCACCAGGTGAATTACTTTAATACATTTATTTGTTTAGCTCGGTCTGTGTTAAGGCTGGGGTACAGAGATAGATAAGATAGAAAAATGGTAAAAGATCACTGTCACACTAGCTAAAAGTAGCTTTCACACGGCTATGGATCATATGTAGTCCAGCCACTTGATAACAGTCAAAATCACACATTTATTTCTCCTACTCTATACACGATCTTCGAAGTACGAATCTAACTTAAAGTTCAATTGTCAATGCGAATGGTTCGCTCGCTAATAATCTAGGCAGCTACTTTTTCTTCATCGGGCACTGGCTACTAGCGTTCATGAAGAATGGACTTCTGTGGTCCTTTTGATACAGTTTTAGTGCACTGTTTCCTGGGCACTTAACTGAGTGGTTTCGTGGTTGAAGCGCTGCGTTGAGGTAGCTTCTACAACACGCTGTGTTGTAATTGCTTGTGTTCGACAGGTGGGCTATCTGCACTCGATGCTGTAGATGCCTCGGCAGCCAATTTAAATCGTAGATTAGGTTCTATTCTTTGCTGAGTTGGGCTCACGATATCCCGCCTGCTCGTCTGTAACATATGAGACGAAATTCTGCACAACCCTGAATAATAGGTCTGTGCAGAGCGTCTCACTGAAAGCCAAAGTAGCCCTCAGTGATAGCTCCACATTTCTATACATAAGCGACGAACATTCTGCTAAGTCGGTGGTCCACTGGAATCTCCACTCTTATTTCCTATACATACATAAATTCGTAGTGAATGTTTATAATATTATTAATTCTTTATGTGTATAGTTAGCCACGAATTTATGTATGTATAGGAAATAATTAAGAGTGGAGATTCCAGTGGACTTTGTTGTGTTGTTTGTGGACTATATATAGGTTAAACAACAGTGGTTCCATCAGGTATACAACATGGCGTCAAACCCGGTCGTGCTTGACACGTGGTCGGCTTCTCCACGTGGTAAGGCAAAGTCGGACTAACAATTAAAATCTACTCTAGGCATAAAAAATTCCACAAACATAATTTCAACAATAATATAAATATACATCACGATGAAACAGAAGTATGTTCATTTACCTCTTCGACAATGTCAGGCCGTGGCTACTTGATTGAATTCGAAAATTCACCAAGCACTGCTGTCTAATCTTCTCAGGAGAGATTCTGCTAGAAAGTAGCTGTGTACTGCTTAGCGTCTCAAACTAGACTGACCTCCTATCTGGCTTTCTGAATCAGCCAGAACTGGTTCTAACCACTCTACCTGTGTCCCGATTGGCTGAAACAATCTAAATCTAAGATACCTTAATCGTCTGCTATAGACTACAGTAACCTTCTAAGTTTTACTACTGCTAAACAAGCCTGATATCTGGAAAACATAGATAATAATTCCACTACTAAAATCAGGAAAAAATATATATGAATCTTTAGCTACCATCCTATTGCACTTACATCGCATGCTGGAAAAATAATGGAAAAAATAATATTGAATAGGCTATTGACTATTGTACTATTGTGAAAAAAATAGTTATCCCAGAAAATCAAGCATGTTTAAAAAAAAGGTAGTTCAACAGTTGATCATTGAGTTAAATTAGCAAGACATTGTTGGAGAGAGTTAGGCATCCTTGACGCACACCGATTGTTGTTCTGAACCAGTTCACGATGGCGCTGGTGTGGAGGATTGCGCTGGTCCACTCTCACTCACTGTCTTCTTCTTGGGAGGATTTCTTCTTCTTCTTTGTTCTGGGCACATGCTAGAACTGATGTCGTGATGAGTCTCCATTTGGTGTGTGGTTGTAAACGTCAGAGCAGTACTCTGTCCATCTATCCAAGACTTCTTGTTCTTCTGTAAGGCAAATATATGCCAGACTTGCTTTGGATAGTGGAGACCTTGGGCTGTTTAACACTTTTCAGCCGCTTCACAGTCTGGGAGGCCTTCTTGATGTTGTTCTTGTTCAGACTGTTCCCTATTTCCTGGCATTGATCTGCTATCCAGTTTTTCTTTGATGTGCTCATGTCTTTTTGGATGTCATTGTTGATTTTTTGGTAGACATTCATTAGCTCCCTGTGAGCTTTCTTTTTCTCTTTCATCTCTCTTTGTCACACTGCAGGTGTGATTCACTGTTTCTCCTTTGGGCGGTGCTTGCCAAGGATCTCAGTGTCACAGCTGAGTTGAAGGTGGTGGTCATGGTGTTATCATCTACTTCACGAGCTCCCAAAATCAACCGTGGTGCAAATGTCTCTCCATTTGTGGCTTGGAATATTTTTGCCACCTCTGGGTCTTGCAGTTTGCCCAGGTCAAACTTCAGTCTGGTGCACTTTGCTGTGTTTAGTATGTCCAAGTGGAGCCGGAAGGATATCATCATGAATCGTGGTCACTTCCGATGTCTGCTCCTGGAAAAGTGCGTGTCTTGCCAATGTTGATGCTTGATCTGAAGCCTGTCTTGACCATGATGTAATCAACCTGGTTGTGATGCTCTCCGCTGAGACTGTGCCATGTCCATCTGGATTTTTTTTGGAGACGTAGAGTGTTTGCCAATATCAGATTGTTGTATCTGACAAACCCTTAAGAGTCTCGGACCCCTGTCATTTGTCTCGTTATTGCATTGGGTGGTGCGCATATTGGTCAACCTTGTCCTTCTTCTGCATTTGGTCAAGGACAGCCTGTAAATGTTCGTAGAAATCTTCGACTTCGCTGTCATCATAGTCTGATGTGGGGACATAGGCCTGGATGATCATGATTGTTACGTTGAAACGCGCATGATGGTGCGTGTGAAATGTGCATGATATTATGTGTGAAGCGCGCGCGATAGATCTGTTCGTTTTATTTGGCAAAGCATGCAATAATAGAGTGTATTTACCTTTGATTTGAGTTTGCATTGTTGTTAGAAGAAGCTTTGTATAACGTTGATAATTTTCGTTAGTCGATATTATTGGAGAATTCTCTAGATCTGCGTGTTTACTGTCGATAGAAACTTGTAGAAGTTTGAGAACGTTCCGGGAAGGTGTATAGAGATGTATGACGTAAGACAGTGATGACGATCTTTAATTCTGATTGGTTGTAATGCGTCATTTCTAGAACGTCCTGAGGTCATCTCGAGTTGAGAGAAAAAATATATAATGGACACACTGTGTTGTCGAGTAGAGATTGTTGATAGTGAGTTGGAAAGTAAAAAGTTGAGAGTGGAAAGGCGATTGAGCGATTGTATGCAGTTGTTGATGTGTGCTGAATAAAAGTGGAAAACTTCATACGAAGACTTTGTCTTGTTGCTGAGTGAGAAGGCTGCGTGGATAAACGAATCTGAGTTACACCTTATCAGGATTTCAGCATTGGGGCTGAATCAGATACTGATAGAAAAACACCATCATCGATTCGAGTGTAACAGATATTGAAAGGGGCTGCTCTCTGGGCGGCAACCCATAACAGTGGCTAGAAATAGAATGTCATCTCTCTCTCTCTCTCTCTCTCTCTCTCTCTCTCTCTCTCTCTCTCTCTCTCTCTCTCTCTGAAATGTCTTATTCTTTGCTTAATCATAAATGGTACTAAGTAATGTTCAGTTTTGTTGGATACCATCTCATTGTGGTTTAATTCAAAATGAATGGGCAAACAAGAAAGCAAAAAAGGGGCAAGGAAAGAACACACTGCTATTCAAATTAATATCCCATTATAAAAAAATGAAATATACATCCCATTATAAAAAAAAGAAATATACATTACATTATTTTTTTTAAAAAGATAAAACGTAATTTTCTTAATTAAAAAATACAGTATATGATGAAAATTTGCAATATTATCGACCAATAATCTCTTTAGCACATTGTCTTGCTTTAAATTCTTGGAGAACAAATACTGCAAGGATATTGTTTGCATTTGCAAAAATAATATTACTATTCAGGGATGGATTTAACCGGAAATTACCGGTATTTTACCGGTTTGAGAATAAAAATACCGGTTGAAAAATCAGTATCCGGTAGAGCCTACCGGTTCTTATTTTGTTTGACTGGTTTCAAAAATAAAGAAAAAGAGAAAGAAAAACAAGAGACATGAAGAGAGAGAGAGAGCCAGCCAGCCAGCCACGCTGATTATGTGTTTAGGGAGTGTATACGAGAGGCCTGCGAATGCGTTCAGTAGCCTTGCCATATTCTTTGAGGTAATTAATACAGAATGATATAACATTGGCGGGCGCAAGGCTATCGTGAATACGGATAAATTAAACTCACGCACTTTTCGATTTTTTCTTCCTTCGTGCTCGTCGGTATGTATTGCGACAGTGGCAGAGATAGGCTAGTAATAATGAAGAAGCAAAAATCTCTTTTTTCATTTTTTGCTAGGGGGGAGAGGGGCGATAAAAGAAGTTTATGTGAAGACGAAGATATTTCTAATGAAACAGAAAGTGCATTAACAGAGTCGCCATCTTACATCTACTTATATAAAATAGTGACGCATTATTAAGCTTTGCTATGGGTCATACCGGTTTCCGTGACTGGCCTACCGGTTTGCGTTAGTGTGGGTTTGTTTACTGTGACGTCGTACCGGTTCTGCAAATCCTTAGGACGATCACTGCTATATAAGTATAATTATAACATATCATTCATTACGCCAGTGTAACACCACCATATATTCCACTAAACATTCATACGGTTCAAAGTAAAAATATTGATTATTGGATAATCATATCAAAATCTTTAATTAATATAGTCTTTTTTTGGACATTTTCTATAAAAATGACAGTCATATTCATACACAGTCATCGCATAATGATGGCTTTAATTATGAGAAGATTGCATAAGGTTTAAGTTACTTCGTTATCAGATGTTAATATGTTATAATTTATTTATTTATTTTTGGTTTGAATTGTTGTTCTTCTTTGTATTTTACTACATTTTATATTATAAAATAAATGATTTATAAAGTTATAATAATATACAGTATTTTTAATGTTTTTATTAATTTTTTGTTTTGTTTTTAATATTATTTTAATTTTATTATTATTATTACAATTTTTTTGTGTGTGCGAGAGAGGGACTTTATGTGTGTTACGTTGAAACGCCCACGATAGTATTTGTGAGACGCGCACGATACTGATAGATCCGATCGTTTTGTTTTGCAAAGCATGCAATAATAGAGTGTATACCTTTGATTTGATTTTGCATTGTAGTTGGAAGAAGCTTTGTATAATGTTGATAATTTTTGTTGGTGGGTATTAATGGAGAATTTTCTAGGTTTGCTTGTTTACTATCGATAAATCTAATCGATACTATCGATAAATCGAGATGTTCTAACCTAAATAAGGTTATATGACGTAAGACAGTGATGACGAATTTCATTGTGATTGGTAATAATTGCATCACGCTCGAACATTCGAACATTCTCTCGAGTATAGAGAGACTATATATATGTACCGCACTGTTTCAGTTCAGGAGAATAGAAAAAGAAAAGCGATTGTATGCAGTTGTTGATGTACGCTGAATAAAGTTGGAAAACTTCATACGACGACTCCTGCCTTGTTGCTGAGTGAACAGGTTGCGTGGATAAACGAATCCAAATTACACTTATCAGGATTCAAGCATTGGGGCTGAATCAACTACTGATAAAACCAACCACCTGTGTAACAATGTGTTATCCTCTCTGTATTTCTTTCCCTCACATAAGAGTACCCCCCAAGGTTGTGCCGGGGATTTCAGTATAAATAGTATCCACACTTTCTGGAAATACAGTAATGCTTTAAATTCCCACTGTCGCTGTCTTTCTCCTTTGTTCTTTTTCATTCCTACTCTGTTCTATCAATCTACTATACTATCGTCTTTTTCGCTAGACCAGTCACCTTCCTTTTTTCTTGAAAACTTTTCCAGGACAAAACTCCTCATTTGTGTGTGAGGTCTGTGGGATCAGCTTGAGAATATTGGACCCTTTCTGCCAAATGGTCATTGGGGATTCCTATGATATTATTATTTGGCAATGTTGGCATTTTATATACATGTTTTGTTGATATTTTATAATGATGTTTGTATTCTATTTTGTTTTTGTAAACGGCGCTTCAATAAATTAGAGTATAGCCTCAGCGTCCCCTGCATGGGATGTCTTTATTGTAAAGTGACCGGCTGGTGGATTGTCTTCAGTGTTACCACTAGGGTTGTCTCAGCAGATATTTTAAGCGGAATAGGTGTGAGTCCTCTTTCAGCAGCGAAGTTGTGGTCTTGATTTTGTGGTCCTGATTTGGCTCTTTGCAGTCCGCTGGACCCTGTAACTTGTAAGCAATGAATAACTAAACTAAACATAAAGTCATAAGAGTACGAACTGAGGTCTAGTCTGTGTACACATGCATTACTGTACACAACATGGACTTTAAAGATCCTGACGCTTATGTCCTCGATGGGTGAGTGCCATAAACACTAGTACACCCATCATGCACTATAATAGGTCTCGTAGCCCCTGTCCAAGGTGGTGCTGCTCTTGCAGATGCTGAGCTTTTGCTGAAATGGCAGCAACGAATAAAATAAAAAAATTCACAAAGCAAAAAATTCACAAATGTGAAATGGTGGCTTTAGTTTTAATTTTCATTCCATGTACAGTAAGTACTAATACTATTATTTATTTTATTGACTAGACATTCCTGATGACGAGGGTGGAATGGTACCAGCTCATCGCGTGATCACTGTTGTGATTGTTTGTTGTCATAATAATGATAATACATAATTTGCTGTAGTTTGTTTATAATTGCGCGAGTTTTTATTTGGAGGTCAAGCCTCAATTTCATTTGAAGGTGAAGGTCATCTCGAGATCAAAGTAATTATTACTTTGCATTGTACATTTCATTTCAGTTTTTAATACTCATCAATAATTTATGCTAATTTGCACTGGACACTAATTTTCTTGTAGAGTATTGTAAGTTCCATAATATGGATTATGTGAGTCATATGGGTTTTGCCCTTCTAGTTTAAAACTGAATCCATATTCATGATGTTGAATCCTCATTTTTATGTAGAATATTGTGAATAAGTTCCCTAAGGGGCAAATGAATTTATATGGGTGTTGCCTTTCTAGTTTAAATGTTAACACTCAGTTATTCACTTTTCACCAGTCTTTAGCTCATGGAGTTTAAAATTACAAGAAGTAGTCTTGACACTGTGACTGAGTGTATCACTTTTATAACAAGTCCGCTGGAACCTGTAAGCAATGGATATTTAACTAACTTTTATAACACATCTTCTTTTATTTCAGTTGGAGTTGTCTCAAGGCAGTGGAGAGTTCCTTTCTGATTTTTCATCAAGATGCTGAGACCACGCATTCCTCTGTGGCAGCGCAGACTGGGTACACCTGAGTACACTGACATCAAGCCTGGTAATGTTAACTTGAAACCTCGTGCTCTGCTTGAAACCCCTGTCTCACGTTCCGTGCGTACCCCTTATGAACGACCATTACCTGGTGGTAATGAGCCAATCGCAGCAGCGCCCAAGGAACTGCTCAGCCTGCTTTCCACTGCGCAAGAAAAACTTATGAAGGAGAGAGAGATGATACTGAAGGTCATGGGACGCTCAGACATCGATCACCAGGGAATGCCAGGCCTTCTTGGTGAACGACCTGACGATTCAGGGATGGGTCTAGAAGGACCCATGAGACCAAAGCGACCTGGAGGACTTATGGGCCCTGGACCCAGAGGACCAATGGGATCTGGACCTAGAGGATCAATGGGATCTGGACCTGGAGGACCAATGGGGCCTGGACCTAGAGGACCTGTGTCTCCAGTAGATGGCAAGCCTGGTCTACTTGGTGAGCGTCCGGCTGAATTTGACGGTGGTATGAGACCCCCTGGGCCGAGAGGTGGAATGAATGGTGCAGGACAAGGTATGGGACGAGGCATGGGACCTGGTGCAAGAGGCCCGCCTGGGCTGATGGGAGCAGGACCCCGGGGCCCAGGTCCTATGGGAGGAGGGCCAGCTGAGGGCCCCATGGGTATTGGCCCCAGAATGGGTGGTCCTATGGGTGGAGGAGCAGGACCCTGGGGCCCAGATCCTATGGGAGGGCCAGCAGATAGACCAATGGGTGGAGGTCTGATGGGAGATAGTCCCCGAATGGGTGGTCCTGGTGGAATTCGAGGACTGATGGAAGGACCAGGAGCCAGACCCAGAGGGCTGAGGGATGATATGGGACCTATGAATAAGCCCAGAGGACTCATGGATGATATGGCTGGGGGAAAACGGCCAAGAGGGCTGCTGGATGACATGGGCCCTATGAATAAACCTAAGGGACTGATGGATGAGCCCATAAATCGCTATAGGGGTCTGATGGATGACAAAGGCAGAAGTCAGGGTGGTGAAGGATTGATGGGTCCTGGACCCAGAGAACCCCAGACTCTGATGGGAGAGTCTGGTTTCATGGGTACTGGCCCCAGGGGTCAGGGAATGATGGGACAAGGATTCAGAACTGGCGACAAGGGTGGAATGGGACCAGCCAGAGGTGGGCAGGGAGGTAGTTTGGGGCCAAAAGGCAGTGCAGGGCTGTTAGGTGCTGCCCCTGGAGACCCAGTGGGAGGCAATGGGCCGATGGGCAAATGGGAAAGTGCTGGCACTGGTTCAAGGGACAGAATGGGTGGTAGAGGAGGTGTAACAGGAGATGTGAGTGGTCAAAGGGGTTGGGATGATGGCCCTCGAGGTCCTACTTCGAGAGCTCTCGTGGGTGAAGGGTTAATGGGTGAGGGCCCCAGAGGCCAAGGTCCTCTAGGTTTGATGGGCCCTGGTCCCAGAGATCAAATGGGTGAAGGCCCCAGAGGTCAAGGCACCCGAGGCTTGATGGGCTTTGGTCCAAGAGATCAAATGGGTGAGAGTTTAATGGGTGAAGGCCCTAAAGGTCAGGGTCCCCGAGGCTTGATGGGCTCTAGTCCAAGAGATCCAATAGGGAATGGTCCAAAAGGCATGGCTTCAAGAGACCTGGTGGGTGGTGGACTGATGGGTGAGGCCCCAAGAGATCGTGGGCTAGGGGATATGGGTCTTGGTCCAAGGGATCGTATGGGAGCCACTGGTTCTAGAGATTTGGGATCACAAAACCTGAGAGGAGGGACCGGTCTGATGGGTGAAGCACCTCAACGAGGCTATTTTGAAAGAGCAGGTGATAGAATGGACAGAGATGCATCATTAGGGGACAGGTATAGCACTGCCATGGGTGGGTTGGATAGAAATGGCTCTAGCATGGGTTCTCGAGACTTGGATCGTTCCGGACTCCTGGACACTGGGTCTAGAGGTATAGCGTCTGGGTCTTTCACAAGAGGTGCCACAGACTTGGGAGGTAGCTCTAGAGATTACATGGGAAGTAGCTCCAGAGATTACATGGGAAGTAGCTCAAAAGATTACATGGGAGGTAACTCAAGAGACTACATAGGAAGTAGCTCCAGAGACTATGTAGGTGGTAGTTCAAGAGATATGGGAAGCAGCTCCAAAGATTTGATGGGAAGTAGCTCCAAAGATTTGATGGGAAATAGCTCCAGAGATTACACGGGGATTTCTAGGGATTATACGGGAGGGAGTTCCAGAGACTATATAGGAGGCACAGGCTTGTTGGATGAAGTACCTAGGGGTGGATCAGCTCTTGGCATGGGGGGTCGGTCTGGGTATGGTGGAGATGGAATGGCAGGATCAAGTTCAAGGGACTTGGGCTTGTCAGGCCGTTTAGATAGCAGAGATGTGTTGAGTGGGTCACGTGGGAGCGGCAGAGCAGCAGACCCTTACGGGAATTATGATAGGGCCCAGGGCTATTCAGCAACGGGTGTAGGAATCTTGAGCAGTGGAAGGGGTGGCAGTGCAGAAGGAGGGGAAACATGGGCAGCTCCAAGGGACTCTTATCAGCAAAGCACTCTTGACAGCTCTTACGATAGCGGCCGATCGCGTGGTGTGATTGAAGACCGCCGCTTCCAGACCTCGGAGTCCTATGCTCGAAACCCTATGCCCACCTCCAGTTCTTATCGTCAGAGAGATTATTATTGAGCTCCTTAAACAATAATGAAAATTCCCAGACCTTCTCTCCCCTTTATCCAGCTTTCAAGAGGCAGTTTTATTGCTTTGCATATCTGTATTACAATAAACATGTTTAACTGTTGTTAAAGAGTAATGAATAATAAATAAGGGTTGTATAATTTAATAATTCTATTGGAGGCGATTGTGTTTCTGGCACAGTATTTTGATGTATTGCCCAGTTTGTTTCTTTTTTGTTTGTTTTTTGTGTGTGTTTGTGTTTTATTTTTTTTCCAAGGCAAAAATAATTCTTTGTAAATGTTTTTTTTAATAGCCAGTTTTAGGATGCATATAATTTGTTAATCAAACAGTTAGGTTATATTCCATACCCATAGCTGAGCTAGCGTTATCAAAATTGACAAAAGTATTAAACATCACCCAACAAGCAGTATTTTGAAACTAGTAATCAATGCTTGGTTATTTAAAAGCCCTTGTTTTTTAAATTTTAAGTCAAGTAGGGTAAAAAATGAACAGATTTGTACAGCTTTCCTATATTTGCAGGTCACATTAGATTGCTCTTTTATGCTTGTATACTTTTCTACAATTTCCCTGTAAATATGAAATTAACTTGAAATTGTATCACTCAAAATGAAGCATTTCATTCTTCAAATTACTTATCTGTTATTGAAATACTGTTTTATGAATTATCGTTGAAATAGTTGTTGAAATTCTTTTTAGCATACATGTATGCTTGTGGAGTAACAATGAAGTATTCAAGTTAAGTTGTTTTGAAACTAGAATACTGATTAGTGTTAATGATTGTTCAGCTTGTGAATGAGCAAGAGGGCAAAGAAAATGAGTTAAAATGCAAAGCCAAAGGTTATAAATTGAGGTTGCAATGTCTAGAAGTTAAATAGTGAACAAGAGTTGTTAGCTTTAAATTTCAAAGTGAGAGAAACTAATGGACAAGAATTATAGTCTTAACACTGCCATTTGCCAACAAGGGTTGAATGCGAAAAGGACTGAGAGTGAATCAAGTCCAATCCAGTGCCCATTTGTATGGATTTTGATGGATGAATTGGATTGTTAGATTCACTCTCAGCAATAACTACAAAATGATGAACTCTGTGAATTCATTTGCGGGTTGTGTTGAGAAAGGTCATGAAATATCGCAAAAGAAAGAATGCAGAGGAGGTTCTGAAGAACTTTGGGTTGTATTGTGAGAATGTTTGTTGCAGTGAGAAAGATGGCGAACATGTTTGTTAATAATTGGCAAGTTGCTGAAATTGTTTGCGAGAAACAGAAATCGGTCCTCTTAGCAGTCTGCTGGACCTAAAAACATTGATTAGTTAATCTAATTTAACAGAAATCGGTGTGATTTGTAAGCGTTAAATGAATAGAGAGAAACAAGTGAGAAAAATGGGAGGGAGAGAGAGGAGAGAGAAGAGAGAGAGCGAGATGAAAAAAAAGGGGTGTTCAAACATTAATGGCAGTCAGCGAGTGACTGAAGGAGACAAAGATTTAACATTCATTCATAAAAAAACCAGCATTTTTGCAAATTTTAAACCACAGAGAGAAAGTGTTTACATACATAAGTGTGTGAGACTGAGAGAATGTAATGAACGTGACTGTCTAAGTCATAGTGAGAATCACCAGAATGAAAGAGGGAGAGAACATTTGTGAGAAATTCAAGCTGTGGATTGGTAAAGTGCGAAAGGGAATGAGAAAGATGAAGGAAGAAAAGATTGTGTTTTACAATGTCTGTGTTGTGAGTTTGAAAAATGTTATTTTTTCATTCAAAAATGACGTTTTCAGTACTATGTATATTTACACAGTCATATGGAAACAGCAGTAGTAAGGCTAAATTACATGCACGACATGTTCTCTGATATTTTGGTTTTTGAGACTGTCTTTACTGTACACCATTGCTTGTGTAGCATATATCTGCAATATCAGAACTTTGCAAGAGGTTTTTACATCATTTTTAAGACTTAGATTGGGTTATCTATATTACAAGAATATTGCTTTGGTTCTATACCTATGCTTTGCAATAATTTTTATGAAATATTACTTCTTTTTCTTTTCAATTGGGAACCAACCAGAGCTTTTTTTTTCTACATTTCTTTTTTAAATTTTGTATTTTTCCACTCATTTACTCCACATCTCCCCCCTCGTTGCCACACTTTTCCAATAACCACTGTGCATTGGTTTCTTCTGCCAACAGACTGTAAAGATTGCAAGATCTAGCTGTGGCTAGTCAAATATCCAATATTTAATTATATATTCTTTTCTAATGCGTTCGTTTATCTTTCAAGGATTGGACTAACCTTCCAATGACAGTATTTTATTGTCTAATATACATGTTTTGATATCATATTTGTTTGATGTTTACTTAAGGCCGGTAATTGGCTTTTGGGTGGATACTGTTTTTTTGTGTGCACAGTAAAACAACTCGCACACATAAATTATACACACACTCTTTCCTAGCTTTTTCTTATAAGGTGTTCACACAGAAGGGGAACAAGAATGGTACACCAAGGCGATCAAGTATCATCTCCTTTTATTTAAAAAAAAATTTTTTTGTCTACCATTTCCATTGATGTGTGTGCAGATTAATTCTTCCTTTTCGATCTTCAAGCCATCAATAATTTTTCTTTGTATTTTTCTGTCAATTTCTGACCATGCTGAGCATGGACAAACAGTACTGTACAAGTGTTCATCATCAACACCACATTATCAATATAGAGTGTTACTGGGGGATTTCAGTCTATATTTGAAACTCCTGAGTCCCACTTTTTCACTCTTGTTCCTTTTGTCTGACTTTCTTGTTGTGTTTACGGTGTCTTGTTGTGCACACAGATGGGTGCTGTACATACCAATTAATATCAAATGGATTCGTGTTATAGTTATACCTTGTTATAATGTTGTAGTTCTTTTTATAGTTCACAGTAGTGTTTATTCGCAATATTGTAGAACTATGACATTTGTTTCGTTAGGATGTTGATTCATATAGAGTTTACGTTCTTCATCTACTGACCTTTTGTATTGCTCACTGCTGCTTTTGCTTAGCACATGTTCTTCCAGCACAGGAAAAAAACAACATAAAAAACAACTCCAACTCTACCTAGGGGAACACATTTAATCCACAGCCACCACAGAAGAACTGTAATACACAATTCAGAAAGAGTATGCAAGTAAATCTGTGCACTACATGGACTACCCTTATTCAAGTTACCAAGTTACCCACAGATTCTTTTTTTATGGATAATCTCTCGTTGAATCTTTTGCACTAGGGATTACCTTTGGTTTGTAAATATTGTACATAAATCATCTGTTTCAGAGTTAACAATTTAGTTTTTGACAGAAGTCTTTATTTTGTCCCTCGTTTTGCAACTGTACCTAACCCTATCATTTGTTGTATGTTGTATCTTGGATTGTTCCTCAGCCTCAAAGCTGATTTATTTCCCTTCCATCACATTGAGTTTGCTTGAAGCCAGATTGGCTAACGTGCAGGCATAGTTACTATTTTTTTCAATCCTATCGGTCCTTTCACATTTGCCTGCTTGTACTTAAGAAAAAACATTTTTTAAAGGATATTTATGCAGTGGAATTACGGTGCCTATGGCATTTTATATGTTTCCCCAACTCATTTTTTGGTACTTCAACTGAATTTTGATTCCATTTTCTTACAAATCAGTAATATTCCTATCTCTTTTTGCACTTGATACACTGCACTGTTTTTGTAATTTCTCATTTCTAATAGACCGCTGAGGCTTACAAAGACACAATTTCATGCTCTCTCATCAGTAACAATTCACATGCTTCTTACTTGGAGACTCCAATAGCAGTTTGTCCTTGAAGCAGAACTGAAGAAGTGAGAATGAACACGCTGACAGTCACTTCTGCATTATCACACAGGCAGATTATTGAATTTTTTGTAAAAACACATCCTGCAGTTTCATATATATACATTGTAAATAATTCATTGGCAGTTTCCATATACATTGCAAATAATTCATTCTACATGTTTTAGCGTAGTTGGCCACATACTCTGTTTCTTACAGACGAAATATCTGCTTTAATTCTTTCCCGTGAGAATAAAATGCCAACTGAATCAGAATCTCATGCCTCTTTGCCTGGTACGAAAGTTAGAAAAATGTTAAAAGGGCAGGTATGATTTTTAAAAATATAAATCTTTTCAGGCTTTTGTGTTCAAAGCATGTTTTAGCAGTTCAGTTTGGCCATGCAAGAAAATATTCTTTCATTGCAGAACAAAATTTCAGACGTTCTTTCCTGGCTTGTTGTTGATGTTGTGCCATTAGTTATTACAGATAGCTTTATTAGAAAATTTACATCATGTAGCATTTCATTTTCATTGTAGTAAAATTGTGTTTATAAAAAAAAGAAAACAAACACATCTTTCTGCATTGACAGTTATTGTACTCCACAGTGCCGCACACCAGTTTCTTCGTCCTCTTCTTCTTCTATCATACTTTATTTTCCCACTATTTTCTTTCTTCCTTTCTATGTTTTCCTGCATTTCTCATTCTAATCCCGCAGAAGATCTTGATATGACCTGTTCTCTCTTCTGCGTGCAATTGATTTTGAATGTGAGAATGATACAGCATTCACTGTTGCCAGTCCACATTATGGTAGCCATTTCCATGTTGCGGGGATTAGAAGTGATAGAGAAAGGGAGAAGATGGGAGGAAGGAAGTAAGAGGTAAAGAGTAGTTTTATATTTATTTATTGATGATAAGTTTATTTATCTTAATAACCATGACTCTTTATGAAAAATGCAAGTTTATATGTACTTGATTATTTAAACCACAAATACATTAACTAGATTATGAAGTGTTTTGCTGTGTGGCAAAAATGTTAGATTATTGAATTTTAATTTAGTCTTGGGCGTAAATGGCATCCATACAGTGTACAAGGCAACAGAAATTGGCAACACATAACTTCACATGAACAAATAATTGAAACGCTTCAAAACATTTGAGAATTTTGTCATGATTCACAGATCAGAACAAAAACGCAAAAACAAAAACAAAAGTTTGCAGTTTGAGAGAGAGAGAGAGTGTCAAAAGCCTATGTGAATGTATATATATGTATGTGTTTGCACGTATGTGGATGTGTGTCTTTTTTATACTTATATATTTTAAAAAATATTTTCAGTGCTCCTTTTACAGAGAGAACGAGAGAGAGGATGATGGAAAGCACAGTTTTGTAGAATGAATCTTCTCCAGAGCTTTGATCGTGAAAGTGTGCAGTAAGTTGTTTGAATGAGTCTTCTCGTGAATGTGGTTGTGGGAATGAGCAGCTGTTTCTAAGAGTGAAGTGCAGAATGGTCTACAGAACTATGTAGATCTATGCACTTAGGGCTAAAACGGCCAGAGCAAATCTTGTTGTTTCTTGGCTGATGCATTCATGAATGTGAGAATGAATAGAATGCATGCTGGAGAGGCTGCTTTGGTTTGAAAGGGACATTGAGAGTGTGTTTGTGTGCACCACTTGAATAGTTCGAAGTGAGAGAGAATGTTATTTTATATGAGAGAATGCTGTGTTATATTTTGAGAGAATGCTGTGTTATATTTGAGAGAATGCTGTGTTATATTAGAGCGAACGCTGTGTTTTATTAGAGAGAACGCTTTTGTGTTATATATGACCTAATGCTGTTGTTTTAGGTTGAAAAGAATGCTGTAGTGTATATTTGAGAGAATGCTGTTCTATACCTGTATTTGAGAGAATGCTGTGTTATATTCGAGAGAATGTTGTGTTTTATTTGAGAGAATGTTGTGTAATATTTGAGAGAATGCTGTGTTATATTTGAGAGAAAGTTTGTTATTATTTGTGTGAATAAGCTGTGGTATGCCTTTTTGTATTTCCGGACTTTTCTGGAAATACTTTGAAATAAGAGTTTTGGTATACAAATTATAGGCCATCTTTCAGCAGCAGTCCGGTACTCGGTCAGTCCATTGATCCAAATTAAACTTTTCTGTTCAAAACACACTTTTCGCCTTATATCAACAAATGAACTGAAATTCACCATGTTTACTTTGCGGATACTTTAACTACTGCTAAGTATATTAGATCTCTGGTATTTGTACTTACTCAAAGGTCAAGGTCATTGGCTGATGCTTCATTCTCTAAACACATTTTGAGCTGTATAAAAATTAGCTTAGCCGATGTAGATAATTGCTTGCAGATACTTCAAATCGTGGCCTATTATTCTATGTTTTCATTTTGCTTCGTTATAGATACTAGGATAAAGCTGAATCCAAAAACTGCCGAGATAAATAATAATTTTGAAAATGCTTATTTTTTGGCTGTGTGCCAGTGTCTGGAAATACATTTGAATGGTTTGCCATCCTGTTTGCTCTGTGTTTTCTTCAAAAGTTTAAGGAGAATGTGGTTTTATATTTGGCTGAATGGAATTGGGTGAGACTGGTGAGAAAGTCAATAAAACGAGACTGAGCTGCAAACTTCTAAAACGTACATGCACTCATGCACTAACCGCACACAACATGCACTCACACATGCAATGCACACACAAGCGCAAAGCCTTTGGGTGCATATCTACATGCACCACCTACAACACTTCAACTAAAAAAAAAAGAAAAAGGTAAAGGTAGTCCCATAGCCTGTGGCCGTAGGGGAGCGTGATGTTGGAGATCACACTTATCTTGGGCCAGCGTACTGAGGGTGATGCCCATCTCTCTCCCTCGCTGCTTTACCTTCCCCACCCTTAAGAGAGTAGGTACTCAGTCACAGTTTGAGTCAACTGGGGGCATTGTTATTTGTCGCTTCACATTTTGCGGTCACCCATCCAAGTGCTAACCGCACTGGACGATGCTTAACTTGCAACACAGTAGCGAGTGCTCCAACCACTGCGCTATCCGACACCCCACCCCGACTTCAACTAAAGAAACAAAAAATCAACTGATCACACACACTGAACAATGTCTTTTTAATCTGCTGTTCCCAACATTGTAATTTTAGACAACAAAGAACAATGAAACTTAAGTTAAATAAAAACATTAATTTAAAAGAAAGTAAAATAAATTAATTAATAAAGTAAAATAAATTAAATTTAAATAGTAATAATAAAAATAGTAATAATCCAAATAAATTAAACATTGTACCATCTTATATAATTCTGTTTTCATAATGACATAATGTCAATTATTTATGTACTATATATAAATGTTTTGAAGGTTATCTTGTGCAGATAATATAATTCCTTTTTTTAAAAATAAATAAAGGCTTTAAAACACTACATTTAAAATGTGCAAGAACTGCTAAAGAATTAGTGCCAAAATCAAGCCACCATGTTAAGGCGAAATGGTAATATCATAGGGGTAGGTGCTGAAACATCATTTAAACAGTCATTACATACAGTTGGCTGCATTGAGACGAATCTCCTGTTCTCATAAATTCCATAAAGAATTGAACTGAGTCTTCTGTACGATATTGTCATCACTCTCCCCATCTAAACTACTATGATTTTTTTTTCGAACTCTGGGTTGTTAAAGTATGGTCAGATTGTTAACTATAATAAGCGGTCTGTTATTGTTCGAGATTAATTTGAATGCACCTGTGAATCAAAAGGATAATGTTGTCTATTATTGACATTGCCATGGCACAATTCCAACTAAAGGTAACTGCCAACAGAAGAGGGGCGATTGGCATTTTTATTCCTATTATTTTGTTTTCTTTGTATCCTCGGAAGACTGCATAGCAAAATGATTGCTAGATGTTTCCACTTATTTTCCTCGCCCTCCCTGATTGTTTTTTTTTAATGAGTTCTACCCAGGTCCCTCTTCTACACTCTACCTCTCTCTTCCCATCTCCCTACCCCCTTACTTTTATAATAATTGCATATTTATGAAAAATGCGACCCATAGGCACAAATCATACAGCAGCAAGAGTTGTATGTTTGTTGTTGTTGTCGTTGTTCTTTTAAAAAAGATTTACATGCTCAAGTGAGAATTGACCTCGTTACACACATATGCTTGTATACCGCATGAGAGTATTTTAGGCCTACCGAGGCACACACGAACACCTATGTTGGCTTATGCTAATTCAGCAGACTTAGTTACTTTAACTTTGTATGGGTGTACAGTAGAAACTGTTTCTATCACACTGAGGGCAAACACAATCAATCCAAACTTACAACACAAACTTTCTCTGAGCAATATATCACTAAACAGGAGAAAGGAAAATAATGGGCACACAGGAAAGGGATGCAAATGACGTGAACTATCACACACACTACTACCATAGACCATAATATACTGGTTATATTGGTCTATGATACTACAAAGAAAAATAACCACTTGGAGAACACAAGTAGTTACAATAGAATAGTTTTGAAGTTGAAGAGAACAACAGTTTCGTCATTTATTAGAATAATATTATGTTCAAGAAAGAACATTCACAGTACTTGCACTGTACCGGCAAAAGGGTTAGTATGTCTACCAGTTTCTTTAAGATTGTTTGATCAGAATCAGGCATGAAAAACCTCTTGTAGACGAAATTCTGCCGAATCCGCCGAAAAATATGTTGTTCACACTAAAATTGACCTCCGAGTTACGGAATAGGATAGAATAGATTTCTATGTCGGCCTACTAGAGCAAAAACCGAGAGTTACCGGCGTCACGAGATAATTGAAATTAACACGTGTTCTGTTTAATTTACAGAGATAACGATAACCCACAGTGTTATTTAATAATAAACAGTATTTGCCACGTCTTCCTAGCGTCAAAACGTTATAATTACAAATATCATGAGATAATTAGAAATATAATGGAATACTTACAATTATCAAGGGTTAATTACAATTATCATTGAAAAATTACAAATATTTTCGCGTGATTAATGTTTAATGTTCAGTTTTGGCTAAAACCGAAAATGGTAATTTTCAATAGATATTTACATTTTTTACGTGTTAATTGTAAATGTGTCGTTGATATTTGTTATTATCCCATGATATTTGTAATTATTAGGTTTTGGCGCTAATACGTAGACCGTCATATATGTGAATTACACAGATCACGTGTAAATTAACATTATCTTTGATACCTGTAAATGCAAGTTTTGGAACTGGTAAGCCGCATTAACCAGAATGTAGCATATTAACGTAAAAATTGTAATTATCATGTGAAAATTGTAATTATGACATAATAATTACGGTTTGGGCGCATTTCCAGGCGGATTGCTAGAGCCAAAACTGAAAATTAAACATGATCACGCAAAAATATTTGTAATTTTGCAATGATAATTGTAATTATCCCATGATAATTGTTACTATCCCATGATATTTGTAATTATCTCATAATATTTGTAATTATCAGGTGCTAGTAGGCCGTCATAGATTTCTTTCATCAGTATGTGATCGGCCTTTATTCCCATGTGGAAAGAATCTTCAAACGGATCACCAAATGGAGTGAAAGTCAATTAGACTAAAACGGTAACTTCACATGCCCTGTGGGTCCGGACGCTGACTAGAATAGACCCATCGTTTCCAAGCGTGTAGTAGGAGGCGACTAACAGGGGTAAGGTCAGCACGGCATCACTGGGCGGAAGTCTTCTACACAGAAGTCACCGGCCAGGGCGGTGGAACGTTACTACAGGTTCAACGACCACGTGCTCGGGGCCAAGGCGAGCCACACTGTATTCGTGGATTTCGGCTGTGGCCAACAGCCTGGAGAGGATTGGGCCCTGCCAGGTCTTTCTTGGCCAAGACACACCATAATGATGAAAAGAACCACTCCTTCCATACCGGATCGGTCATCGCTCGGGTCACGAAGGACCGCGCCTGCCGTTGGCCACTAGGAAGGAGGTGATAAGTGTGCTACTGATGGACATCTTGGCAAGATCCGCACGAGAGACAACATCGTCATAGGAACCTGGAATGTCAGGACCCTAACTGCGGAGGGAACATTAGAAGGACTGGCCCACGAGCTGGACCACTGCCAATGGAACATTTTAGGTATCATCGAACTGCGCTAAAAATGACCAAGGTGAAACCACGACGGGCAAAGGCCACAAGCTTTATTTCAGCGGGAGGGAAGACAAGAACGAACACGGTGTTGGATTCTTGGTCCACAGAGACATTCTAGCCACTGTCATGGGTTGCCGCCCAGTCTCCAGTAGACTCTTTACAATCAATCTGAGAGCAGCCCCTTTCAACATCACCATCATCCAGGCCTATGCCCCAACATCAGATTATGACGACAGCGAAGTGGAGGATTTATATGAACACCTACAGGTCCTTGACCAAGTGCCGAAGAAGGACATAGTCCAAGGTTGGCCCAGACACCACACCTTGGAAAACACACGAGGACCTCACTGCAACAACGAGACAAATGACAAAGGTCTGAGACGCGTGGAATTCGCCGGATATAACAATCTGATACGCTTGGTATCCACAAAAAATCCAGACGATGGACATGGCACAGTCCCGGCGGGCAGCATCATAACCAGATCGACTACATCATGGTCAAGACACGCTTCAGATCAAGCATCAGCATTGGCAGGACACGCACTTTTCCAGGAGTAGACATCGGAAGTGACCACGATCTCGTGATGATGTTCTTCCGGCTCCACTTGAAGAGAGTAAACACAGCAAAGTGCACTAGACTGAGGTTCGACCTGGACAAACTGCAAGACCCGGAGGTGGCAGAAATATTTCAAGCCACAATTGGAGGGAAATTTGCACCACTGCTCATTTTGGGAGCTGGTGAAGTAGATGTCCACACCATGATCACTGCCTTCAACTCAGCTGTGACAGATGCCGCCACTGAGATCCTTGGCAAGCACCGCCCAAAGAAGAAACCGTGAGTCACACCTGAACTTTTGGATCTGTGTGATAAACGAAGAGAGATCAAAAAGAACAAGAACTATAACAGCTAGGGAGCTGATGCCTACCGAAAAATTAACAATGACATCCCAAAAGGCACGCGCACAGCAAAGGAGAACTGGATAGAAGATCAATGCCAGGAAATAGAGAACAGTCTGAACATGAACAGCAAGGCCTACCAGACTGTGAAGCGGCTGACAAGTGTTAAACATCCCAAGGTCTCAACGATTCAAAGCAAGTCTTGCGTATGCCTTACAGAAGAACAAGAAGTGTTGGATAGATGGACAGAGTACTGCTCTGACCTTTTACAACCACACACCATATGGAGACTCATCAGTTCTAGCATATCCCCAGAACAGAGAAAAAGATATCCTCCCAATTCTTCGAGAAGTTGAGCCAGCTGTGCAATCGCTGAAGAAAGTGAAGTCAGCGGGAGTGGGCAACATCCCAGCGGAATTACTTCAAGCAGGAGGAGAATCGATGATTGACGCCCTCACCATTATCTGTAACAAGATCTGGCAGAGTTGGGATTGGCCTATTCCATGGATCCAGTCGCTTGTCATCATTCTTCCCAAAAAAGGTAGCCTTCTAGAGTGTGAACATTACGGCATCGTCAGGCTCATCAGCCATACCAGCAAGGTCCTCCTGAAAATAATACTAAAAAAAAAAATACTTGGGTTGAAACCCCAAGCTGAACAAATTATAGCTGAAGAACAAGCAGGATTCAGGGCAGGGCGATGTACCACTGAACAGATTTTCAACCACAGGATAATCTACGAGAAATACCTACAGCACCAACAAAATTTATATCATGTGTTTGTAGACTTCAAGAATCGGTGTGTGTCAAGGATGTCCACTCTCTCCAACACTCTTTATCATCTTCCTAGAGCGCATCTTGTCAGATGCCCTTGCAGATTACGAAGGCACAGTCAGCTTAGGGGGTAGAGCAATCTCCAACCTCCGTTTTACGGATGACATTGATGGATTGGCTAGAGAGGAACAAGAGCTTGAACAACTGGTACAGAGGCTTGATATCGCCTCTAGAACCTATGGAATGGAAATAAGTGCAGAGAAGACCAAAATGATGACCAACAACACCAATGGCATCAACATGGACATCAAAGGCCAAGGCCAATCCCTCAACACAGTGCATAGCTTCAAATATTTAAGAGCCATTGTGTCAGACAATGCATCCCAACATAAAGTCCTCACCAGGATCGCACAAACAACTGCTGCCCTGACAAGGTTGAAGCCCGTTTGGAAAGATAGGGCCATCAGTCTACATTCCAAGGTAAGGCTGCTGCGCTCCCTTGTCATCTCCATCTTCCTATATGCTTGCGAAACATGGACCCTCACAGCAGATCTAGAACGAAGAATACAAAGCATGGAGATGAGGTGCTACAGAAGACTTCTGGGCATTTCCTATACCCAGCACATCACCAACAACGAAATCCGACAGACCATCACACAAGCCATTGGACAACGCGATGACATGCTCACAGTGGTGAAGAAACGGAAATTCCGATGGTATGGCCACGTCACCAGAGCATCAGGCCTTGCAAAGACCATCCTGCAAGGCACGGTGCAAGGAGGCAGAAGAAGAGGAAGACAGAAAAAGAGGTGGGAGGACAACATTGAGCGATGCCATGAGGGTTGCTGATGACAGTCCGCTGGTCCTAAATCAATAATCATGTAATGTAATGCTGATGACAGAGAAAGATGGAGTACGCTGGTTAAACGATCATCTTTAGTGCCCCGACGACCATCGAGTTACGGGATAGGATAGGATAGGTAACTTCACTTCCTTCCATGTGTAGACAGTGAAAATGGCTTCTATTGTAAAACGAGGGACATCTTTTCGAATAAAAGAAGTACTCAAGAATTGGTGGGTTGGGATTGGCTCGATTGAATTCTTCATGGAGGAAGAGTCGGTGATTTTATTCGGAAGTTATAGGCGTGCCAATTGAAAAGAAATTGCGATATAGCGATCGAAAGTCACTGTTGGACATCAGTTAAAGGCAATATCCAGATATACTCCCCTCATCCTTGTAACAGCTCCAAAGTCATTTGCCATTTAATATTTGTTTCAATTCTTTACATTCGATTTGCCGAAGGAAGGCCTTAATATACATGAACACCCACTTGCAAACAATATGAATATCTTCTTTCCGTCGGAAATTTGTAACGATATTGAGGGGAGTATATCTGGATATTGTCCAGTTAAACATAAGCGGAACGTTTGCTCTGTTCAAAACAGTGTTTGCGTATCTTTTTCCTTCTTAGTTAAATTATTAAAATTATCTTTGAGTACAGGAAATTTTTAAAAAGTACTTAAAAAAAAACTTTTCAAATTCATGGAAATATTCCCAGGATGCGCCAGAGTGCACAGATTTTAATCAATGTTTCAAATTTTTGGGGGGACGGGGGAGCAGAGAGAGAGAGAGGGGGTGGCATGCCCCTAGACCTCCCCCTCTTTCACCCCTAACTCGTATTTGTGTATGCCTAACTTGAGTATGATAATGTGCTTATTTTTAAACATGAATTAATTAGTTTATTATTATTTATGTATTTATAGCAGGTTTAAAGTGAATTATCTGGTATTTAATTGTATGCTTGCCGCGCACGCCGCAATCTATAACTTGCACTTTCCAGATCCTAAATTTTTCCTCTTTTTTTGGGTCTTCCACTACTTTCATGCCTGGATCAGAATACTCTTTATAATAAATTTAATGTTCAGTTAACTCTGAATTAAGTTTCATGCTCAGACCCGACTGTGAGGTACTTCTCATGTTTAAGTTTCATGTTTGATATTGACTTTGAATAATTGAAGTAAGTTTTACATTACTCTTAGAGTACTCTTTGCAAACAGTTTCAAATACCTTGCATCAACACAATCTTTAGCATGCAGTACATTGATTCAAACACATATGCCACTAGTAGTGCCGGTAAATGTTATTCTAGAAACATAGTTTCAAGGGTAAGACCTGGCAGATCTGTGGTACTCAAATATCATTTTGTATTTATTGTTTATATTCCATTTAATTTGTCTCCTGTTCTTTTGGGCACCAATACTGTGTTCTTGGGGATCTTCTTTCCTAGCATCCTGAAAGAGAATTTCCAGGGAAAACTTTCTCATCTGTTCATTCATCTCAACACACCTCCATCCTGTGGAAGAAGAAGAAAACAAAAACAAAGGAAGGCAAGAAACACCTCAGGTTTATCAGTGTTGTGAGGATGTTTTTACAATGTTGTGTTTGAATGGACCGACAGTGTTGTTGTGTGTAGGCTGTAGGCAAACGCCTTTAAATTTTATTTGATAAGATGAGTGTTTGAACCAGAACAAATGATCGTGTCTCGTGAGTTTCTGACCTAATGCGACTCTCTTAGTTATTCATTCCGAGTAAGAATGGATGGATAACTTAATCTAGAATCTATCAAAAGAATGAGTGGTCTAATTAAGGAATCATGGCAAAATGAGAGAAAGAATATCTTCAAAAAAGAGTGTTGTTGAAAGAGTATTCAAAGGGAGAATGAAAATCTTTCAAATGAATTCGTGAAGAAGAAAATGAGAGGTTATTTATTTTATTTATTTATTTGTTTCTAATCTCCGGTTGAATTAGTCAAGGAAAAAAATGCTTGAAAGTTGAGTTTTGATTCCAACCCTTCAAGGGAGAATGACGATGATAAGTGAATGCAGTGTGATTTTGCAAACCATTTTACATTCGTGTTTCTTCTTCTTTCAGCTGATTTTGAAGCGTTTGAGTGTGGGTTGTGAGTGTCACATTCAAATTACACAGTGTGTCTTTTAAATAGCACCAGTTTGTTCCTTTTCTGTCCACAATGTGATAACTTTTTGTTGCTGTTTTTTTTTTTTTTTTTTTGGTTAGCTATTATATTAAACTTAAACTGTGGACATTTAGCTTGACAGTTTTTGGGTGAGCCATCAAGAAGGTCACTTTACCTTGTGTTGAGTCTTAAATACATGAGAATTTGCAGTTGAACTAGTGTATACATTTAAAGTCCTAAAAAATTTTTTTAAGCTTTCCGTCATTAATAAATGTATTTCGAATTATTATAGCTGTGTAGTAAAATTTAGTTTTTAACCGGATTAGATTAAAAAAAATAGTGAAAGGTCAGTTTTTCTTTAATTGATGAATCCCCCCTAATTAAACCTATTAAGATTTTTTCAGTGGAATTTGTTATAAAGGAAAATAAGATTTTAAAACCTTAAATGCATCTGTGAAAGTTGATTGTTTCCAGAAAAATAAATTTAAAAAAATAAGCAAGCAAAAACCAAACTAGAAAATATACCACCTGTATGTGCCGCGACTATCTTTACCAACATAGACGCTCACGTATTACACACTGTCTTACAAACACAACAAAACACTCATCTGCAACTCTAACATGTGTGTTGTATAATGGCCTGTCTTAATTGGAATGCTCATGGAGGTTCAAAAACTTGTTTTCGAGGTTATCAAATCCCGAACTTAGGTTCTTGAACCTTTTTTTTGTTTGTCCAAAAGGTTCAGCAACCTAGGTTCGGGATCTGAGAACCTCGAAATAAACACGTTTGAACCTCCACGAATCTTCCAATTAAGACAGCCCATTAGGCCGGGAGATCGCTATTAGGAGATGGAAATTACATGTTTGGTTGACCTTTTTGATTGACTGCACCCAATACCAAGGGAGGGAGGAAACCGAAGTATCAGGGGAAAACCCTCGGTGACCTGAAAAGTCTCCTACCTATAGGTACATAAGGTCGTCCCTTACCGTCGCGGACGGGATTCGAACCCGCGAGATCCGGCATAAGAAACCGGCACCTAACCATCTGCGCCACCAGCCAGTCTTTAATAGGCAGCTCATTTAAAAAATGTAGTACGTAACTGTTATTTTTATTTTTTATATTCTTAGCTAAAACTAGGTCTTAAGGAAGGCTACGTACAGTATGCCCATAGGACACCTCAAACGAAGTATTTGTACTTTTTATCACAAAAGCTCTCAGAACTGTAGGAAAGGGACTACTTGACTATTTATATATTAGTGACTATTTTCAGAATAATGAATGGTATTGCTGCCTATAAAGACAATACATCGTTTTACTCTAGTGATGAATCGGGTGGTCCTGATTTGGCTCGGAAGAGTCCGCTGGACCTAAAGCAATAACCATGTAATGTAATGATGAATCTGGTAAATTATTGAACGCTAATTTTGTGATTTAAGATATAGGCGACAGAGTCCGTTGAGACTTTGGCTAAGACTAATGATGAATAGCATCCTGGGGTCTGAAACATGAAGCAGTACTAAGCAATAGTCTAGATAATAATAGTTGCACCAATTCAAAACGCGTTGAAAGTGACGGTTTTGTCCCAGACTTCTTGTTTTCTGAGCCAGTGCAAGAGGTGTCAGTTACATTGCTTAACTGAAGGTAGTATTGTTTTTCGGATGACGTCTTTTCTGATTTTTCCCCACTCAGACAGCTGTTAAATATGTTTTTTTTCTTATTTTTCTTATTTTATTCGATCTACAAAATAAAACAGCGCGGGTACTAAACTGTGGCCAAAAAAAAGAGTAATGTATTTTAGCCTACTTTATCTGTGGGCTTTTTCCGATTTTTTGTTCTTCATGATCACGTAACCAACAATTACCATAAAAAACCATTTCCTCAAAACCTGATTCAGCATAATTTTACATTAGGTCTACATTTGCTAAACTCGGTACAATATTTTCTCTTGACCTTATTAGTAATTCCAAAACAATTTAAAAAAAAATCTTCATTGTAATTATAAAATTAATAGACCTATAACGTAAAGATGCTTAACATGTTTCTCTGACGTTTTCAACACGACCAACTGTAATATAATTATGAATAGATTTACCTTGCAAAACTCGGTGCAATTGTTTTTACAACTATTAATTTTAAAACGATTTTATCCTTACAGATTTGAATCTGTCATACTTAAAGACAGTGCTAAACAAAGCAATCCATATTTTGCTATCGTGTTTTACGATTGCGATGCGGCCAGCTGTTAAGTGTACCCTGCAAAACAGAACAATCCATTTCTCATATAATTTTAAAAATTTTACGCGGTCAGCTGTTAATTTTTAAAACATTTATCTCTTCCAAATTATGTGATAGTGCCATTGCACAAATACGAATTATTGTTATTTGTTTCCAGATTTTGAATCGTACTCAGAATAACACCACTAGTCCTTGATAATTTAAATTGTAATAGATTTTAAAATATGTATGATATTGTTTGTCCTTAATAATATTATATTTATTTTGTTTGTTTTTTAAAAAAAAGTATTTTGTATATTGTAACGTTTTCTATATTATTGTACTGGTGCTAATAATGGTTTCCATATAGTAATCTTCCCTGCATTTAATTCGCGCAGGTAAGTACGCATGAAATAATATATATTTAATGTTCTCTCTGTTTTGTATTTCCAGACTTATCTGAAAATACTTTGAAATAGGGGAGAATCAGAACGAGACAATTGTCGGTCCGTTGGAAGCCATATCTCGAGAACCACTGAACGGATTTTGACCAAACTTCACAAGTACATTACCTAGTTTAGTGGCTTGCTTCCCGTGCCATCATATTTGCTGTACCGCCAAGGTCAAAGTCACCAGAGTGATTTTGTTGTTAAACACGTTTTGCTCAATATATCAAAAAACGGCGAAAGCGATTTTGTTGGGTTTTGTATACAGGTACTTCAGATCATGGGCCATCCTTCGGTAACTTTTCGGTTGGCCAGTAATAGGTTAGTCGGTTGGTCTGTTACTACGAATTTCATTTTTGTTGTTGTCCAAAATACACTTTTTGCCCAATACGGTATCTCAAAGATAACTGAACCGAAATTAATCGTTTTTACTTTGCAGATGCTTTAACTACTGCCAAGTATGGTATAACATAATATTATATATTTGCAATTTTTTAAAGGTCAAAGTCATTGCGCTTCACCATTTACTAAACACGTGTTGAACTGTACCTAAACATTGGCCGATAAGATTCTGATTTTTATTTTCTTGCAGATAGTTCAGATAATGATGGCCGTTCATTCCAAGTTTTCCTTTTGCTTCGTTAGGATAAAGCCGAAACACAACACCGCCAAAAAAATGAACACTTATGAAAATGTTTATTTTTCAGTTATTCGTGTGTGTCTAAAAATACACTGGAATGGCTTGCCATCTCGTTTTTTCTTTAAACATTTTTAACCTAATTTTTTTTTTAAAAAACATTAATTAATTTATTTTTAATCTGGTTATGTTTTAACCAGTGTGCATTTTGGCTGTCTATTTATCAATAAACGAAGAAAAAAAATTAATGAATTGTGTCCCAGTGTTGCGTCTGTCTTCGATTCTCGTATTTATGTCTTGTTTTGCTGTAAATATAATATTAATTTCTCTCTTGTTTTGTATTAACTTTGCTCTTATCAATCTTCTTCGCTAGACCAGTCACCAACCTTTTTCTTGCCACGCGTGGGGGTTCCGGGGTTTCAGAATAAATAATATCCTCACTTTCTGGAAATTTAGTGCTTTAAATTCCCACTGTCCTGTTCTCCTTTGTTCTTTCTCATTCCTACTCTGTTCTATCAATCTACTACACTATCTAGTATCTTCTTCTTCGCTAGACCAGTCACCTACCTTTTTTCTTGAAAACTCTTCCGGGACAAAACTCCTCATTTGTGTGCGAGGTCTGTTCAGCTTGGGAATATTGGACGCTTTCTGCCAAATGGTCACTGAGGTTTCCTATGATGTTAATATTTGGCAATGTAGGCATTTTATAGGTATATGTTTTGTTGATATTTTATAATGATGTTTGTATTCTCTTTTGTTTTTGTAAACGGGGATTCGATAAATTAGAATATAGCCTCAGCGTCCCCTGCGCGCGTGGGTTGTCTTTATTGTACAATGACCGGCTGGTGGAGTGCCTTCAGTGTTACTACTAGGGTTATTTCGGCAGATCTTTTATGCGGATCAGGGTTGAGTACTCTTTCAGCGAAGTTGTGGTCTTGATTTTGTGGTCCTGATTCGTCTCTTTGCAGTCCGCTGGACCCTGTAAGCAATGAATAACTAACTAACTAACTAACATTTTTCTTGAAAACTCTCCCAAAGGTTTGAGGGAGGGAGGGGAGGGGGGGGGCGGAGAAGAGAAACGTGTGTGTCGTTGTATTTTGTTGTCATTGTTGTGTGTGTGTAGGTTCATTTAATTATTTCTTATAAACCCGAAGAGAGGAGGGGGATCCGTGCTGGTGAATGCATTCGGTGTTACCATTAGGGTTGTTTCAGCAGATCTTTTATACGGGTCAGGGGTGAACCCTCTTTCAACTAAGTTGTGGTCCTGATTCGGCTCTTGCAGTCCGCTGGACCATATAAACAATGACTAACTAACCTCGCTATTTAAGTCTAATATAATTGAAACTAAGCTCCTTTTATTCATATTGAAATTCATTCCTTTATTCTACCTTTCTCTTCTCATTTTGCACGTAAACTTCTTTGTCAGGTTTGTGTGTGCGCGTCCGTCCTCTGTTTCCAGTGTGTGTTAATTTATTTTGAATCAAAGAGTGATAGAATGCAGGAAATAAGTTGAGATCCCTAAAATTAATTTGTTTTGAAACATTAAAAAATAAAATTTGTAATTCTGAAGAAATGTTGGGAACACACACACACACACCCCCCCCCCCCCCCACACACACACACACATTAATTCATGATGTGTTTGATAGCAGATTTAAATCTGCAAAAATTGCACTTTTACAGTTTCAAAATGGGCAGCGTCTGCATCTGGTTTACAGAAAACGCCAATCAGAGTTTTGTATTTGGTGAGGTATTATTACTCACGCTTTCCAAAAAGGGTAACCTTCAGGAGTGTGAAAACTACCGCACCATCAGCATCATCAGCCATCCCAGGCAAGGCGAAGTACCACTGAACAGATTTCAACCTCAGAGTAATCCGCGAGAAATACCTACAGCGTCAACGACATCTATATCATGTGTTTGTAGTCTTCAAGAAAGCGTTTGACAGAGTCTGGAATGCAGCTCTGTGGGCAACCATGAGGGTGTACAACATCAGCCCTTAAAGTATTGAAGTCATCAAAAGCCTAGCTGTATGACAAGGCTACCAGTGCAGTCCTCCACAACAGCGCCATCGGGAACTGGTTCACAACAACAATCGGCGTGCGTCAAGGATGTCTATTCTCTCCAATACTCTTCAACATCATCCTGGAGCGCATAATGTCGGATGCCCTTGCAGATCACGAAATCACAGTCAGCATAGGGAGTAGAGCAATCTTCAATTTCCGCTTAGCTGATGACATTGATGGATTGCCTGGAAAGGAACAAGAACTTGAACAGAGTACAGGGGCTTGACACCACCTCCAGAGCCTTTGGAATGGAAATGGCATCAACACGGACATCAAAGTCCAAGGCCAATTCCTCAACACAGCTTCAAATATTTAGGAGCCATTGTATTAGACAATGGGTCACAACATGAAGTCTTCTCCAGGATCGCACAAACAACTGCTGACCTGACAAGGTTGAAGCCCATTTGGAAAGACGGGACCATCAGTCTATATTATTCCAAGGTAAGGCTGGTGCGCTCCCTTGTCATCTCCATCTTCATATACGCTTGCGAAACATGGACACTCACAGCAGATCTAGAACGAAGAATAAAAAGCATGGAGATGAGGTGCTACAGAAGACTCCTGGGCATTTTCTATACCCAGCACATCACCAACGACGAAGTCCGATAGAACGTCACACAAGCCATTGGACAACACGATGACATGCTCACAGTGGTGAAGAAACGGAAATTCCGATGGTATGGCCACGTCACCAGAGCATCAAGCCTTGCAAAGACCATCCTGCATGGCACGGTGCAAGGAGGCAGAAGAAGAGGGAGACATAAAAAGAGGTGGGAGGACAACATTCGAGAATGGACCGGTTTGACACTGAGCGAAGCCATGAGGATTGCTGAGGACAGAGAAAGATGGAGTACGCTGGTTAAACGATCATCTGTGGTGCCCCAACGACTTTCGAGTTACGGTATAGGATAGGATAGATTGGTGTTATAAATGGTATACAACTTGCTTTGTAAATTGTACAACGAATGCATTTTGTAAGAACAGGTGCGGTACACATTGCAAGCATTTAACATCGTCGAGTCTAGATCTAACATGTCAAAAAAGCATGGCTAATCAATAACGTTTCTCTTCAAAACAGCAGCGTTGAACTCGGCTTTTCTCCTGAGAAGTGACGACTACGAAATGTTAGCGTTCATACTATTAATAGTCTCCTTTCACACTTTATTTTACTTGACTAATAGTCTAATGATGAGCAAAAATCAGGAGTTAGGAAACTTTAACTACAATCTGATAACCCCTTCTACTGCTGTCTTGTTTCCGCTAGTTTGTGCGAAGCAGTCGTTTCTAAATGAAGTAAACTTTTAAATGCGTGACCTTATCAGGAGGCTTCTCACAATGGGTAGCTGATTATAACGATGATTGGCTATCATTAAGTTGAAAGCAAGTACAATTAATAATCCTTTATTCTACCTCCTTTGGGAAGTCTTCTCGGAAGTTAAGCCGAAAACCCAATTAAGGGCTTGTTTGTTGGAGATAAGGTCATGCAAGACAATTTTCGCGTTTGAATGCACGTTTCTTAAATGGCACTAATTTTGTTGTGTGGTGGTGGGGAAAACCAATGGAGAAACAAAAACAAACACTGTTTCCGGCAACAGTTAATAACTGACAGTTTCCATGGTTACCAGAGCTTGTTTATATGTCAGCGCTAGCTAGAGAATCAATTGGAATGGTGCCACGCGGAGTTTCTGTGACACTACAAATGCTAGCAAGGTGACATCAGGAATGGGATTGATAGCGGTAGCCTATATTATATTGCCAATGATTGTTGATTGTGATCTCGTCAATGCTGGACTGAATACCTGAATCGTCAAATGATGCTAGCCGTGACATTAAAAGGAACTTCAAAGGGCCGACTGTCCGGAACAGGCAAACTGTGCTGCACATTGAGCATGAGGCGTCGTTTGATACGTACGAACGAAATCAACCACACTATCCCCGATAACCCATTATTCTATTCTTTAGTTGCTACCATGACCATCGCTCTCATAATTATTGTAATACCATTATCGTTCCATGCAAAACCTCATCGATTGAACTTTTATGTTCTTAACAGATTTGTTTTAAATGTCGGACAAGCTATTGTAAAAAAATAAATACAGTATATAACGGCAAAAAACAGTTTGGTAGGTACATTTTGACTGGATAAGATTTGATTTTTGTGATTTAAGGCAAAAGGAAGTTAGCAATTAATTTTTTTTTTCAGCAGCGGTAAGTAGACTACCGTAAACCAAATACCGTCGTAATACGAGCTGAGAAGTATTAGGAGCCATTTGTAAATTTGTGTTTCATTGAGTAAATTTTAGTAGGAATTATTATAACAGCTGGCGCGAATTCCGCGCGAAAGAGTAGGCCTACTGGGTCAGATAATGTTTTAAACTGTTCAAGGCCAATATCGCTGAATAAGAAAATAAAAGTGTAGACAAACTCGAAACTGTAAAAAAAAAAAAAGGTTTAAAAAATATTTTTTTGAGTTCTGTAATGTTTGCTCTAAAAATAATTTTCATATTAGGTGTCATTGGGTAACCCACAGTTAGTTATTATTGAGAGAGAGAGAGAGAGAGAGAGAGAGAGAGAGAGAGAGAGAGAGAGAGAGAGAGAGAGAGAGAGAGAGAGAATGGGTTAAAGCTGTTGCGACCCTGATTATTACCACTACGCAGTAGATTCCTTTTTATCGACCAGCCTCTGTTGCGAGCAATTTCCCTCATGAAACACCTCGTGGTAAATTTAATCATTTTAATGCTGCCGAAGAGTCTCAGATTCTTGATACCACAATCTTTGTGGATACCTTCTAAATTTGAGGTTTAAAAATAGCATTAGAAAACGGACTGTTGGAACATTGCGTGGACGTTTAGCTCTATTTATACTATTGTAAACATGACTGCGTATTTTTAATAACGTATATTAGGCAGTCATGTCGAAATTGATCGTAGCCAAGCGACATATTCTTTTGGCTTTGTTGAAAATGATCGGCTTCATTCAGAGATTGACTATATTCAAATCGATCTGGCGCGCGTCCCAAGATTTGTTGAAAATGTTCGAGCTACATTGCTAAATTAAAGAGCCCCGCACGATCACACACAAAGCTTATTGAAATTCACAGTGAGTGCTGCCTCACCTGAAGAAAAAAACAAACAAAAACATAATAACCTCTTTCAAAAGAACGGTATTGATATAATTCGATACATTCGTCTGTTTACATGCTTATTATTAGCATCAAGGTTTTATTCTAGAAAATAGTATCAAAGCGAACGTGTGGCTGAGACTGACTGTGAATCTTTCTTTGTGGATAGTATGCACATTGGTTTGTTTATACAACAAGCAAGAGACGCCTAAAAATTCAAATTCGGTCGGTTTTAATTAAAGCGGCGACAATGCAATTTTCCAAGGAAACTCATTGTCACAACAACAAAACACCAGAAATTAACATCTTTGATACACTAATCCTTTAGGGGACAATCACTTCAATGAAACTATTTAAAAGGACTAAATGTGTCGATGCTGTTCAGTGTGTATGCATTAACAAGAAGAAAATATCTTTCAAACGTATTTTGTTTGAATGTCCGGTGTTGACAAATTCGCGTATCAAGCGAATAATATTCAAAATGATGAAGAGAATATTGTCTAGTATATTAACTATGATGATCCCATCTGTGAAATAGCAAAATATAAATCTGAAGTAGGACCGTTTGTACACATTACAGTGATGGAGAAAGTTTTTTAAGCTAGGGGTATTTATACCCTCAGCCAAAACATGTGGGGGTTTTTATACCCTCATTGCAAACATAAGGGGGTTTTTATACCCCCTTTCAGTTTTTTAGGGGGTACACCAACATACGTAATAAACACTTTGCGTGGAAAGTCTTTTCATCAGTTTGAGTTTCTTCAGCCGGGCCCAGTTGCGGCTCACCTTTTTCTTCTCTTACCGAGCACCCAAAGCCAAAGGCTGACAAAAAAGTTTGTTTTTCTTTTCCTTCATCTTGTTTTAATTTTTTTTAGCAATTAGTTTTGTCTGCTTTATTTGTCCTTTTCTTCGGCTTCCCCTCAGATCGCTGCTTGTCGGCCATGTTTGGGTTGTTGTCAGTCTTATATAGGCAATCAAAAGCGTCGAGAAAAAAAATAGTGAATATTATCGTGCATATGATTGGCTGTTTCTCGGAAGCGACAGAATGAATAGGAGGGGGAGAGAGGGTGGTAGGCGGTCGCGCGGGACGCACAGGCACACGATCCAAATGGAGCGAAAGCTGTACGCACGACCGAAATAGTTGTACCTGATGATACCTCCCAGCAAATTAGCTTTACGTTTTCATACCCCTTTGGCACTGACTTTGTGCGTGTTTATAGCCTACCCTTTCATTACATTTTCGTTACGTGATTTCCCAACTCAGTACGCGAAACACGTACGATTGTACGTGATCTCCATCACTGCATTATTCGGTAGGTTATATGTTGTTATCTCATTCAGTGAAAATGTATTAAATTGTTATTATTTATTTTAAATGATTTTGTGTTGTAGTCTAAAATCAGTGCGATGTGAAAAGACTTCCAAATAACAGGTTGATTCATTCAATTCATTGGCATTAATGAATAAGAACTTTAAGGGGAAAAAAAGAGTAGAAGGTATTTCTACTGACGAAAAAATTTTCGTGGCATATTTAGAAAATGAAAAACATTGAGAGACAATGTAAGAAAATTAATAAGAAAACGACACTGTAAGACTATAATCCATTAAGAAATAATTATAATCCATTAAGAAATCGAAACACCGACACAGTCAGACATTGCTGGAAAACAGTCGATGTTTTTATTGACATTGGTTTTGCCGAAAATGTTTGTATATAAGTACATTTATGATATAAAACATTCAGTTTCAAGATTTGTTTGTTTAATTTTTAAAACTTGTTTTAAAAACAGCAACATCAAAATAATGTATAAAATTGGCAGGAGCAATTATAAACTACATCGTCCTATTTTAATGCGTACAATTAACTCAAACTAAAAGTTTGTGCTAAGCCCGCATATGAACGCATTTTCACACCCATACTCTCGCAATGGTTAAATACATAGCAGCATGTTATGATATGACATAAAACATCAAACTCTATTATCAATATAACCAAACCTCAAAGCAGAAAAGTCATGCTAAAACAATAGTCTACCTGGCCGGTTAGAAACATTGTAACAGGGATCTATTAACTGTCTTAGTAAGCAGAATTCAGAGGGGTGGGCGCAACAAACTCTGAGCTGAAATCATTTGGTAAAAGTATCTGTCTATCTCGGTCTCTGTTTCTCAGATAAGGTTTGAAAATATTTCGGAGAGCTTGATAGCTGCCAACTGCTATCTTCAGCTCTGACGGACATTCAGAACACAAGATGACATTGGAGAATGTGGTCAGAAATGAATTATTATAACTACTGTATGATTTTTTTTAAGCGTTAAAACAGTATTACGTATCCGCCCATCGCGCTGCTATTGTTTAAGCAATAAACGGTATAAACCAGATTTGAAAAAGCTCTCGGTTTTGGTATATGCTTATGCTTTTCCATGATAGCTTTCAAAATATAGTGGAGGCGTCGCTGTCTGGTGTGTCCGAACCGCGCGGATTATTGACCACCATGGACAAATCCAGGTCCCGGAAGTCGCGGAAGCTAATTGGGGAGTCTGAAAAGGAGCTGTCAGAATTGGTCTCTATTGCTTCCCTTGCCTGACTGCTCCCTCCTCTTTCTCCTCCTTCTCCTTCATCCTTTGCGCCATGTTCTGGCGGCCATTTAACCAAGCGGGGCTCCAGTTTCGGGGAACCTCGCACTTTGCTGCAAACTAGGTAGGTGGTCTTGCGCCCGTCAAAATTCTCCAAAGCATCCAGGTCCGTTTCCTCGTCCTTCAGCCAGGATGCAGCAGAGGCAGAAGAAGATGTGAAGGTGGGTGATGTTAACCTGGCATGTAGCTGCTGCTGGATGTGGTGCTGTAGGTTGCTGAATGAAGCGCGGCTTGCGGACGATCTGAACATGGAAAGAAAGATAAAATGGTTGACGCTGTGTTATGTCTGATGTGACGATTACCGTGTTCAGCGACATGTCCATTATTCTTCGGGATTTAAGGGAAAGCTAAGATTACTAGATATCCGAATAGAAAAAACGTGTCATCAGATATTTTGGAATTCGTTTTAATAACCCATCTGAATATAGAGCATTTATTCTTTGTACTACATTAAAGTTGACCAATGGAAACCTTATATTTGCGTTCCCATAATGAGAGGTTCCTCCTACCTTCCACAGCCGTAGCCGCTACTGTTGTTGCTGGCCACCGAGGGTGACAAGGTGGCCTGGGAGATGAGCAGAGGCGAAGACATGCCCATGGAGTGTGTGGATAGCACAGACGAGGTACCGGAGCGGGCGAGGCTGGATGACGATGTATGACTGTGGCCATGACTGTGACCGCTGGGACTGAGCTGTTGAAAGGTGGTATGCGACATATGATGTTTGAACGGCTCGGAGATACTGAAGTGGCTGTCGGAGGCGGATGAGATGTTGATGGACACCTCGCTAGGGGAACTGAGGTGGTACACTAACATATCGTCATCGTCTTCCTCCCCTAACATGCCAGATTCATCGTTAATATCGTGTTTGACGGAGGATACTGGCATGGGGACTGGCACACCAAGAAATTGGCTGCGACGACGTTGGTGGTGTCTGACGGAGCTTCCGCCCGATCTCTTGGCGAGGGGATGTAAAGTGTTGGGAGTCTTGGGAGCTGAAAGCGGCCTGCCGGCCATGCCACTGTCTTCCCCACTGACCGTCCTAGGCTTGATCCCCAACAGGTCGTAGATGGCTGACCGCAACTTGGTCTCGCTCTCCTCGTGCCGCGAGCTCTCAAACACCAAGGCGTTGCGGTAGCCGTTCAGCAGATGCATCGCCATGTCAGAGACACAAATCTCTTGCCTTGCCCGGCGTTTGCTGCGGCGATGACCGCTAAGGCTGGCAGCGGAGAGAGGCCTTCCCGGCGGGTAGGGAACGCCGCGATTGATGTGAATCATCTCTGGCGTCACGCTGCGGCGCGGTAGGGCAGCTGAGGGCGGCGCGGGGCTGTTGGTGCGCGACATATCGGGCGACTCCAGGCCCAAATTTTGCTGCAAGATGAAATCAGGCAGAGGCGTAGGCAGCGAGTAGTCGCAATCCTTTAGGAATAGAGTGGGCAGGTCGCAGGCCCAGGCAGCACATAGACTGCGAAAACAGGCGATGGTGTTCAGGCTATGATCGTCCAACACGAACACGCACATGTCCGCCTCCTGCAGCTCTTCCCACACCGACTTCGGATCATCGGCCACGGCGCTGGCGTCGCCACACGGTCCGGTCTTGACGTAGAATTCGTGCTGCAGGGCGTGGAGGATGTGGTGGTGCAGCTTGTCGTCCTGCTGGCCGTCCTCGTGATGGTGTCGGCACAGGCCGCTCACGTACACATGGGGCGTACGGCTTCCCTCAACACTGCAACACAAACAACCTAGTTGTTAGTCGATCTGTATACCTACTAAAAAAACAAACAAATCGTAATTGCAATGAGTGTGTCTTTAGTCTGTCTCTTTGGGTATGCGTGTGTGTTTCCAGTTGCGGTCAACCCCCAATTGCACGCATAGATGCTTTCTAGACGTCAATGCAATTTATCTCTTTTTTTTTTCGGTGTAAGCTTCAGATACAATGCAATAACATTGTTTTAGCTATCAAATTTGATTACTCGCCTATCATCCGAAACATTTATATAGCAAGCAGTTTAAGAATGATTTCATCCCATAAATGAAGGAAAATTACAGCTCGTCGATCTGCAGTTGGCAACTCCCCGTCCGCAATTGTCAACACTCACCCTTTAGCATTTCAGAATTATGTTTTTCAATTGAAAAGTAACTGCCAATAACTGAAACATATCTAGACATGTAGAAAATGTTGACATATAGAAAATGTTGACTAGATGCAAAAAAAATTATCAGTCATGACCTGTATAGACAGTTGCGATGGAGTAATGTAGACTAAAAGTTATGGCTACGCGGTAAACGGAACTGTCAGCAATTTGGGGACACTTAGCTTATTTGTACCTTCACACATTCACCACAAGGCCCTGTTGAACGTTGAAATGTTCAGTTACCTTGGGTCCAAAGCACAATTTAAAGGTCTTTGACATTGGAAATAACCTTTAGTATAACTGGTACAGAAGTTCCTCCTCCACCGTCCCAAAAACAAAAACATCAACAACAATGAAAATAACAGCAGCAGCAACTACAACACTTCATATTAAGTAATAACAACTGTTGTTATGACGTAGATTTGTACTGTAACTTGTCATTCTCAGCACAGGCTCCTCCTCTTCTTCCTTGTTGTTGTTGTTGTTGTTGTTGTTGTTGTTGTTGTTGTTGTTGTTGTTGTTGTTGTTCTTCTTCTTCTTCTTCTTCTTCTTTTTTTTCTTCTTCTTCTTCTTCTTCTTCTTCTTCTTCTTCTTCTTCTTCTTCTTCTTCTTCTTCTTCTTCTTCTTTCTTCTTCTTCTTCTTCTTCTTCTTCTTCTTCTTCTTCTTCTTCTTCTTCTTCTTCTTCTTCTTCTTCTTCTTCTTCTCCTTCTTCTTCTTCTTCTTCTTCTTCTTCTTCTTCTTCTTCTTCTTCTTCTTCTTCTTCTTCTTCTCCTTCTCCTTCTCCTTCTTCTTCTTCTTCTTCTTCTTCTTCTTCTTCTTCTTCTTCTTCTTCTTCTTCTTCTTCTTCTTCTGTGCCATAACACAATGGCTTAAATGTTTTCTTAAAGTATGAAATAAAAGGAGAACAACTGGTATTTAAATGTCACCCGAGAGATCCCCAGCCTTTAATAGGGTTGGAGTGTAGAACGAACCGTAGTGCACAATCACATAATTACTGTGAAATGTAACAATCAACGCTAACTGAACCCTGGAAAAGGCCTACCTGCAAGAGTTAAGCACGTCGTCGTGGGACATGTCATTGGCAGACAAAGACTGCAACTCTGGCTCCAGATCGTCATGCGCGTATGTAATGGAAATGACAGGCACGTGTTGTTCGATGTTATGACTTCCGTTATTATCGCTGCTGTTGTTGATAGTGTTGTTGTTGACGTTGGTGGTGGAGTTCAGCCTGCTGTGGTTGCTGTGGCTGTGAGGGATATTAACGTGATGGCCGTAGTTGGCTGTCGACCTTCCGACATTGTTGTTGAGAACAGTTGACTTTACCGTTGTTCTGTAAGATATAAAACCAACGGGCGTCAATGCACGTGCACATATAATAAATAAAATAGCATATATATCTAATATATACATATAAATAAAATGGATGCTATATACGCACTATTCTCCTAAATCAAACTAAAACGCGACGATGTGTAACCAACACATATGCTCACATACACTTGGATACGCCATAACAAACATTGGTCATTAAACAAATGTGATATAAAGGCAGAAAGAAAGGAAGTTGTGTATTTGAAATGTAGCCTATATTGTCTGCATACCATACCCTTACTTACAGCAGCAGCAACAACATCAATTTATCGAAGTAAACACATGAATTGTAAAGCATTTTCATCCTGTAAAGTAATTGTCATGTTCGGTTCTATTATCTCTGTTGAAGACATTATTTTTCAGAATCAGAATCTTTATTGTCCTCATAAAAATATCATGAAATATGTGTGTGCGGCGTACTTAGGCCTACATATCAACACAATGGAAGGAAAATAAACAAAAGGAACAAAACAGTATGCCTCGTATTTATCATCAATCAACACAAAAGAAGAATACATAAGCTTACATAAAAGCCACAAAACCATATTTCGTTGGAAAAGACGTACAACATGCTGGTACTCCAGTGCTAGCAACAAGAGAAGAATACAGTATTAATACGATTACGAATGAGGACAATAAATGCATTTTGTATTCGTAATCGTATACTGTATTCTTTTCTTGTACACAAGAATATTTGTATGCGATGTACATCACCAATACAAAAGAAAGCATGAAAACCATAAAACACAATAAACCGTGGATGCTGACTGTATGACACCAACCTTCTCTTAAACGTTGGCCAATCGCCGCGATACTAACCGTCACAATAGGCGTGCTAATGTTAAAGTAACACGAGGTCGAATGGAGGGAATGTGAAACCTGGATGGCTAAGATTCAGCAATGTGTGTATGTGGGGGTGTATGTGTGTGTGTGTGTGTGTGTGTATGTGTGTGTGTGTTTGTTTTGACTAGCAAATATATATTTGCCCTTTTGTTTTTGTACAGTTCATCTGTTTTATGACCTTATCTTTTTATCCTTTTATTGTGATTTGTTGTCAGCTTGTTCACATGTTCACTATGTTTTATATGTGCTGTTGTGTGTGGTGCTGCAAGCATTGACCAAATGCATTCCTTGTGTATTATTCACTTGACAATAAATTATCTTGAATAGGATAAGTAACAAACCAATACAGTATACAAGAAAAATACCAATCAAAATAATGAGGAATCAGCGGTACCACTCAAAGTCTTCTACTACTAACCGGCCTGAAGTCACTCTGTGGGTTCTGTTAGTAAGGTTGACATCTCCCTGATGTTTGCTGATAAATGGAGCCAGAAAATCCCACATTCTATCCAACGACGACTCTTGGATAAGGGATGGATAGATGTCCAACAGACCCAGGGCTGTCTGCAGAGATTAAAACAAAAGGGACATTTTAAAAAAATAATGAAAGGAAAAAATACATATGGGAGGTATACAAGGACTTAAACGTACATGGGCGGTTCACCATTAGAACACTGCACGTCCCTTCAAGAAGATTACCTTTATTATAATTGACGACGGAGCTGATGAGGAAGTTGATGGGTGAGAGAGGAATTGTCGATTTGGATGGAGCTTACGGTGAGAAGAAAGAAAAAAAGCTTTTACTCTCGCTCAACCCCACCCACCTCCCCCCAATCCTTCTCTGCCAACCTTTCTCTCTCTCTCTCTCTCTCTCTCTCTCTCTCTCTCTCTCTCTCTCTCTCTCTCTCTCTCTCTCTCTCTCTCTCTCAACTGCTTGTGAAGTGATGTTTGTGAGGTTAATTTCCTCACCAATCGTCTCCTCTTCATTAATTGTTAAATTCGTCCCTGCATCAAATTGCAATCCACGTGCTTTGTCCTAATCATCACGCTATTGATCACGCGACTATAGCCACCGGAAAGGAAAGAGCATCGCGTGCACAAATCATTCCGCTGAATATCGTGCATAAAGCTAGTTTGGCGTAGCAATGCACTGATTGGCACAATACTGCAGTGTAGAAGGATCATCCAGTTAAAATACTCACGGAATATTGAAACTTGCACGAGCAGCAGTTGTGCACTTTAGTCAACCTCTTCTTCCATATTTCTTCTGCTTGTTGTTGTTGTTGTTGTTGTTGTTCTTCTTCTTCTTCTTCTTCCGGCTTTCTCCCCCCCCCCCTCTCCCACATCCACTCCACACCTCCCCACACCCGTTTTTCTCATTATTGTAAATGTTGAATGCTGGCAGTTTTCTGTTTCATTCCATTCCGCATAAAATATTAACAGGTCAAGGTCAAGTTCGACCTGCTTCTCAAGGTCGATGTTACCCTTTACGACCCATGAACGGCCTTAGTGTTAACCCCCTACAGTATCGTTTTCGCTGTAATAAGAAATTCTCTCCAAGGTGCTATTATTATTATTATTATTATTATTATTATTATTATTATTATTATTATTATTATTATTATTATTATTATTACCAATATTCAGGGCCGGACCTGCCCTAGAGGCCCGAGGGGCCCGGGCCCCTACCCTTTGTTTGAAAAAAAAAAGAAATGTGGGGGACCCGAGTATCACTATATTTTGTTCCCCAAAGACCTAAGTCATATTTTTGTTATGACTTTATTCCTAACACACACACACACACACACACACACACACACACTTTTTTAAAGGTAATTTCTCCCCAAAATCAGTGGCAAACTATAGCACCAAAATTTTGCAATTTACATGCTCAGATTGCACCAGATTGCACCATTTTTTTCTCCCTTTTCAAAACATTTTCCGGGGGAGCATGCCCCCGGACCCCCCTAACAAACTAGGCGCTTCGCGCCTTCACTACTACCCTAAAATATATTTGGGCCCCTACCTCTCAAAAAATTAGGTCCGGCCCTGAATATTTATGCGCCTAATCTAGACTTAACGCTACGCGCTTACTTGAGTACAGAACAACTTTATAAAACAAAATGAGGAAAACTCATTAACTATTAACAGTAACCTAACATATAAAACTAGTGACTCTAACACACACACAAACAAACACACCCACACACACAAACACACACACACACCCTCACGCGCACACACCCCATGCGAACTATGACTTCGTAGATCTGTTTCAACAAACTCTAGTCCCATCTTTTTAGACAAGACTAGCTATATCATGTGTGTTCTACACACACTTATAGTTTAAGCTGTTACATCTGGTGGTGCGAACAAACCATGTAAACTTAACTATTAATTAGTCTTTTGACTGTTGTCCGTATTGGATCCTGGAGGGACCCGCCATCTGTTCTTTTCACATCTTCTTTTTAGAAGAGTTCTTCCTCTAAATTTTTGTTCAGTCTGTTCAATCTTGCCCATGACATATATTGTTGCTGAAGCAACCCTGGTACGTTGCAAATACAGTAAATAAATAAATAAATAAATAAATAAATAAATAAATAAATAAATAAATAAATAAAAGAATAAATAAAATAAAATAAAATAACACTATAAGCACAAACTTACATCGACGACGGTATGATTTCGTCGGAGCCATTCCACGGCGCCCCTGTAGGTGGGGAAGAAGGTCAAAGGGCGTGACCTCGGTGGTCTGCAAGCCCGCGGTAGACGTCTTTGCTGCCGCCGGGCAACAGGAGGAGAATGGTACATGCTGTTCAGCAAGGGGTGAGGTACCGGACTGCTCAGCTAGACTCTGTAAAGGAAAACAGAAAAGATTATGCAAAGTAAATTCAAGGACCTTTTAGAAGGGTCCAAGATTTGACGCGCTGCCAAGTTGTTATTCTACTGGACCTTATTTGGACCACCTTGCATCGATTGTTATCAGACATTATTATAATTATGCATGAGGTAAATATATAATAATTACCAGAACGGAAGTATGTCTATGTTTGCCCCAGATGTATGTTTCTCTAAATATGCGTTATGTCTGTCACGAACTGGCTAGTGTTAACTCTGCCTATCGACTATTTAGCCTTGTGTAGTAATTGTAACAGTGGAGAGTCAGTAGATTACACCGCAGCAATTAAAGTACAAACCGCGAGCCCGACCCACGCTGCGTAGTGAGTCAGCACTTGAGCTTTGAATCTGACCGTTTTTAACCAATGAGAGCTCAGCCAAGCGGGTAGAGCAGTTCTGATGTGTCAAAACCTAAGACAGTTTGAATCAGTCGTGTGTGAGACGAGGAAGAGTCAACATCTCCACAGCTAGAGAAATCTCTCCACTCATAGACCAGGAAGCAGGACTTTAGAATCTTAGAGTTCTCTCAAGTCATCACGGGCCTGAACTTGTCAGACAGGTAAATGAACACCCTTCTGTTTCATCGTGATATATTTATATTATTGTTGAAATTATGTTTGAAGAATTTGCTATGCATAAATGTGAATTATTAATCCGAATTTGCCGTACCACATGGAAGAGCCGACCACGAGGCTCAACACGACCGGTTGCGCCGCCATGTTGTATACCATACGGAACCACTGTTGTTTAACTTATATGTATGTTTGCAGACCAGTGGCTGTACCACTGAATGTTTATAATATTATTACTTCTGTATGTGTATAGTTAGACACGATTGATATTTATGTATGTATAGGAATTTAGAGTGAGATTCCAGTGGACCCCGGAAGTAGCAGAATGTTCGTCGCTTATGTATAGAGATGTGGAGCTATCACTGAGGGCTACTTTGGCTTTCAGTGAGACGCTCTGCACAAACCGATTATTCAGGGTTGTGCAGAATTTCGTCTCTTATATTACAGACGAGCAGGCGAGCTATCCCGAGCTATCCTGTGCACCCCACTCCACAGAAACGACTAGTTGGTTGAGGAGCCTCTACCGCACAAGTCGGAAAGAGCTACCTTGAAAAACACCCTGTCAGACCCCACAGCGTGGCAAGGGAACCCAACTACACAAATACACAGGTGGACCAGAAGCTACCTCACAGAAGGACTTCGCACGCACCATCTAGCAGTTAAGTGCAAAAACGAAGGTGCACTTAAACTCTTCAGAAACTGTAAAACGGACCACAGTAGTCCAACTCTTCAGAAACTGTAAAACGGACCACAGTAGTCCAAATCTACATGAGATATTATAGCAAGTGCCCGATGAAGATATAACAGCTGCCTAGACTATCAGCGATCGAACTATTAGCAGTAACTGAGACTTTTTAAGTTAGATTAGTACTTAGAGAATCTTGTATAGAGTAGAAGAAATAAATGTGTGATTTTAACTGTTATCAAGTGGCTGGACTACATATGATTCATAGCCGTGTGAAAGCTAGTGTGACAGTAATATTTTACCATTTTTCTATCTATCTCTGTACCCCAACCTTAACACAGAACGAGCTAAACAAATAAATTTATTAAAGTAATTCATAGGGTGACTTACTAGCAGTTCCCACCGAATAAACGTGAGGGTCCATAATTCCATTGTGCAGAGCCCATAAACCCCACGTGACAATGTCCCCAATTCTCTATTATTCTCTGAGGCCTTTGGTCCATCAGGTCCTTGTCTCCGCAAGTTCTAACATCTCCGAGGCTTTTGCCCCCCCCCCCCCCCCCTCTCCTTGTACCTTATCCCCCATCCCCATGTCTATAGGACTAACCGCCAGTCTATGTTTTTCTCCCAAGTCTATATGTTAAGTATTTATTTTGACATTTCAAACAGACTGCATCCAATACCTTTATTGAAGGCGGGAGGAAACCGGAGTACCATGAGAAAACCCTCGTTGACTAGAAAGTCTCGTTACTAAATCACATAAGTGCGTCCCCTGCGGGGTTCGAACCCACGGCCTTCGGCATAGGAAACCAACTCACTATCAGGTGAGCCATCGCCGCAACCCAGTATCTCAATTTACAGTATTCAAACAACTTTGGAAATTCATTAACTAAACTTGCAATTAATTACTTGTTGAGCATTATCAATATTTATAAATATAAAATGTTGTACATATGTGTGTGTGTTCGTGCGTGTGTGTATGTGTGTGTGTGTTCGTGCGTGCGTGTGTGTGTATATATATATCGAAATTCAATTTTTTTTAAATTAATAACAATTTATTATTATTATTATTATTATTATTATTATTATTATTATTATTATTATTATTATTATTATTATTATTATTATTATTATTATTATTATTATTAATTATTTATGAACTAGCTTGTTTGTGTTAGATTACGATGTTCATTGTTATAACGTTATTTTTCTAATTCATTGTTATTGTTACAAGGGCAGGATGTAAAAAAAAGTGCACCCAGCGCTCACTCTTTTATCTTTAAAAAATAAAATTGTTATCTTATCTTATCTTATCTTACATTATCTTATCTTATTATTATTATTATTATTATTATTATTATTATTATTATTATTATTATTATTATTATTATTATTAGTAGTAGTAGTATTAGTAGTAATAGTAGTAGTAGTAGTAGTAGTAGTAGTAGTAGTAGTACAAAAGTAGAAAAAGAAGAAGAAGAAAAATGAGAAAAAAAAGACAGAACGAGGACAAGACAATGTTTTGACAGTAAACGAGTATATTGACTCTCGTTATAGCCCACAGATCGAAATCTATAATGATCACTGAAAGTAAAAAAAAAAGTCATAATCGTGCTTTGCAATTCCTAGTGTATTACCGCAATGAGGTTCTCTGGATGCATAAAGCAGATAGGCTAGGGTGTACCCTCATTTAAAAAAAAACACAACCCAACAACAACAAAATAGAAAAACATAGAACAAACAACAAGAAAACGTAATATAATCAGGAAAATTCGTGAAGCTCGTTGCATAGCCACAGCCATCCCTCTCTGTCATTGTCTGTCTGCCTATCTGCCTGTCTGTCTGTCTGTCTGTCTCTCTCTCTCTTTCTCTCTCTCTCTCTCCTGGAAATGAGCTTTCAATAATGCATGACAAGGCACAAAGAGTACTGGCCTGTCATTGTTAATCAAAGAATATGGGGTTTATGCCCCACCCAAGCACATTGCAAAGTTGCGGCAAACAGCACTAAGCTTTTCGATTATTTTGTGGTTGATGGCTTGTTGTTTTGTTGTTGTTGTTGTCGTTGTTGTTGTTGCTGCTGCTGCTGATGATAGCAAAGTTAGAGGTGATGGGATGATGTAATGGTGATGGCAGTATGGGTATGGGGTTAAGGGGTTGTGACTGTGAAAATGACAATGATGGTAATAGCAATGATTGATGTGACGGTGGGGATGGTGTTGGAGGTGTTGGTAGGGGTGGAGGTGATGGAGGTGGTGGTGGTTGCGATATAGGAGGAAGCTGTGTTCATGCATGGATATTGATTTAAAGTTCCTGATTCTCGTGTTCTAGACGGGGGAGAAACATTCAGATTATGACGGTGTTGATGATTTGCAACGGTAATGACGGTAATTTCAGTCTAAAATCTCTCTCTTCTCTCTCTCTCTTTAAATTTCTAACTCTCCAAATGCGTGTGTGTGAGAGAGAGATACAGACAAACACAGAGAGAGCTAGAGAAACTGAGAGAGAGAGAGAGAGAGAGAGAGAGAGAGAGAGAGAGAGAGAGAGAGAGAGAGAGAGAGAGAGAGAGAGAGAGAGAGAGAAAGAAATAGGAACAAACGATAGCGTTTGCGTAGGTGGGTGGGTGGGTGTACAAACGTCTTCGACAATAGCAACATTTTCCAACCAAAAATATAAGTCAAGTCAAGTCAATCAAGTCAATATATTCTTTATTCCATCAAAGAGGAAAATTTGTTTTGCCACCAGGATACGCACTGTATAAAAACACATATGCCCACCACATACTCATCGTCATCCTATCATAACTTACAACCACAAAACCATATCACATGTGTACTAATACACTAATACAGTTTAGCACAAATTAAAATAACACTATTCAATTTCTACAGCTATCATAACTAAGAGACAAAGTTAATAAATTGTATTAATACTACATATATATATATATATATATATATATATATATATATATATATATATATATATATATATATATATATATATATATATATATATATATATATATATATATATATATATATACATACACACATACACATACACACATATACACGCACACACACACACACACACCCATATATAAACATACCCACCCACATACACCTATACATACATATACATACACATATATACACACATACACGCACACCCACCCAAATACACACACATACACACACACGTACAAATATGCATATACATATAATTATGCAAGTTAGCAGCACATTACATTGACAATTTAATTAGCGTAGACATAATTATTGTAATTGCTTGACTGTATAGTTGACTCTAGCTAGAGCGTGCAGTGGGGCAGTGTTAACATCCGATGCGCCAGCCGGAGCCAGAGGCAGCATTCAGTCTACCCACCGCCATGGGAACAAAGCTGCGAGAGTACTTTGCCTTCTTGCATTTGATGGAGCGATACCGCCTGCCCGAGGGGAGCAAATACTAAACAACAGCAACAACATCAACAACAAGAAAGCACCAATATTTTCGACAGGGTCAAAATTTCCCCAGCCAAATAGTGTACATAAACAATACCCATCATTACCTAAAATAGCTAGCGAGAGGAGAAGAGGCAATAAGTGTGGGTTAGGAGCGTAAACAAGAAGAGAGATACTAATAGTAGACAACAACATGTGTCAAGAACTTGGCCAATGGTAATATAATACTTCTTTGTCTCTGCACATCGATAAAGATGTAAGTTAATAGACGTTAAATAAAATAAATTAATAAGTAAATGCTTCTTTGTCTCTGAACATCGATGAAGATGTAAGTTATTCCCATCTAACATAAAGCAGCGATCTTAACTGTAACAATCATTATTCCTCTTTGGGTTTAGAGTAGATTGTAAATAGAGGTCTTGTCGGTGCGCGCATGTCTTCCATCGCATTAAAGAATCACAGCCCACGATCTCGACAGACGGGTGGGTGAGTTCCAGATTTTAAAAAAGAAATTAAAAAAAAAACAAAAACAATATTGTGAAGAAGGCATGCACTATTGATTGTCTTCACCCAAATGGGTAGGTCTGATTCACGATTTCTTCCCCGATATAGCAAGGAAAATAGTTGTTTATCTCCTATGCTAGAGCGAATAAAGCGAATGCAAAATTAATTAGTTCTTCCTAAATTGGAAAGATAGCGAATTGAAAATAATATTAATTAGATTCTTCTAAATATAGAAAAGAAATACATTGGGTTTTTTCTTATTTCCTTTACTGGAGATTAATTAAAGGGAAGCAACAATGTTACAAATTGTCTTCTGCTAAGCTTATCAATAATATCACAAACCCCTCTCAGACCATGAATTCCCATCAATATTGAGATCATCACATATCTTTCTCTTGTACGTATATATAAGCATATATATATTAAAGTTCACAGGCACGATAAATAATTCTAAATGCAAAACTTTTATTCGTAATGTGTAGTTGCTACTGACCTAAATTCAGATAATTTTTCCACCTCCCATTCGTGCACAGAGCCATAATTTGTAAAGATCGAGGAACGGCTAGAACTAAACAAATCGAACGCGTGAACAAGGACGCGTGAACAAGATGGCACAGAGAGGACTGTTTCCGATATCGGAAGCTCAGCATGAGAGAGAGGAAGAGAGAGAGAGAGAGAGAGAGAGAGAGAGAGAGAGAGAGAGAGAGAGACAGAGAGACAGAGAGACAGAGAGACAGAGACAGAGACAGACAGAGACAGAGAGAGACAGAGAGAGACAGAGAGAGGCAGAAAGAGAAAGAGAAGACAAGATACGATGCGATAAGATAAGATAAGATAAGATAAGATAAGATAAGATAAGATAAGATAAGATAAGATAAGATAAGATAAGATAAGATAAGATAAGATAAGATAAGATAACAAAGACAAAACTGACAGACAGAGCACGCAACCGAGAAAGTGATAAAAGGAAATTACCGTTATATGAAATGCCCATCGTATAATCTCAGTGGAGCTCTCTATTTCTGGATACACCATTTGTTACAATAAATATTCCACAACGACTTGACAATACACGCAGTCTCTGAAAGCAGTTGACTTAAGCCTACTTCATCCTTCATTCCTAGGCATGCTACGTCTAGTTAAACAAAAAGTATTCAACAAAGACATACAAAATACTGCACATTTGAAACCTGGATCGCGGTTTTTGAGCTACTGAACCAAAGGATGACAATGTCACATACCTAATTCATACTTCGGTCCATCTCTTTTAGGTTTAATATCAACAACAACAACGACAACAACAGCAGCGGCAACAACAAAAATGCAGGATGCACACCAGCTCAATGCCTATGTGAGATGCACTCTTAGGTTCAACCACATTTTGCTGGCTGCGGGCTATTTATAGCTTGCCTACACCCTCCCTTCCGGTGAAAGGATAGGAACGAAGCACCGGTGTGACATCGTCACAGTTCCTAGTATCTTAGCTGGGCTGGGAGCGACTGGGAGCATTCTGATTGGTCGACGCGTAACAAAATTCGACGCATGCGCACAGTGCTATCATAAATAGTCTTCGTAAGGGTTAGGGTTAAGGTTTGGGTTAGAGTTAAGAGGTTAGGGTTTGGGTTAGGGTTAGGGTTATGACGCCTAAGAACTTCGTGAAAAAGCCGGCCCGACATGACCTGGCGCATGCGCAAAGGCGCTCGGATAAACTAGGGTACCCGGAACTTGAAGGATGTGACACCGGCGAAGCTATCGGCAAAGCTATTTATAGCTAGCTTGGCTGAACTAATCTCATAACCTAAACGCTTTGGTTGAGTCGGTGTGGATGCTATCACTCGCTCTTTCTTCGATCCAACTCAAAGCGCGGCGATCTCTAAGAGATCCCTATTATAAAACTTATAGAGCGGAAAAGAATCAATTTTTATTTTTGACATTTTGATCGACTGCATCCAATACCATCATTGAAAGGACGGAGGAAACCGGAGTACCCCGAGAAAACCCTCGATGACCTGAAAAGTATCGTACCTAAGTCATATGCTCATCCTCTGCAAGGTTTAGAGCCCGCGACCATCGGCTTCAATAATTTGGATTAATTAATAAACTCTTCTACGATCATACCATCTAGTGTAAATGCTTGAAAAATGACCTGAAGAGTCTCGTACGGAAGTAACATAAATTTGTCCCTGCGACTTCCGGTCTCAATAATGTTGATTAATACACTCTTCTATGGTCGATCGTTGATAAATGTCGATGTTCCTAAAATAATGTATTACTGCTGTCGCTTAATAAGGTATGGCACCCAAAGAACATCATTCTCATTGACGTCGTTTGGTTCAAGCTCTCAACTCAAATGCATCAAAGCAAGCATAATGGCTTCGATTTCACAATAACTACCGTTTATAGGATAAGGCTACATTACACAAATCAACGAAACGGAGGGTCATCGAGCGATGATCACCTACTTCAACGTTGACGCTCGTGTCGCAGTAGCATAAATTAGGCTTTCAATGAACCTATAATCTCGCTGCCAGCTCAACAGCGTTGTAGAGCCCGACCAACACAGGTTGAATCAATTTCTCTGATTAAATACTTTTCGATCGTTGACAAGTCTCTTTGGCCGCGTTAAGTAAATGGACCCTAGGGACATATCATTGACGTCAGGAAGCCGACGTAATCTGCTCTAAACTAGAGCCCCGCCATCACGGCAAATGAGTTCTATTGAAAGCTATTGGTTTGTTTTTCGGGAAGCAGCCTCTAAGTAAGGACACACACAGTTAACATGGACTCTTCCCCCCCCCCCCTCCCGCCCCCTTCCATGTTCTCCTTCGTTGTTTTTTTTCTGTTTCCAGTCCTTAAACAACTGCTTTTTTCCCCTTCATTCTTTCTTTCATCCTTTCCTTCCCATCCACTCACTATCCTTGCACCATCCCCTTACATCCCGTATCACCCCCGTGGGGGTGTCGGGGGTTTCTATATAGTCTAAATAGTATCCCCACTTTCTGGAAATGTAGTGCTTTAAAATCCCACTGTCGCTGTCTTTTTCCTTTGTTTTTTCTCATTCCTGCTATGTTCTACCAATCTACTATACTATCTTCTTCTTCGCTAGACCAGTCACCTATCTTTTTTTTTTAAATTGATAACTCTTCCGGGACAATACTTCTGATTTGTGTGTGAGGTCTGTTGGATCAGCTTGGGAATATTGGACGCTTTCTGCCAGGTGGTCACTGGGGCTTTTCTATGATGTTATTATTGGCAATGTAGACATTTTGTATATACAGTACTCCTCTTTTAACGTCACTACCGTTTAAGGTCACAAGGCGGATAAGAACAATCAGGTTGTTGGTCCCGGCCAAACACCTTTTTTGTACCATTTAGAATTCCTCGCTTAGCGTCACCTCGGAAGGGAAAACCTCGGATAACGTCAACCCCGTTTTGGTTCTCAAATTGAGGAGACTACTGCTTAAGAGAAATTGATGTCACAGATGGAATTCCATTACAGAACACCTGTCACGTCCAGCCAGCATCCGCGTTATGCGACACTCTGCAATACACACGGGCACCACTTTGACAGAGTGCGACCCATGGGCGGTGTAGACAGGTATAACTGTGATCTGCCGTGTCCCCTCCTAGCGGGACGTATTGCCACAGTGGACCTTAAGCTGAATTGACTTCATTCACTAGCGATAAAGCATGTGCCGTGGCGTAGACAAAATGAACAATTCGTTAAACTTGTGTAAGGTTTTCTGCAAATACACCCAGTAACTGTCTTGGTGCATACTTTTTATTTTTTATTCTCATTTGCGTGCGTGCGCGTCAATGTGTTTGTGTGTGTGTGTGTGTGTGTGTATTTGTATGCATGCTTGCATCCGCTCGTTTGAGTGTTTGAGTGTGTGCTTATGCATCATACACACGCACCAAAAATACAAATACAGTAATGCATACATGCATACGCGCGCACCAACGTGCACACATGTACACGCACACACACACACTGTCACACGACAAAGAAATTTAGCACCTCGTATAAGATCAAGTTTTTTACTGGTAGTTGATCTTATCAGAGGACTGTTTAGGGTGCCCCTCGGATAAGATCAAACAAAAATTTGGTCCCGTGGGGGGTCACCTTAAACGAGTAGTACTGTATGTGTTTTGTTGATATTTTATAATGATGTTTGTATTCTATTTTGTTTTTATAAAAACGGGGGTTCTATAAATTAGAGTATAGCCTCAGCGTCCCCTGCGGTGATGTCTTTATTGTAAAGTGACCGGCTGGTGGAGTGCCTTCAGTGTTACCACTAGGGTTGTTTCGGCAGATCTTTTATGCGGATCGGGGGTGAGTCCTCTTTCAGCGAAGTTGTGGTCTTGATTTTGTGGTCCTGATTCGGCTCTTTGCAGTCCGCTGGACCCTGTAAGCAATGAATAACTAACTAATCCTCAGCCTTCGTTCGCTCCAGTGGTTTTTTTTAAACCTTTCAGTGCGAAGCTTCTTTATTATTATTTTTTTTAAAGTGTTAAGCGTTTTAAATTGTTGTTTCCTTGTTTCTGTATTCAACTGTAATGTGATTATACATTCCAGTTGTTCAAAGAAAAAATAGCTGGTAACATACCGACAATTCAGCGATGATGATGACGATGACAACGATGACGATGATGATGATGATGATGATGATGATGATGATGATGATGATGATGATGATGATGATGATGTTGATGATGATGATAATGATGATGATGATGAAAGAAATCTACTGTCACTATAACCTGCCATTATTTTCGGAGTACCTGAATTTATAAACCTTATAATTTCCTTACATACATTTTACATTGTTTGAATTATCAACGTGCTTCTTCTTCTTCTTCTTCTTCTTCTTCTTCTTCTTCTTCTTCTTCTTCTTCTTCTTCTTCTTCTTCTTCTTCTTCTTCTTCTTCTTCTTCTTCTTCTTCTATTTTTTTACTTTATTTTTTATTGTGTTAAAAAAATAGTTTCAGTTATATTAATATAATACACTTTTTTTTTTAAAAAGGTATGTAGTTTATTTTGAAAAGGTTTGCCCGTGCCATTTTCATTTCTGTTCAACTTTCATGTTGGCCCCTATTAAAATTGTATCGTTGCAAATGTTGTTAATTGTATAAGCTTAACCTCTGTCTCTCTCTCTCTCTCTCTCTCTCTCTCTCTCTCTCTCTCTCTCTCTCTCTCTCTCTCTCTCTCTCTCTCTCTCTCTCTCTCTCTCTCTCTCGTAGTAATAGCAGCATTGGGATTAGTAGTAGTAGCAGCAGTAGTTAATAGAAGTCGCAATAGCAACAGCAGTACCACCAAAACACCAACTGTTAATGCCGGATGCTATTGAGACCTCTACCATTATTATCGAACTTTTTTTTTTTAAAATGCGCATTCATTTAGTAATAATCTTGTGTAGCATGGGCTTTGTATAGTATGGTAATACACTTTAGCTTATATTATACATATGGCACGTGATATATTAATATGATATGATATAATATATGATATGATATGATGTATGATACGATATATTTAGTTAGTTAGTTAGTTAGTAATTTTTTTATAGGGTCCAGCAAACTGCAAAGAGCCGAATCAGGACCACAACTTGGTTGAAAGAGGACTCACCCCTGATCGGTATAAAAGATCTGCTGATACAACCCTAATGGTAACACTGAAGGCACTCCTCCAGCCAGTCAACTTTACAATAAAGGCGGCATCCCACGCAGGGGACGCCGAGGCTGTAGTCCAACTTAACAAATCCCCGTTTACAAAACTAAAATAGAATATAAAGATCATTACAAAATATTAACAAAACACATACATATAAAATGTCTATATTGCTAAATAATAATACCATATAAAGACCTAGTGACCATTTGGCAGAAAGCTTCCAATATTCCCAAGCTGAACCAACAGACCCCATGAAAAGTTTTGGGAGAGTTTTCACCAAAAATGGTAGGTGACTGATTTAGAAAAGACTAGTGGTTTTTGTACCCTGGCAAGCCAGGGTACACAGGTTGCTGTTTAAAATGTAGACAGAGAGACAACTGTTGTCTGCGAGTTTCATTTGGACGATGATACCTCCCCATATCCCCCTTGATACCTCACCATACCCCCCCCCTCTGATATCTCCCCGTCCCCCCCCCATGATGCCTCATCATACCCCCTTGATACCTCCCCGAACCCACTTGATACCTCCCCATAACCCCTCGATACCTTTCGTACCCCCCTTGTAACCTACCTGTACCCTCCTTGATACTTCCCCGTTGATCGTTTCGCAGGTATGGATGAAAGGAATCGAACACGAACACGAAACACGATGCTTAACGTCCTATTGCATGAGCGTTAAGGACACGCCATCACCATACCCCCTTATATATACCCGTATCCCCGTTATGCCTACCCATGCCCCTTTAAACCTACCAGTAGCCCCCTTTTACCTACACGTACCACCCCATTCCGATCCTTGATAATAATAATAATAATAATAATAATAATAATAATAATAATAATAATAATATTGAATAATAAAAATATAAATCATAAGAAACACCAAGGTTTTAAAATAAAATTTGATATAAGATATTATAATTATAATAATAATAATATTAAGTATTATTAGTTTATAAATGATAATAATAATAATAATAATAATAATAATAATAATAATAATAATAATAATAATAATAATAATAATAATAATAACAACAACAACAACGTACCACCCCATCCCGATCCTTGGTAATAATAATAATAATAATAATAATAATAATAATAATAATAATAATAATAATAATAATAATATTGAATATTGAATATAGAATAATACAAATAGAAATCATAAACACCAAGGTTTTAAAAGAAAATTTGATATAAGATATAATATTATAAATAATAATAATAATAGTAATAATAATAATAATAATAATAATAATAATAATAATAAAAATAATAATAATAATAATAATAAAGGTAAAAAGCCTACATTTAAAAAAAATATCCATATTGTAGTGGGGAAAAAAAAACATAAAAAAAAAGGGCCCGCGTCGGATTCGAACTTGGGTCGTCTTAAACGGGAGGTGAAAGTGTTACCAACTAAGCTATCAATGCTTCGTACAAAAACAATGAATTTTTTGGTCTATATGGGGAAACATGCTGAAACCTCAATTTGATTTTTAATGGAAGCGCGCGGAATGAGGCTATTGCAGTTTGTGGACATTTTGTTTATTTATTTATCTCAGAAACGGTTAAACGTTCGGTAAGGAAATGTCGGCTATAACGATTTCGTGGGTTTTGAGCACACAAAGGGCCGATTCACAGCACCCAGCACCTGCCCAGATCAGCGTCCATAGGAGACAAACTTTACAGTAGAGGCGAAGAAGGACTTCCGGCTAAGCAATTTATATATATAGAAGATAGTAGATTGATGGGAAAGAGTAGGAACGAGAAAGAACAAAGGAAAAAGACAGCAACAGTGGGAACTTAAAGCACTAAATTTCCACAAAGTGTGGATACTATTTATACAGAAACCCCCGGCACCGACACGGAATGATACGATATACGATATTATATATGATATATGGTGTAATATGATATTATATGAGATATAAGACATGGCACGACACGACACGATACGATACGCTATCTATGATATGATATGATATGATATGATATGATATGATATGATATGATATGATATGATATGATATGATATGATATGATATGATATGATATGATATGATATGATATGATATGATATGATATGATATGATATGATATGATATGATATGATATATTCGATTACAACAGAAAACACAAAGCCTGTGTAACTAAGTCTAACAAGACTTCCTTAGACCTTTGAATACTAAGACTTACTGTTTTGGAAAAAAAACTTGAAGAGTAGAAGTTGGGTGTGAGCAACAATTTTCAGTCCAAGAAATGGAATGAACACAGAATAGATATTATCGAGCACTGACAAACGCCTGAGCACTGACAAACGTCCATTTGCGCCCTAAGCATGCTGCTAGCATGGACAATTCTGCGTCTTACACCTCTTGGACATCAGCATTAGCACCACACACACACACACACACACACACCCACACACACACACACACACACACACACACACACACACACAGACACCCCCCCCACCACACACACACACACACACACACACATTTAGGTATATTGCTGCGATTCACTCGTCTTCTTTTCTGACTGAGAGTTTCAGAAATACAGAAATCGACTGTAATCATACTAAGTGTACGGATAATCCTATGTAGCCCAGCGCGTTTATGAGCTCACCGAAAGACCAGCTCCGAGCGCTTGACCATCAAGATCTAATTTAGCACGCATACATAATTATAATAGTATTCTGAAGCCAGGGTCGAACCCGCGCCACCCGTTGCTAAAAGCTGATACACTGAACCAAATTAGGAGAATCATAGTGAAAGAGGCACGTGCCACCTGGAGACGAAGATTCAATAAAGGTAAAGCCTACAATGTAGCCTACCATACTACATTCAACTGAGCTTTTTAATAGAAATCATCAACATACCAAACAAAATCAAGAATGTCCTGTTTCTGTCTTCTCTATTGGATTTCATTCTTCCATATCTCGCTTCCTCTTTCACAGAGCTGCTCAAGGCGTGTTCAGCCTAGTACGCACTGACGTTCTCATACTGACCAACAAAAAATCACTATACATATCATGCACGCAGAACTGAAGAAGGAAATAAAATCTCTTTCTTCACATCGGAACACACATACATACACTATCTCAAAGATGTATAACATTAGCAGCCACAGCAGATTTACTTGCTCATAGAGCTGCTCAGTACACATAAATGCGCTCATACTGACCAGCAAAATCACATCACATCGTGCACGCAGACCTGAGATTGCATGTCCTTCCTGTGCAGCCACCACAAGCAAACTGATATATTGCTGCTGTTAAAAGCACACTGATTTCTCCCAGCTGTAGTATTTGTGCCGCGGTTTGTGCCTGCCGCGATGTTCGATGATTTTTGTCGGCTCGCCGATACAGCTGTTGTTGGCTTCTTGATGCCTTTGCCACTAGGTCACACACACAACACATACATACATACACACATACATACATAACACATGCATACACACATACATAACACATACATTCACCTATACACAACACCCGCACAACATACAAGGCACACACACTAACAACACATCCATACACACAAAGACAACACATACATATACAACAAACACATACACAACACATGCACAACACACAACGTGTGCGCGTGCACACACACACACACACACACACACGGTATAAAGATGCACACAATTAACATTTAATGACCACAACACGAGAGAATCTTCAAATATGCCAGCTTGGGAAGCCTCGGTTAAGTTTAGTTGCAAAGTCGGCTTGGTGCCTTAAAAGCGCACCCCACCCCTCTCTCTCTCTCTCTCTCTCTCTCTCTCTCTCTCTCTCTCTCTGTTTATGTGCGTATGTGTTACTATCGAGTAACCCATTTGGAAAGACAGGACCATCAGTCTACATTCCAAGGTAAGGCTGCTGCGCTCCCTTGTCATCTCCATCGTCCTATACGCTTGCGAAACATGGACCCTCACAGCAGATCTACAACGAAGAATATAAAGCATGGAGATGAGGTGCTACAGAAGACTTCTGGGCATTTCCTATACCCAGCATGCACATCACCAACGACTAAGTCCGACAGATCATCACAAAAGCCATTGGACAACACGATGACCTGCTCACAGTGGTGAAGAAACGGATACTCCGATGGTATGGCCACGTCACCAGATCATCAGGCCTTGCAAAGACCATCCTGCAAGGCACAGTGCAAGGAGGTAGAAGAGGGAGACATAAAAAGAGATGGGAGGACAACATTCGCGAATGGACTGGCTTGACACTGAGCGAAACCATGAGGGTTGCTGAGGACAGAGAAAGATGGAGTACGCTGGTTAAACGATCATCTGTGGTGCCCCAACGACCTCAGAGTTACGGGATAGGATAGGATAGGAATTAAGCTTCTTTTTATGTTGCGGTCATGGACCTCTATGTGAAATAAAGAAAGTCGTATTGTATTGTATTGTATTGTATTGTGTGATATTATATTGGTTGGTATTGTATTGGGTGGTATCGTATTGGGTGGTATTGTATGCTATGGTATTGCCTTTTCAACGGCTTCCGTATTTTGATACTATCCTATAACTCGTAAATCGCTGGGGTACCACTGGGGACAGAGGACATATTTTGCTAGGGACAAAATGTTGTAATATAACTCCAGCCTCACCGAGATTAATTTTGAAGAAGAAGAAGAAGAAAGAAAGAAAGAAAGAAAGAAAGAAAGAAAGAAAGAAAGAAAGAAAGAAAGAAAGAAGAAAGAAAGAAAGAAAAAACAAAGAAAGACAGACAGACAGACAGACAGACAGACAGACAGACAGAAAGAAAGAAAGAAAGAAAGAAAGAAAGAAAGAAAGAAAGAAAGAAAGAAAGAAGAAAAAAAAGAATAAGAGAAAAAAAGAAGTGGAGCAGGTAAAAGGAGAGAGATAGAGAATGTGAGTGAGTGAGAGAGAAGGGAGAGGAAGGAATGGAGGGAGGGAGAGTCAGTGCGCGAGTGGGTGAGTGTGAGGTGTGGGTGTGAATTGTGAAATGCAGGAGCAAAGTTCTGGTGAAGTAGACTACATTGGTAATAAAAAACATTGTTGATTACGACGACGTCGATGATGATGGTGATGATGGTGGTGGTGGTGATAATGATGATGATGATGATGATGATGATGATGATGATGATGATGATGATGATGATGATGATGATGATGATGATGATGATGATGATGATGATGATGATGATGATGATGATGATGAAAATACATACTGACGATGACGTTGATGAACCCCCGTTGGGGTGCCGGCCGGGGGTTTCAGTATAAATAGTATCCCCGCTTTCTGGAAATTTAGTGCTTTAAATTCCCACTGTCGCTGTCTTTCTTATTTGCTCTTTCTCATTCCTGCTCTGTTCTATCAATCTGCTATACTATCTTCTTCTTCGCTAGACCAGTCACCTACCTTTTTTCTTGAAAACTCTTCCGGGACAAGACTCCTTATTTGTGTACGAGATCTGTTGGATCAGCTTGGGAATATTGGACGCTTTCTGCCAGGTGGTCACTAGGGCTTCCTATGATGTTATTATTTAGCAATGTAGGCTTTTTATATGTATGTGTTTTGTTGATATTTTATAATGATGTTTGTATTCTATTTTGTTTTTGTAAACGGGGGTTCGATAAATCAGAGTATAGCCTCAGCGTCCCCTGCGTGGGATGTCTTTATTGTAAAGTGACTGGCTGGTGGAGAGCTTTCACTTTTACCACTAGGGTTGTTTCAGCAGATCTTTGGTGCGGATCGAGGTTGTCCGGTCCTGATTTGGCTCAGAAGAGTCCGCTGGACCTAAAGCAATAATGATGTAATGTAATGACGTTGATGATAACAAAGATTATCATTAAGATGACGATGATTATGATCGTGATGATGGTGGTGATAATTACAACCATGGTTGTGTTTTGTGATGCTTGATGGTTATAAAAACGAATTACAAAAACAAAAAGAACTTTTACCGATGATCAAAAAGTGTGTATGTGTGTGTGCGTGTGTGGGTGTGTGTGTGTGTGTGGGGGGGGGGGGGGGTGCGCGTGTGTTTGTGTGAACGTGCGCGCGCGCGTGTGTGTGTGTGTAAGTATGTATATGTGTGTATGTATGTATGTATGTGTGTGAGTGCGTGCCTGCTTGTGCATGTGTGTATGTGAATGTATGTATGGGTGTGTGCGTGGGTGTGTTTGAACGTGTGTTGGTATGTAACGTGCACGCGCGTACTCCACAACCGATCAGTATGAATATGAATAAGGTAAAGATGTCCCCGTAACCTTTCACTCGTTGAGGATGGAAGCGTTTGGGACCTTGCTTTTCTCTTAGCCAGCTTCGTGAGAGTCGTGCCTATCTCCTCTCCCTCGCTGCTTTGCCGTCCCTGGTTCTAAACAATCTCAGGTACCCATTCCCAGCTGGGTGGACAGGGGTGTGTCCTGGGCTTGTTCCAATCTAGTTGTGTCGTTTGGTGGTTGTCTTCCCAGCATTGTCACCCATCCATGTACTAACACCTCCCGACGTTGCTTAATAACATAAACCATTGCTAACGAGGGCCAAAACCACCACATGACTGCGCCACAATATGGGGATAGATCTGTTAATTTACTCCGGGAAAACACAAAATGCGGTGTTCTCTAGTGTTAGTTGCGCTGACGGTGATGGCGATTGGGAAACAACGCACGTCGAGAGATACCTTACCCTAACAACAACACAAACTACCTCACCGCTCGTTGTCATGGCGACTGGTCAATATAGAAGACCCTGCGCTTAGAGCAGTATCGAGTACGCAATGAGGGCTCCATCTGAATGACTCAAGAGCATGAGAGGTGACTGATGAGCATATACGCTTGATGATAATGATGATGATGATGATGATGATGATGATGATAATGATGATGATGATGATGATAATGATGATGATAGTGATGGTGATGATTATGATTATGATGAAGATGAGATGATGGTGATGAAGATGATGATGATGATGATAACGACGACGACGATGATGATGACGATGATCATGACAAAGACGAAGATGATATCATGATGATGATAGTGATGATGATCGATGATAACGACGATGACGACGACGATGATGATAATGATGATGATGATGATGATGATGATGAAAAAAACGACGATGATCATGACGACGATGATGATTATGATTTATAATATGCTTGCATTATATTAGTTTAGTTAGTAAAAAACCTTATAGTTCCCAGACGTTAAGTATGGGCCTATATCAGCATGAATTGCCCTGATGTAGCGTGCTTACCATCTCACTGCAACCTGCTCAAGGCGCTGACCGAATTTAGGTTTTTATCTCAACCGAAGTGAAGGAAATATCGTATGATGAGTCATTACAAAACGTCGACGCCTGGTCATTTTTGCAAACGCTGGTCTCTCACAGGTCATGCAAGCATTTTGCAAACTGAGCCACTTGCTATCAAGAGGCATGATTCTGTCCACAGGACAGGGACATTACACAAGGTCATACATATGTACAGTGGATCCTCCATAGCAAATGGGCAAACAGCACACAGCCTTGCACACTATAGATAGAAGCACAGGGGCATTACACGCTGAAAGAGCACCCTCGACAACAAAATGATGGTCAGCGTACTGACCTTTGTGTCATAGATACCGCCTTGCTATCGAGGATCCAACATATAACACCTCCCCCACCCCTCCCCCCAAATTGTGTGGAATCGCTGTGTTCTTTTCTATGGTTTCGGAAATCCTTAATTGTATTTTTAATATAGGCAGGAATCAGAACGAGCAAAACGTCAGCCTGTCGGTCGGTCGGTCGGTCCGCTGCGCCAAAAATCTCAAGAACCATTGAACAGATTTTGTTCCAACTTCGTAGGAACATTGCCATTTTTTTAATATAGTAGGCCTATGTGCTCTACCTCAGAGGTCAAGGGGTCAATTCTTTCCTAAACACTATATATTCCACTAAAAGCTGAACCTATTTTTTGAAAGTTATTTTGGTGTGCATGTATAGTAGAATATTTTAACTGATTGGCCATCTTTTTCTTTGTCGGTCAGTTGGTCGATCAGTTGGTCGCTTGATCAATCCGTCGGTCGTATTTAATTTTTTGAGTTCAAAACACTCCAACCAACACCCCCACCCACCATTACCACCCACTCCATTGTCGTCTCAGCGGCACATTAACGAAACCGGTCATTCTTCCAAACGGGCAGGGGGCGCAAACAAACAGAAAATAAATGTCTCGTGCCCGGAGGTCAGAATGAGGGAAGAAGTGTTCGCGGATATTCCCTTCACCCTCTCCCTCCTCCTCTCTAAGCAGCTCTATAGCGTGACTTGATTTAGTTTCTCTTCGGCTCCTCCCCTTTTCTGCTATCGCAGAGCCTAGCCCCATATCAAGGTCTTTGCTAGCCCTCCGATCGTTCAGAACTTCCTTCTTCTGAGCTTAGGAGGGAGGTAGGCTTCGTCTTACAGAATCTTGATAAGTTTTGTACTTTTGAGGTAACAGTAGTCTCTTTACTGGATTAAAAGGGCGTCTCGATTTTCTTGTTGGATTAAAAAGGCGTCTTGGTGTGCTTTGAAAGCGACTTGGCATTCAAGAATTCCAACTCTTGTGTGCAGTTTTGTAGGAGTTTGGATTGAACAATCAAAACGGTTGTCCATTTTGGACGGCTGAGTTTTTTGTTATGAAAGGGAACATAGAAATGTAATTTTTTAAAAATACTGTTATTATTATTATTATTATTATTATTATTATTATTATTATTATTATTATTATTATTATTATTATTATTATTGAGAAACTAAATGTATTCATTAAATGTTGACTGAGCCTTTCTTTTTCACACAGGCCTACAAAGCCAGCCAGCTGCAGTTTCAAAATATATGAATTTCACTCCAGTCTTAACAAAGTCAACTGGGAAGCTGAAAGTTTCTAGAAGGTAGGGCTGTAGGCTACCTGCTACTCAACACAAACGTCGTTTTAGTATGTGCAAAACCTTATAACATTAAGCCTACATTTCTTACCATTAAACGTTAAAAACCACATAACCAATTAGCGAATCCATGGCGATGCGACGACCACTGATGCGAAGAGCGATGCGATCGGTGTATGACAAAGTGATTGATGCGACTCATAACTTGCGCTCCTCGTTTTTTAACGTCGGGGATAAGGATACCACCGCAGCCGAAACCACAAACGAGAAGACGATGCTCCGGAAAGAAATCGTCCCGTCCATCGACAGGGAGTTGAGAGGCCTCCAAGCCAGGTGCCTTCGTTCGGGGTACAGTGCGAAACAGGTTGAGGAGTTTGCCCAATGCTTCTTTAAAGCTTCCAAACAAGATCGTCGTGAACAATGGGCCAAAATCGGGCTGCAGCTGCTGGTAGTGCTGCTGTTGTTTTACTCTCTGATGCAGTTCAGTCTCACCAACCGCGTGGTCGACGCCCTCGCCAGAGTTGCTATGATGAAGGTGGGTGTTGTTATAATATGTACGTTTTGTTTGGGTTGGTTTGGTTTCTATTGTTTTTGGTTTGTTTTCCATCGTTTTAGTTGTTTGTTGTTTTGGCTTTTCTATTGTTTTGGTTTGTTTTCCATTGTTTGGGTTTGTTTAATATTGTTTTTGGTTTATTTTCTATTGTTTTTGGTTGTTTTCTATTGTTTTGATTTGTTTTCTCTTGTTTTTGGTTTGTTTTTAAATAATGTTATTTTTATGTAATTATTTATTTCATTTACCTTCTATTTTATTTCACTTCTATTTCATTTTACGTCTATTTTATTTCTCTGTGATTTTATATTGTTTTATTTTATTTGATTTTGTTTTACGCTTGTTATATTTATATTTTATTTGTGTTTCATTTGCTTTCATTTGCATCCCATTCCATTGCTGCCTTTTAAGAATTAATAGTAGTATTAGTAGTATTAGTAGTAGTAGTAGTAGTAGTAGTAGTAGTAGTAGTAGTAGTAGTAGTAGTAGTAGTAATAGTATTATTATTATTATTATTATTAGTAGTAGTAGTAGTAGTAGTAGTAGTAGTAGCCTAGTAGTGTGGGGGCAAAACTAAGCCTTTTTAAAAATGATCCTTCCTTGGTTCCATAATTATTTTCAACAGATTGGATCTGTTTAGAATGTAGTTTATTGTATTAATCATCATATTCACAGCAAAAAAAAAAATATTATTTAAAGTTTCAAAGCGTGTCTAACTGAGTTTTAATTGTAATCGATGTGTCTGTCAAATATTGCCTTATTAAGACGGAAACAGAGAGAGATGAAGTAGGCTACGCTGGTTAAACGATTATTTGTGGTGCCCCAAAGACTTCCGAGTTATAGGATAGGATAGGAAAAAAGAAACTAGTGGGTCTATCAAAGACCATAAAGTCTATAATAGTAGGCTCACTAACAAGACGTTCCACTGTTGATTTATCTTGTCCAACAGGTGGGGATTGGGGTGTTTGTGAGCGAGTGAGGAAAACATCTCCAAAGACGGGTTTTCCACTAAATGTATGAAGCAAGGTGTGTAAGGTAAAGATGTTTCGGTCGTGGGGGAGGGAAGCGTTTGGGACCTCCTCTTTCTCTAGGCCAGCTTAATGCGGGCAGTGCCTAACTGGTCACCCATCCAAGTACTAACCCCTTCCGACGTTGCTTAACATGAAACATTGCTAGCGTGTGCCTAAACCACTGCACTATTGGGCCACCAAGGTATGTAGCAATTTCGATTTGTATTCGAATGATTGGGGGTGATATGTTATATGGGTTAGTGAAATAGCCTATATCTGAAATCGCGTTTTTCGATGAAGTTATGTCACCGTCTCTAACATGCTTAATTCGTCTCCGGTGACTGCAAAAAACACACCCCAAAATCAATAGAGAGATTACTCGCTTCCTTGCCTTGATGTCTGGAAACTGGAATGAAATGTCCAGTTTAGGAAACCCATTTGTTCCGCGTCGTTTACCAGCGTGATGGATTCATTTGACCAAGAGACGTGGGACGGTTATTGCGTTATTTGAGCGCGGCCCTAGACCTGGGAAGGCTTGCTAAGAACCAGAAAAGAAGTTGTCAACTATCCTGCCCTATCCCGTAACTCGAAGGTCGTTGGGGCACCACAGATGATCGTTTAACCAGCATACTCCAACTCTCTCTGTCCTCAGCAACCCTCATGGTTTCGCTCAATGTCAAACCAGTCCATTCTCGAATGTTGTCCAACCACCCCTTTTCTCTCCATCTTCTTCTGCCTCCTTGCACCGTGCCTTGCAGGATGGTCCTTGCAAGGCCTGATGCTCTGGTGACGTGGCCATACCATGGGAGTTTCCGTTTCTTCATCACTGGGAGCATGTCATCATGTTGTCCAATGGCTTGTGTGATGGTCTGTCGGACTTCGTCATTGGTGATGTGCTGGGTATAGGAAATGCCCAGAAGTCTTCGTTGAGCTGCTGTGAGGGTCCAATGTTTCGCAAGCGTATAGGAAGAGGGTGATGACATATATAGACTGATGGTCCTGTCTTTCCAAATGGGCTTCAACCTTGTCAGGGAAGCAGTTATTTGTGCGATCCTGGAGAGGAGTTCCTGGCGGAACTCATTGTCTGATACAATGGCTTCTAAATATTTGAAGCTATGCACTGTGTTGAGAGATTGGCTTTGGACTTTGATGTCTGTGTTGATGCCATTGGTGTTGTTGTCATCGTTTTGGTCTTCTCTGCACTTATTTCAATTCCAAAGGCTCTGGAGGTGGGGTCAAGCTTCTGTACTAGCTGTTCAAGTTCTTGTTCCTCTCCAGCCAATCGATCCATCAATGTCATCCGCAAAACTTCTTCTCGGAGCATGGGGAGGATTTCTTCTTCTTCTTCTTCTTCTTCTTCTTCTTCTTCTTCTTCTTCTTCTTCTTCTTCTTCTTCTTCTTCTTCTTCTTCTTCTTCTTCTCTGTTCTGGTCTTCTTCTTCTTCTTCTTCTTCTTCTTCTTCTTCTTCTTCTTCTTCTTCTTCTTCTTCTTCTTCTTCTTCTTCTTCTTCTTCTTCTTCTTCTTCTTCTTCTTCTTCTTCTTCTTCTTCTTCTTCCACTTCTTCTTCTTCTTCTCTGTTCTGGAGACATGCTAGAACTGAGGGGTCAACACTATTTTAGTAAATCTGTTGAGGATAATATTAATATGCCTAGCAGTGCCACATGTTTCAAGAATCCAAGTTCTGTGATTGTAAAGAAAGAAAGAAGTTAGTCGATTTCTGAAGCTCAGAATGATTCAGTACATGAAGGAAATAATGTAATACCGGACAATGGATTACAGAATTTTTCTTTCTCTGCTGCTGTTAGTTTTCTCGTGTATACCAGAAGTGTACATTTAAAGCAGAAACTAAGCAGACCGAATTGCTACTTGTTTGATTACTGAGACATGAATATTATTATTATAATTATATTTGTATATAGACCTACCTCAGCTATCTGTGTGTATTCATTATGAAACAATTGGTTAGTATGCCTATATTTTCTTACATATTGTCACAGTTACCTCATTTTTGTCACTATCCAATCTCTTCCCCCTCTTTTTCTTCTCAGTTCATTATTAATATGGACCTACATCATGGAAATGCCAATAGCACAGAAAATGTCGTGTTGACCAAACGCATTCCTTGCGCGTTCATTTGGCAAAACAATATTTTGTATCCCTATATCCTTGTACAATCCTCTTCTGCCTCTTAACAATAATTTTTCTTCTTTGCCTTATCATCCTCCTCCTTCTTCTTCTCCTCTTCCTGCTCATCATCGTCTTGTGGTTTTTTTTCCCAGTTGCTGGTGGTGTGGGACTGGACCCAGCTCTACTATAGCAAATGTCTAGTGGACAATCCTTTGTACCGTCATCCAGATGCCTTGCTCAAGGAAGACTGCCAGGTATTGTTGCTTTTAGCAGAGCAGAGCATAGCATAGCACATATACGGCATGCAGGCTAGAAGTCTTTAACCCTCTGAATGAGGGTCAGTGGTCACTCCAAACCCTTGACCCAGGCTTAGTGTCTAAGAATTTTGAATACATTGTGAACATCGACATTAATGGAGTACAACACCCTCTTGAACAATTTTTCTAACTCATTTTTTGAACGCTTTGAGTGAATCTACATTAACTGTTTTATAGTTTTGTTATTGTTGCTGCTGCTTTTGTTCGGCTTCTTAATGTTTATGGTGGTAGGGGTATTGTTTTCGTTGCCGTTCGTTGCTGTTCAAACTATAACCCAGATGTGTGAAGCCATGCGTCGCTGAGACTCGCCGAGGTTTTTGTTGGCCTCTCACTAGTGTGATTGATAATCAGCGAGTCTCAGCTTTGCTGCGCGTTCACATCCTTGTCAGTCAGCGAGACAGGCAGTGCCGCTGATCGTGCATGCAGTTCCACTTTCAGTCCATAGGCCTAACCATCAGGATTTACTTAGTCAAAGCAATGGTTTGGTTATGTTACATCAGCTTCTCTGAAATATACATGGAACTTCTTTAGGAAGGGGATGCCAACGTAGTCGACAGAGTAAAGAAGCTGGTTAAAAAACGTTAAGGGATAGACATCAATGCCCTTACCAGAACTGCTCACAAATCCAGTTGCATGAAAAAAATGAATGGAGGAGATAAATGTCCTCAGTCAACTTTCTCCTGCCTCTCTCCCCATACATGCAATTTAAACTGTGATCGTTTTTCATGCAAATCTACGAAGGCAACCCTCAATAACACACAAAATAACATCATGCGAAGTAGTAGAACAGTTTTTCATACTAACAAATGGTAATAGTATTAGTAATAATAATAATAATAATAATAATAATAATAATAATAATAATAATAATAATAATAATAATGGCAGCTTTATACGCGCATTTCCCCAAATCCCGATCTGTACCAATATACACGCTCACAATCGTGTTGTACATATTTTCACATACACAACAAACAGCCATCATCACTCAAGCTGGTAGATATAATTATAAGGAAACATAGATGTAAATAATTTATACCTGTAAAACCTACTTTTAACTTTTTTACTCTCTTCTATTTTTCCCTCCGTTTGTACCGTGAGGAACCGGGGTGTCGCGGGAAGGTGGAGCTGACGGTTCACTGCAAGTTGTAAAACTCAAGACAGTACAGATATGCCGTACTTACATTTCATTGTTACATATTTAGGCTATTTACCGAGTTGCTTGCGTAGGGCTATATATTATACATGAACATGTAATCTTACCGTTCTTCAAATGGAAAATCGTTGCTGTGCAGATCTGTGACGGCATTCATGCGATTACGCACCTGACTAACGTCTCAGCCAGCGAGGTGGTGGAACAGTTCTTCAAGATGGACATACCCATCATCGTCGACGATGGCCTCCGGGATTGGGGAGATGACCTGTTCCTCACACCTTTGGATGTAGCACAGGTTGTGATGATGATGATGATGATGATGATGATGATGATGATGATGATGATGATGATGATGATAATGATGAGGATAAGAAGGAGAAGGAGGACGCCGACGATGATGATGATGATGAGATGATGCTGTTGCTGTTTCTTCTGTAGTTCTGCTTTTTTTCCCTTTCCTTTTTTCTATAGACAAAGATTTCAGCAAGATAAGACGTCATTACAACAAAGACGGTACTAAGACGACTATGATAATGATGACGACAACATTCACGCCGACGAAGAGGACGTCGATGATGACGAAGACCACGTTTTCGATGACGACGACGAAGACAACGTCGATGATGATGATGATGAGGAGGAGGAGGATGGAGGCATCAGTAATAATTACGATGAGTGCGTTGTTCTTCCACAGATGTACCAAGTCAATGAAGTGTTGAGGTCAGCAGGAAGTTGTGATTTTTCCAGCAATTTCCGGCAAAAAGATGGGGGCCATCGTGCGTTCCTCAAAGACGTATTGACTCACAATCTGACCCATTATTATGCCCACTGGTAGGTTGGTCTCCAAAGGAATGTTACTTTGTTGAAAGTGATGCTGACGATGATGATGATGGTGATTATGAAAATAATGATTTTGAAGATGAAGATGATGATGATGTGATAGCGATGACGATGACATGGAAGATGATGGCGGCGCTGATGGTGATAATGAATATAGAATGTATTTTTATCCTCAATACATTTACAAGGAAAATTGATGATGGTCATGATGATGATGATGATGATGATGATGATGATGATGATGATGATGATGATGATGATGATGATGAACACCAGGAACAAGACCATGACATCAGCACCACCGCCACCACCACCAACAGCACTTAGTCTGCTTTTTATTATTTTTAGGGGGGGAGGAAGAGGTGGGGTCCGTATAGTACTACCTAGTTAGTGTGCAGGGCGTTCTGCCAGGCCCACTTTCTTCTAATTTCTGTTTTTGGTGACGATGATATCGTTGTCTATCGGTAGGTTTTTATTCCAACCTGAAGGTTAACTTGCCAAGATAAGGCTGCATGTCCAGTTGTTCAGATCGCATTTCGCCATAGAGCAGCTGTAGCAGCAACAGCAGCAGTAGTAGTATTACTAGTACTATAGTGAACAACTACACCCACCATTGGTGATACGGCAGACTTGGATAACCATCCCAAGGAAGAGAGAGTAAGGGTCTAAATCAACACTGAGCCACAAGAGCAATCATACTGCAAATACGGACTGTGAGAAAAATCTTGCCCAACACAGGACTTGAACCTGGGACATCGGTGTGCCAGTCGAATGCTCTACCACAGAGCTATGGCGATGGGTCAAAAGGGTTAGTTAGTTATTCATTGCTTACAGGGTCCAGCGGGCTGCAAAGAGCCGAATCAGGACCACAAAATCAATACCACAACTTGGTTGAAAGAGGGCTCACTCCTGATTCTTATAACGGATCTGCCGAAACAACCTATGATGATGATCATTGTTGTCAAGGTGGCGACGTGGTGATTCGTCCTTAACGCTAACGCAATAGGACGTTAAGCTTCGTTATTCCTTCCTTCCCAGTGGTAACACCGAAGGCACTCCGCCAGCCGGTCATCCCACACAGGGGACGCCGAGGCAACACTCCAACCCATCGAACCTCGGTTTACAAAAACAAAACAGAACATAAACATTGCTATAAAATATCAACAAAACACACACATACAAAATGCCTACATTGCCAAATAATAATACCACAGGAAGCCCCAATGACCAATTGGCAGAAAGCGTCCAATATTCCCAAGCTGACCCAACAGACCTCATAAACAAATGAGGAGTTTTGGAAGAGTTTTCAAGAAAAAAAGGCAGATGACTGGTCTAGCGAAGAAGATAGTATAGTAGATTGATAGAACAGAGTAGGAATGAGAAAGAATAAAGGAGAAAGACAGCGACAGTGGGAATTTAAAGCATTTCCAGAAAGTGGGAATACTATTTATACAGAAACTCCCGGCACCTCCACAGGGGTGGTGGTGGTGGGGTGGTGGTGGTCAAAAGGGTAGTAGTAGTAGTAGTAGTAGTAGTAGTAGTAGTAGTAGTAGTAGTAGTAGTAGTAGTAGTAGTAGTAGTAGTAGTAGTAGTAGTAGTAGTAGTAGTAACACCAGCTGCCTGTATATCTTTAATTCTTACTCCTGAAGAAGCTTTTAATGAAATACATGTATAGAGACACCTTAACATTTTAATGTGGTGTGTTTTATCTCCTTTTGGCTTTTAGCTCTCTGTCTCGCCTTCCTGTATAATTACGAGTATTGTACTTGTCTATTATTTGCAGGGAAAACTGCGAAGGCAAAGCCGCCAAGGCTTTCAGGTCTGCTTACCGTCGTCCATACTTCTTGCCTCCTGCTGTCGACACAGCCTCCACCAACTGGGTCTTTCTGGCACGCGACTACTCCGGTGTGCAGTTCAAACCGGTAAAAAAAAAAAAGAAAAAAGATTGCAAGCCATTCAAATGCATTTTCCAGCACCCAATATCACACAGTTAGCTGAAAATAGCCATATTCAAAAGTGTTAATTAATTAAGCACAATCATCAGTTCACTTTTGAGAAAAGACACATAAGAAATGTTTTGAACACAAAAATAAAATACCGACCGACTGACCGACCAAGAAACTGAATGATTGGCCATGAGTTGAAATAAACCTGACACATACCAAAAATGATCAAAATCGCTTTAGCAGTTTTTGAGCTATACATCAAAGCGTTTTTAGGAAACATTTTTACCCCCCCCCCCCCCCCAACGACCTTCACCTTTAAGGTGGGGCAAATAACCTACGAAGGCATCGGGGGTTTGGCCACTAACTAACCCGGCCAGGTAATGTTCTTTTGAAGTTCTGTGGTTCTTGAGATGGGGGAGCAACGGATCGACCGACCGAAAGACAGACCGACCGACCGCCTTTTGGCTCCTGATTCCCAAATGAAATTTTTAAAAAAATCTAGATTTGTCTAGTAAGTGCCACGGGTCACGTTGCTAGATAGACTACCTGCAAACAAGAACAAAATTCTTGACCACTATATACAGTAGTTTGTTTTTGAAGGGTTTTGTAATGTTGGTCCTACATGTTTTTGAAGGGTTTTGTAATGCTGGTCCTACATGTTTTTGAAGGGTTTTGTAATGTTGGTCCTACATGTTTTTGAAGGGTTTTGTAATGCTGGTCCTACATGTTTTTGAAGGGTTTTGTAATGTTGGTCCTTCACTACATGCATATTGTCTTTTGCAGGTGAACATCGACCGACCATTGTTGCTACTTCTTCAGGTGAACGGTGAGGTGGACGTTCAGGTAGAAGCATGGCCACCGTGTGATCGACTGTGTCCAGTACTGACCGACACGCTATATGCCGGACAAGCGTGTAAGTTTATTACGCGTTAGAATAACTTCAACATCCAGCTAACTCATGTTACCAAACACCAAAATAAAAACAACAAACTTGTTCGAAACTAGAAGGGCAAAGCCCATATGACTCACATGCTCTTTATGGAACTCGCAATATATAACATGAAAATGAGTACGTGCCGAGAAAAAAAAACACAAAATGAAACGGTGGCATTAAAATGCAAAAGTAATACCGACTTTAATCTTTCTATGCTCTTGACCTTGAGATGACCTTGACCTCCGGCTTCAAATACATTCGTGTATTATCAAATAAACTACAACAAAAATTTATTATGCCAAAAACGGTGACCTTGGGATGACCTTGACCTTCAGTGACCTTTACCTTCACGTGACCACTCATGCACGTTTGATGAAATAACCCAATGTTGTTGCGCACTACAGGTTTAAATAGAGCCATTCCGCTCTGTACGATGACCTATTTTTGGTATGTTTTTGCAAGGCCTAAAATGACCTTGACCTTCAAGACCAACGCAAAAACGGAATACATATGAAAGATCAATATATCTTCCTTAAATATAACAAGTCCGTATTTGATATTTCTCATAGTTTATGGTCAAGGTCGCTTCAAAGTAGACTATCTATACTAACCGACTTTGGACAGCTCCAGTGACCTTGAAGTGAGGTTGACCAAATTTGTATAGTATGTGTGTCTCAATCATATTTATCACGTATCAAAGAATCATAAATTTAATATTAATAACCTAGAAAAAAGTGAAATTTTGTGAAAATTTTTCATTTTTTACTAACATTTTGTTGACACAGTGGCTTGATCTTCGTGAAGCCTTTCATTCACTTATCATTTATTAGGTCTCATGGCTATACACCATCTTACCAAGTTCGGTTGTGATAGTTGAAATAGATTCTGAGATAATATTTATCCACTTGCAAGTTTTGCACAGAGAGACGGCGGACAGACAGACGGACGGAGGGACATTTTTAAATGTCATTTTTGGACTATTGAGGACACATCTCGCACAAATTTGCAAAAATCTTGATTTTTATATTTTTATTTTTTTTTTTAGGGAGGGGGGGGGGAGGAGGGAGAGGGTGAATACATAGACTCACATTATTATGCATGTGAGTCAAAAACACAAAAAGGGGGCATACAAGCAAGTTGCAGTAACATGCCTTTTGGTCGATCCGCTTTTCAGGTAGAGACCAAGACTTTGAGTTTGAACTATCTGCGACACGGAGGCGAAATCCCTCAATGAACATGCTGTCATCTCTAGATCTTTGCTATACAGATTGAGAATACAATATCAATATGTTTAATAATCACTGCTCGTTCATTACTAATTTACCTGTATACCAATGAGTAGTTTAAACGTGTAATGATATACGATCAATAGGCCAATTGGCTAACTGAACCTGTTTTGCGCTCGTTTTGCAGTGGTGACGACCGATTTCCTGTGGAAGACGAGTTACCTCCCTCTACCTAATCAAGAAAGTGTTTCTATTGGCCTGGGAGCAAGTTTTTGATCCCACTATTGATTCTGTGGAGAGTGAAAAAAAAAAATCAATAATAACATAATAGACTACTTCCATATTCATTACGTAGTCCCCAAACGGGCTTATACTGAATTATATACTTAGAAGAAACAACAGTTTAAGTTTGAAAAAGGATTAAATATAAATTACAAAGCTTTTATTTTCCCAGGGAACCCGGATGGACCTTAAATCGGATTCCACTGAATAAACAGGACTGGAGTGGGGATAAAGGTGTGGAATGGGGGATGGATGGGAGGGATGGTTAATAGCGTTTAATTAAAACCGATAAGTCTTGCACTGATTAGTTGTAAACATTGGCAGAAGTTGAAATAATTAATATAAATTATCAATTCAATTAATAGTTTTCTAGGGCTATACATGCTAATGCTTGCACAAACACACACTCACACACACAGAGGCGCGCGCGCAGGTGCACGTGTACAGTCTTACGTTCACACTCTCGTACTCGGATACACACATGCACATTCACACGCTCACACTCACATTGACACACATACTGACAACATGCATGCACACACAAACACACACATACTCACATAGACTCGATACTCTTTCTGAATTCTCTATCATATATACACACACAGTCATACACCCAATACCCTCAAGTATACACACACCCACACACCTACACACAACACAAAAGACGCCCCCCCCCCCCCCCTACACACACACACACGAATAAACACCTCTACACATGCACACTTAACACTTGAATTTGTAGACACAGTATTTACTACTTAGATATTTATTTTTTCAAACGATACAAAACGGAGTAAGTAGCATTGATGCAAAATTAATGTAGATCTATAATACATGATAAGAAACATAAAATTATAGCTGAATCGATCTTGCATTGAAGATAGGCATACTCAAAAAGTATTACATTAATTACTTGGATACTGATACTGTAAAAAAACTACATAGGATATACATACACGTAAGTACTCACACACACACACACGCGCGCATCCACATGTACACAATTCTTGACACACAGTTACGTTCTGCTCATATTATTTGTGCGCACGTAGATTAATACACAAAATGGTGAATGTACAAATACACACTTGCATTTTCACAAACGCACACGAGTGCACGAACACACACAAACACAGAAAGGATACACACCTTTCACCCAACCACACACATAGCATGCACACTGACACACGCAGAAATACCTATGTTTAGAATAATAAATGGCAAGTGCTTTGTGGAATCAAACTGCAATCAGTAAGTTCTAAGGAGAAGAAGTAGAAGGAGGCAACAATCTTACTTCCCAGACAAGGCATTTTGAATAAAATGCAGGAAAACTTCTAAGTGATAGTCCAACGTGTAATGATCCATCACAGCTGCAGTGGTGTTTCTTCACCCCAGAATGGTTGATTCTGTAGCTACGTAGGACTGTTAGAACGTAGGACTATAAGAAATAAAAGTAAAAACTTCAACTTTTTTGTGTGTTGCATTGTGTTTCCGTGTTTTAATTAAAACCTCAGATGAATTAGAGAAAATGACATGCAGTAATTTTTCTTTTTTCAGTGAAAGGAGAAGAAAAAGAAAGAATGCATGAATTCAAAGCAAGAACTCATTACCAACCCATCTGATTTTTTAAAATCATATTTTAAAAAGAAATTTAATCTTTTTTCGCACTCCACACATTTAGAACAATGAAAAGTCATTAAATGAAACAACACAAACACACACTGTTCTTGTGATACTTTTTTCATCAGTTTACTTTCAGTATTATGTATTGCACATTTCCACATTAGTGACCAGCAGTACTGGTAAGTGATTAATGAACAGTTACAGAATGGTTACCTAAGTTACAATGTGTTCTGATAAATAACGCCTGAAGTTTTATTGTTCAGAACCTTCATTATCGATGTGAGATTTTGCTTATTTGAATTTGACTAAAATGCATCTTGCCAGTCATTCATCTAAAACTATCTCCTAGTACAAAAATAATAACCTCCCTACAAAAATGTAGCATTTTCATTTCAATATTTCTTTTCTGGAAATGGCTGAGAAAAAAACAACTAAAATGCATCTTGCCAGTCATTCATCTAATACTATCTGCTAGTACAAAAATAATACCTTCCCTACAAAAATGTAACATTTTCAATTCAATATTATTTTCTTTTCTGGAAATGTCTGAGAAAAAAATAACTAAGTGTACGTGGAGTAACAAATATAGTGGCATTATCATACACATAAGCAAATTACGCATTAAACAATCTGTTATCATTCAAAACTTGCCATAGTCGCATACTAACTTTCATTCTTTAGCTGTGAATGCATGCAGGGATTTTACATTAACACACACATTTATGTATTTCCATGCATGCATGCACTCGATCATTCCACATTTTTAAATGTGGCTTTATTTATGCATATATTATCAACATAGCAAAGTCATACAACTGGAATGCCAATAAACAATTCAAAAATAGAGGTGAATTATGAACTACAAACAGCAAGCGATTAAACAGATAAATACACTACAAAATTTCACTTGAAATAGGGCAGTATTAATGTTGCATTATTGAAACTATGCAGTTATAACTTAGAATAAATGCAAGTGCACATTGTCAGCTATCAGTTTTATGAACATTGTGTGAACAAATAAAATTTGCACCAGAATACAACTACTTGTTCCTTATGACATGTTACAACTTTATATACACAGTGTAAGCTGTCGGTGTTTTATGTGAATCTGAGCGAGTGGAACAGCTGTAATTCATCCCGTTGCCTTCCTGGCATGATTACACACAACACAGGTCCTCCACTACTCACGATTTGGCAAGCTTAAGCAGTCGAGTTGACTTGTTGCGTGTTTCATATTGTGAAAGGTACATTATAACATCGTTGCAGAAAACTGAAAAGTGTCTTGTTGTAGTATAATGACATAGCTACACACGTTTGTAAATTCGCACAGGGCCGTGACAAAATACGGCGTTTCTGCATGTGGCATTCCTCTCTTAGTAGGGATCACAAATTACCGATAAACTAACATAAAACTTAAATGTGCTACACCACAGTCATTTCATCTGCATTCCTGTCATCTTGACAGTGACACTGCATTAGTATGATTGCATTTACAGCCAAGTTCACAACAAATGTCAAAACAGTGAAAGTAAGTAGGCTTCCAACGCTATGTGTAGTGTTGTACCCAGTGGGAAGGTGGTATATGTTTACATGTGGGTTAAGAGTCCTCACAATGCTTTTTCTGCATTCATAAAACGGCTTTAACTTTTGAGCATATAACTTAAGAGGGTGCTAATCTCTTAATCACTTCTAGTACCCAGTTCATAAAACAGCCCCCATATACAATCAATTGCACTCACACATGCAAAAGCACACACACCTAAAACATGCAAGCACACACACATACTGACAAACACAATTTTCTGAATAAAATAACAATGGAAGAAAATGTTTAAGTACCACAATTAGAATATCATCATACCAATATCACAGAAACTAACCAAGAACCTATTAAACTAGAAGGGCAAAGCACATATGAATCACATGCTCCTCCTTAGGGAACTCGCAATATATAACTTGAAAATGAGTGCCCCCCAAAACCAAAATAAAATGGTGGCATTAAAATTCAAAGTAATGCCGACTTTGCTCTTTCTATGCTCTTGACCTTGAAATGAACTTGACTTCAGGTTCTAAATACATTCATGTACTATCAAATAATCTACAGCAAAAGTTGTATTATACCAAAAAACGGTGACCTTTGGATGACCTTGACCTTCAGTGACTTTGACCTTGGAATGACCTTTACCTTCATGTGACCTCTCATGCATGCCTGATCAAATAACCCAATGTTGTTGCATACTATAGGTTAAATAAACAGCCATTCCGCTGTATGATGACCTATTTTTTTGTATGTTTTTGCCAGGCCTAAAATGACCTTGACCTTCAAGATCAACGCAAAAACTGAAAATATAAGAAAGGGCAATTTATCATCTCTAAATACAACAAGTTCGGACTTGATATCTCTCATAGTTTAGTGTCAAGGTCACTCCAAAGTAGACTACCTATACTAACTGGCTTTGGACAGCACTAGTGACCTTGACTTTGAGACAAACATACTTTACAAATGTGGTCAACCTCACTTGTTGACCAAATGTATAAAGTATGAGGGTTGGTTCATAAGTTTTGAGACTTAAAAAAAAAATAAAAACAAGAAGGCTTCATCAATTTGAAAAACTATTTTTACTCACAAAGCCTCATCATTTGGGACCACTTAGTGCTGTTCGCTACCGATTTCAATGCACTTTTTCATCCGATAAATCCAACGATCAAAACAGTGCCGAAAATCAGTCAAATGGTTCAGCTGCTCTTCCAGGGCAGAAATGAGGCTATCCCTGTCTTTAAAATCAATTCTTTTCAGTATATTCTTAATGGTGGGGAACAGCCAAACCTTGTGCCTTCCGGAAGTTTTCAAAAATCCCTAAAGAACTATATCCTCCACAATGACAATGTGCCTCCTCATAAATAGAAAAAAAAACTGCTGAGTTTCTCGCCAAATCTGTGATCAATGTCCTCGAACCACTGCCTTATTCGCCAGATTTGGCACCTTGCGACTTCTGGCTGTTCCCCACCATTAAGAATGAGCTAAAAGGAATTGATTTTGAAGACAGGGATAGCCTCCTTTCTGCCATGGAAGAGCAGCTGAACTATTTGACTGATTTTTGGCACAGTTTTGATCATTGGATTTATCGGATGAAAAAGTGCATTGAATTCGGTGGCGAGTATGTTGAACAGCATTGAAGTGGTCCCAAACGATGAGGCTTTGTGAGTAAAAATAAGTGTTTTTCAAACTGATGAAGCCTTCTTGTATTTATTTTACAAAGTCTCAAAACATATGAACCATCCATCACATCCATATCTATCACGCATCAAAGAATCGCAAGTTCAATATTAATAACCTAGAAAAAAATGAAATTTTGTTAAAACCTGTCATTTTGTTTTACTAACATTTGATGACCCTGTGACACTGACCTTGAAGTAAAGTCATTCATTCACTTATCATTTATGAGATTTCATGAATGTACACCAAGTTTGGTTGTGATAGTTAAAATAGGCTCTGAGTACTTAGCCACTTTAAAGTTTTTGCATAGACAGACGGCATGCGGCTGACAGACAAATGGACGGACGGAAGTTTTTCTTGATGTTTATTTTGGACTATTTAGGACTCCTCTCCCACAGATTTGCAAAAATCAGGATTAAAAAAAAAATTTATGCTGAGTACATAGACTCACATTGCTATGCATGTGAGTCAAAAAATCCAACATAGTTACCCAACTCTGTGTGTTTAAAGTTATACACATTCCAAACACTGTTTTCACTCAACGCAATTGACATAATTGTTTGCACTGAATTCTCATTCATACAAATCAGCAAAATATTTTGAAACAAAACATCTGCACTAAACACAGGATTCCAATATGTCCTAGGATGAATGAGAATTTCAATTTACAATAGCATTTCCCTAGTTTTGACTGGAATTTCAATTCATCCTAAGATGTATGTGAATTCCATTAATCGCTAGTAAATGTCTGAATCGTACTAGACTTCCATTCTTCCTGTAACATATTCGTACATTTTTTTGTTGTTTTAGGAGTGGGGGGATGGGTGGGTGTTCTAATATTTGCAAAAATTGAATCTAAATGCTCGGTAGTCTGAAGTGACTGCATTAGAGGACCCTCAATAACTTTTTAAGCTTCTTATATTCCCATTAAAATAACTGCCACTTCAATAACGTAAATTAATAAACTCTTGTATGATCATACTATGTATAATAAAAGATTCAACATATTACCTCAGACTTAGCTTTTATGACTACGTACTATCTGACTGAAGCTGAACACAACAGTGCTTTTTGATAGAATGACTGGTTGCTGCTTGCACGTCATCCAGCAAATAGTTGTTTGACACAATAAGGCAAAAATATACACAAACACCCCATTCCATTCAACCCTGAAGGATGTAGCCAATATCACATAGCACAATCACAGCTAAACCTTAAATCAAACTCAAAAGTGTGTGCATAGCCTCAACATACATAACACAAAATTGTTCATTACATCGTGTGAATATTGTTATCCTTGATTCAAAGTCTGCACACAACACCAATGGACGCACAGAACACAAAACAATTTGTTCATCGCACTATGCGAAAATTGTTAAGCCTTGATTCAAGGCTCTCAGTCTCACTTCATAAAATTACTGATTCTTGCTGTTCTGTAGTCCACTCGCAGCTGCACAAAGGTCTGGATAACACTATCATCCAAATCCGCCTGCACAAAAATTACATGACAATACAGTAAATTACCACATATTATAAGGGTGAATCAGAATGAGAGCACGTGCTGTGTTTAGGAGGTGATGTCTTTGTCTGTGACGTGAGGTGCTGTGCGGCGTAGTGTGTTTACTTTTGGGATTTCTCCTAGAATGTGTGCAGAGTGACAGACTGTGGAAACTGACAGTTGATAAAGACTGCAGATAGTTAGGTTAGACAGATATGTATGATATCCACAGTGATGAGAGCCCATAGTAATGGGAGCCCAGTATGGTTTATTGTATTTGGAGTGCATGAGTGTAAAAGAGGGTGCATAACGCATGGCAATAGCAAGAATGGAGATCCAGAGTTGCTCTTGTACCTTTCAATATCTCTGTTACCTCGAAGAAGGAACAGATATTAGATGATGATTGTAGAAGTTAATAGAAAGGTTATGGTACAAATTCTATTATTTAAACAGGAAATCGGAAATCATTCTCCTCCTGCCCTGATAAACTTACTGCGCATGCGCATGCGTGAATCAATGGCTGCTGTTTTTGTTTAGGGGCAATTTTGAACACAATCTTTTTTGGATATTACTAGCAGCAGCGTATAGTATAAATTTGAATTAAGTACAATTTATGAAATTTATATTGGAGAATATTATTCTTCAATTTAAATAGGTTTCAGAGCATATAGACTGGTTTTTGAACGTTGTTACTAATCTTCTCACTGAAGGTAGGCCTATTCGTTACGATTCTATTATACTAGCTTATACTGATACTCATTAACTCAATGCTGATTTGTTTTGATGGTTACTGCTAAGTATTAGTATTTATTGATCATTGCAAATTTTGGCAGGATTCTAGGCTAGTTGGTTTAAATCTAGGTCACATTAGTACTAACAATGGCTGAAAGAAAAAACAGTGGCACAAAAATTGCCACTAAAAAGAATCAGAAAAACACTCAGGGGCATGTACCTTGGGTGTGTTTGAAATGTGATGATGCTATTGATGATGGGCAAGGTGACATAACCATACAATGTTTCCTCTGTAAGGAATTTTGCCATAAATCTTGCAGTGGGTTGACTAATGCACAGTTCAACTGTTGTAGGGGTGCTAGCTCTATTCAGTGGACTTGTGATGGGTGTGGAGAGAAGGAGGTGATAGTGAAATCACAAATAGAGGCTAAACTTGATGGTATTTTTCAACTGCTGCAAACAATGACCACGAGACTTGAACAATTAGAAATGAGGCATGACCAGGAGGAACACATAGAACAAATTATTGAAAAGAAGGTGGAAAACTACTTACGTGAGACAGAAGAGAAGGAAAAAAGGAAGCTGAACATAATTGTTGTAAATCTTGCTGAGAGCACAAAGGAAACTTCAGAGGAAAGAAAGATGGAAGACAGAGACAGAGTAAGAGCACTGATTAGCCAAATTCCAGAAGTGAAGGCTGAAGAGGCAAAAAACCCAGTGAGGTTGGGTCCATTGAGAATAGGGCAAAATGTAAAACCAAGGATGCTGAGAATGGAGGTGGGAAGTGAAGAGACAAAAATCCAAATCTTGAAGGGCATTTTCCAGCTAAATAAAAACAAACCTCCCATGGAACGTATTTTTATAAATACTGATAATACACCAAAGGAGAGAGAAAAAATCAAACAACTTAGAGCTGAAATGAGCATGAGGAAAGAAGAAGGGGAGACTGATCTTCGCATTGACTATAGAAAGTTTGAAATTGTCAAGCGGCAAGTTAGACCTGACCAGCGTCAAGGAGCTGCAGCTCCACAGACGCAGGGGAATTGAATTAGAGCCGATACTGAGGTGCATGTAAATAGTTTTAATCATTCTACAAATTTTTTGTACAGTAATGTGGATTCACTATTGAATAAAAAAAGTGAATTACTTCATCTGATTGATGAACTAAAACCTGATATTATCGGGATTACAGAATTTAAGGCTAAAAATCAGTTTTATGTTCCCTTGGACTTGGAATATGAGGTTCCAAACTATGACTTGTTCATGAATAAAGACCCTAAAAGAGGTGTTGCACTATATTTTCATAAAAAAATTAATGCTAAAGAATACTGTTTGCTGGGAAATACGAAGTTTGAGGAGTGTGTTTGGGGAACATTTGTTGGTGGAAAGGGAGAAAGGGTACTCATAGGTTGTGTATATAGAAGCCCCAACTCATCAGTCGATAATGACGAACTTTTATTTGAATCAAATGTAAGATGGGATGGTGAATGGTGTGGAGATAAAAATAATACATTTATTGAATGTATCAGGGATGCATATCTTATACAGAAAGTCAACAACCCTACTAGGCATAGAGAAGGACAAAAATCAACACTAGATGATCTTATATTGGTAAATGATGATCTTTTAATATCAGATGTAATACATAGAGCTCCCCTTGGTAAAAGCGATCATGATGTGTTGATATTTGAACTATACATCCCAAAGTGTACAGAATTGCCAATTAATAAGTATAAATTTAATTTGAGTAAAGGAAGCTATATAAATTTAAAAAAATATGTTGCTGAGTCAGGTTTAACACTTCTGGAGGATAATGTGGAGGGTATGTGGAATAAAATCAAGAATGTAATATTGTCGGGGATGGATAGATACATTCCAAAAATAAAATGTGCTAGTCAGAAAAAAATAAAACCATCCTGGATGAATAGTAAGGTTCTTCGAAAGATAAAGAAAAAACATAAACTGTATAAGAGATTCTTACAGAGCAAACTTGGTTTAGATTATAATAAATATATAGTAGTAAGAAATCAGTGCAACAGAATAATTAAAAATGCAAAAAGAGAATTTGAGATGAAAATTGCACATGATTGTAAAAGCAAACCTAAACAATTTTGGAAGTACGTTCAGGAACAGACGAGAAGTAGTGTTGGTGTAAATGCGCTTAAAAAAGGTGATGGTAGTTTTGCGGTATCAGATTCAGACAAAGCGGAAACATTGAATAATTTTTTTGCAAGTGTATATGTAGAAGAGGATATGACAAATATTCCAAATCTTGAGAAATGTAGTAAATCAAATGGTATTTCATTAGCTGATATTAAATTTACTCCTGCGGCAGTTAAAGCAAAATTAAGTAACCTAGACCCAACAAAGGCTCAGGGACCTGACCAAATTCCTTCAAGAGTTTTAAAAGAATTATGCAATGAATTGGCTGTACCACTTTGTAATTTGTTTAATTTATCACTAGAGACTGGTCAGTTACCGAAGGATTGGAAGACCGCTGAAGTTACTGCCATATTTAAAAAAGGTACACGCTCTGACCCAGGGAACTATCGTCCTGTTAGTCTTACATGTATATCTTGTAAAGTTTTAGAGTCACTAATTAGAGACGAATTAGTTAATTTCTTTACTGATAATAACTTGTATGCGAAATGTCAGCATGGTTTTAGAAAAAAAAGATCATGCGTTACACAGTTACTTCAAGTTATGGAGGATATTACATCATACATGGACAGCAGGAACCCTGTGGACATTATTTATTTAGACTTCCGTAAAGCATTTGATACTGTACCCCATGAACGCCTTTTAAGAAAATTAGAAGCTTACGGTATTAATGGAAATGTTGTGTCTTGGATTAGGGAATTTCTTTCAGATAGAATTCAAACTGTTAAAGTGGGAGATGCACTGTCTGATAAATTGGAGGTTGTTAGCGGAATTCCTCAGGGCAGTGTTCTTGGACCCGTTTTATTCACTATTTTTATTAATGACCTACCAGATGGTATTGCTAGCCCTTGTAAATTATTTGCTGATGATACAAAGATATACAATACAGTGAATAATTCTAAACTTTTACAACAGGATCTAGATAAACTACAAAAATGGACTGAGATGTGGAATTTATTTTTTAACGTTGAAAAATGTAAGGTTTTGCATGTAGGTCGAAGAAATCCTGGGCATGAGTATAAGATGGGTGTTAACGGTTTAGACAAACTGTTACAATCATGTGAAGAAGAAAAAGACCTTGGAGTAACTTTTAATATGTCCTTAAATTTTGACACTCATATTCAGAACAGCATAAACAAAGCAAATAAAATGATTGGACTAATTAAAAGAACTTTCAAATTTATCAATAAAGAATCATTTTGTATGTTGTATAAGGCTTTGGTGAGGCCCCATCTGGAATATGCAAATTCTGTATGGTATCCTAAACTTAAACGGCAGTCTATTGCTATAGAGAAAGTTCAAAGAAGGGCAACAAAGTTACTTATAGAATGTAGAAAAATGTCCTATAAAGAGCGACTTTTATTCCTTGGTTTACATTCACTGTCTGGTAGGAGATTACGAGGTGACCTAATACAAGTATTCAAAATTTATAATAACATTGATGACTTAGAATGGAATGACTTTTTTGCTAATCCTCATAGTAATACGACACGCTTATCTGAAGGCAAAATCTTTGTTAGACACTGTAACACTAATATTAGGAAATTCTCTTTTTCATATAGAACTGTAAGACATTGGAATGACCTTCCAATGTCTTTAAAGAGTGCTAAAACTACTAATCAGTTCAAAAACCAGTTGGATGCAATTCCAAAATGTATAGACTTATTTTACAGCTATGATTAATATGTAGGCAAATTGCATGCAAGGCAGACCATTGTAAATAAATATAAAAGATGGGACGTTCAGAAAGGCTCCACGGCCTACATCTGTCCCTACTACTACTACTACTACTACTACTACTAATAAAATATGTGAACACTAAATTGATCATAACAAAGTATTATTCTATGCTGTATATATATATATATATATATATATATATATATATATATATATATATATATATATATATATATATATATATATATATATATATATATATATATATACTCTCATATCACCTGGTTTCTGGCAACACACGTATGTTACGCGACCTTACTTGTGTCAACATGGATAGGAAAGTGTCAACATTGAAATGTTATCAGAAAACGGGTACACTTTTTTTTGCTGTTTTGGATTACATGGGACATAAATCGTGTTTTTTTGACATGTTGTCAAAAACCTGTACTATGAATGCAGTTAGTTCCCTTGCTACACTCTGTCGTGCTTCTGAGGGTCCATATTAATTTTTGATGAGACAGGCTAATAGTGAATGAATGAGAGCACGCGCTGTGAAGTGACGTCTTGTCTGTGATGTGTGACGTAGCACGAAGACGCTCAAAATGGCGGAGCTCAAATCGGTGAGTGGATAATTATGTCTTTTGTAAATACTTATCAACGTTTAATTTGTTTTGAAATAACTTTAATAGTACGTAAAGCTCTGCTCCATAGTCTGCTCTCTTCACTTCTGACTTTTACGACCCTCCTGGCGCCCTTGTCTCATCTCTGTTGCCGCTTTGTGCGCTCCATATCACCGTCATCGCTACCTTCAGACTCAGAATCAATGCATTTCCTCCTTCTGAAAATTGTAGCACCGCTCCTTTTACACGTGCCATTCTACTGCATATTGACTTCTTATAACAACGGCCTCCCTTCAACCAAGTCCCCTATGCGCTAATGTGTCCGGGGACGTTAATCTAACAAACGTGAACGTGAACGTGCAGGAATGCATTATGTAGGCTACTTATGTAGCCATTCTTGCGTTGTAGTTGCACTTCAGTTTTGTAAAATATGAAGTTATAGTAAAAATTGACTTGTTGCAATTTGCCATTAATTTTTGGGAAATGCGTATTAAAAATTAATATTGTAATGTTACTATGGTAAATATTGCCCCAATTAGAATTCCATAATCGTATAACGCATTGTCTAAAGCAGTGTCGACATCCTGTCTGTACATGTCGATCCTCTTGTCTGCTGTATCAACATAAAGTTTTGCATGGAAAATACACTATAGGCTGTCAACAATTGTCGACCTTGGCATTGTGAGGGTTAAATCAGAAAAGAAATATTACTTTTTTTTTTAGATCTAAATGTCTAATCTGGCTGGGGATTGAATGCTCAAATTTGAGATTTGTTGACTGGCTGTTGTATCTAATTTCTCTCAATATATTTTTAAATCGTTGAAGTCATTATAGACGTATACCTGGTTGTTTATTTTCTTATGTACTGTGTTTAAACAGCGAGTTCCGAGGATAAAGTAGCAGCATAGCTGGAAACATCACCGTTAGCCCGCAAAAAAGCAGCGCATCGCTCTGTTTCCACTGCCCCATCTCAAACTGGTAAAGAAGAACGTACATGTCGTCCTAAAGTTATTCCATATTTTTTTAAAGTTGCATAACGTTTTTAACATTTTAGTAACTTTTAACATCTTCAGATTTAGTGTACACTTTTTAGTGTTGTCAATTGGACGTGAGTTTGATCATCAGTGAATTATTTTCAGACTTTTACAAACACCTGTTATAATAGTGTACATAATGTTAATGCAATAACAGTAAGTCAAATGAAACATAAGCTGGCTGTTGTAGTATAGTTCAAAGTTCAGCGCATTAACGGAGCAAGAAGCTTCTGCTCTGATCCTCAGTCATGGAATTCCTTATATGTTATACAGTATGCTACACTTCCAACATTAAAAAAAGGCAGTTGAAAATCTGTTTGTTTTTTCAAAGAGTATTTTATGTAACAATTTCTGATCAGATAGCAGGATCATCGATTTGTTTTTCAATTGTTGTAATAATTAATAATAATTTTGACTAGTTAAAAACAGGTAATTTTTTTTTTTGGGGTGGGGGGGAGGAGGAGAGGGGAAAGGTGATGTGTTTCCAGTATGTGTGTATGGATTCGTCTGACTTGTTTTAAATTGAAAATATTTGTTTTTCTTGTAACCGGTCTTTGGGTAGGCTCGAAAAAATATTCAGTTATTATTATATTTATTATTATTATTATTATTATTATTATTATTATTATTATTATTAGTATAATTATTATTATTATTATTATTATTATTATTATTATTATTATTTTAAATTTATTTATTTATTTTTTTTTAATTATTTTTTTATTTTTTTATTTTTTTTAATAATAGATCTCGTTATTTGAAAACAGCAAGTCTACCGTACATCTAGATGGGAGGCAAACAGATTTAAATTTTAATGTAAATCACTTGTCAGTCTTGTAAGTTTTGTTTTTTTTTCTTTTCTGATGTACTGTGTAAATTGTTTTAACAGCGAGTCCTAAGGAGAAAGTCGCAACAGTGTTGGAAACATCACATGAAGGGGACTGTGAATGAGGCGGCAGCATCATCATCTCTTTCCCCTAGCTCTGCTCTATCTTCAGTTGGTAAGGAGGTCAAATTTTCTTTAATGTATATGTACTTTAACTGACACTTATACTTTTTTCTCTCCATGGACATGTATTTTCGATTAACTAAAACAAAGGTAACTGCACAGAACTGGAGGTAATGTTTCACTCTTTACAAAAATCAACAATGACATCCGAAAAGGCATGCGCACCTCAAAGGAGGGCTGGATAGAAGATCAATGCCAGGAAATAGAGAACAATCTTAACAAGTACAACAGCAAGAAGGCCTACAAGACTCTAAAGCGGCTGACAAGTGTTAAACAGCCCAAGGTCTCCACGATCCAAAGCAAGTCTAGCATGTACCTTCAGCCTAATCAGCCATCCCAGCAAGGTCCTCCTGAAAATAATACTCAACAGGTTGAAACCTCAAGTTGAACAAATCATAGCTGAAGAACAAGCAGGTTCAGGGCAGGGCGAAGTACCACTGAACAGATTTTCAACCTCAGAGTACTCTGTGAGAAATACCTACAGCACCAACAACATAAATACCATGTGTTTGTAGACTTCAAAAAGGCGTTTGACCGAGTCAGGCATCATCGCATGCAGCTTTGTGGGCAACAATGAGAGTGTACAACATCAGACCTAAAATTATTGAAGTCATCAAACGCCCGTATGACAAGGCTAGTAGTGCAGCCCTCTACAACAGCGCCATCGGAAATTGGTTCAGAACAACCATCGGTGTGCGTCAGGGATGCCTACTCTCTCCAACACTCTTCAGCATCTTCCTAGAGCGCATCATTTCAAATGCCTTTGCAGATCACGAAGGCACAGTCAGCATAGGGGGAAGAGCAATCTCCAAACTTCGTTTTGCGGATGACATTGATGGATTAGCTGAAGAGGAACAAGAACTTGAACAGCTGGTACAGAGGCTTGACACCCCCTCCAGAGCCTATAGAATGGAAGCAGAGAAGACCAAATTGATGACCAACAACACCAATGGCATCAATACAGACATCAAAGTCCAAGACCAATCCCTCAACACAGTGCATAGCTTCAACTATTTAGGAGCCATTGTATCAGACAGTGGATCCCGAGAGGAAGTCCTCTCCAGGATCGCACAAACAACTGCTGCCTTGGCGAGGTTGAAGCCAATTTGGAAAGACAGGACCATCAGTCTACATTCCAACGTAAGACTGCTGCGCTCTGTTGTCATCTCCATCTTCCTATACGCTTGCGAAATATGGACCCTCACAGCAGATCTACAACGAAGAATACAAAGCAGTGAGATGAGGTGCTACAGAAGACTTCTGGGCATTTCCTATACCCAGCACATAACCAACGACGAAGTCCGACAGACCATCACACAAGCCATTGGACAACACGATGACCTGCTCACGGTGACACGTCACTTTAGCGCCAGCACTACAGCGCCATGATAAGGGAAAAGGAGGGAATGTTGGGGGAGGGGGTAAAATTATTGGCGTCAGAGAGAGAGAGAGAGAGAGAGAGAGAGAGAGAGAGAGAGAGAGAGAGAGAGCACTTCGTGAGTTACAGATCAAGTCTGAATGAGTGGTTTGAGTTATATTCAGAGAGAGAGACAGAGAGAGAGAGAGAGAGAGAGAGAGAGAGAGAAAGAGAGAGAGGGAGAGAGAGAGAGAGAGAGAGAGAGAGAGAGAGAGGTGTTGTGAGTGGTGTGATTGATATTATTCAGACGGAGTTGAGTTGAAATCGGGTTATTTTTCTGTTCATTACTCCTGACGTTCTTTGCCGTGGAAACATGGCAAAGATTGCAGAGTCCTACCTAAGCATACGGAGAAAATAAAAGTTTAGCTACAATGTCTACTCCTTCCGCTTCGATAAGAACAGTACAAAAGATCCAGAATTGTCTTTTTGGCGATGTGACAATGGTACATGTAAGGCCAGACTGCACCTGAGAGATGGAGCAGTGGTGCAGGAGGTGGGGGAGCACCTCTCTCTCTCTCTCCCTCTGTCTTCCTCTAGCGCTATAATGTACTGCGCTACAATGTACGGCGCTAAAATTTCGCCACGCTGAAATGTACGGTGCTGAAAAGTCCCAGCGCTGAAGTGTACGGCGCTGAAGTATCCTCGCGCTGAAGTGTATGGCGCTGAAGTTCTGGTGCTGAAGTGCTGGCGCTGAAGTGACATGGAACCCCTGCTCACAATGGTGACAAAAACGGAAACTTCGATGGTATGGTCACGTCACCAGATCATTAGGTCTTGCAAAGACCATCCTGCAAGGCACAGTGCAAGGAGGTAGAAGAAGAGGGAGACCGAAAAAGAGGTGGGAGGACAACATTCAAGAATGTACTGGTTTGACACTGAGCGAAACAATCAGGGTTCCTGAGGACTGGGAAAGATGGATTACGCTGGTTAAACGATCATCTGTGGTGCCCCTACGACCTCCTAGTTACGGGATAGGATAGGATATATTACAAAGCTTAATATTAATGTGCTTTGAAACCGCACTGTTTCTGAATCCGTTTTGATTTATGATGTAATAAGCCACAAAACAAAACAACAATTTTTTGTTTCAAAATTGTCTTCTCATTTCCATCTAAATGCTTAAACTGTAGCCCCTTTTATGAACTTGGCAAATATATCTGAAATTCGGTAAAAGGAAAAAAGTTTATGACATCCTGATACTATCATACTAACAAAACATTCCGACGTCTGCAAATCTGAAAATCAAAATGTGTATTCTAAAAATTGAGTGGAGTAATGTTGTTTGTTTTACATTTGCTGTTTGGTTTCTTTGGTAGATGATGACAATAAATCAAGCTCTGGATGGACCAGTGTTGGAGAGCAAATTGATTCTGGTAAGTCATCACATCGGTTATTGAAAAAAATCAGCACTGTTTTTCTCTTGTCAAGAGCAAGAACATGGATCAATCTTTCCCATATGGCAACTGAAACCATTCGTACATTTTTGCTTGAGAAGAAACATAAGTTTTTCCAAAATTCTGACGATCCTGGATTTTGTAGATGTTTGTCTGCTAAACTATTGAGTACTCATTGAGGCGCCTGTGCTCAGTTAAAAGTGATCTTTACAACAGTACCGTACTTACAACTTAATGCCACGGTTAAAAGAAGGTGAATCAGTTTCAGTGGTCGATGCTAGTGTCAAAACTAAGTGCCGTTGGCCATGGTTAAACAAAAAGAATATCACAATAGAGCGAGTTTGTTGTATGAAGTTAAGCCGTCCGAGTCTTCTGTATTGTTGGGTCTGCAGTTTGTGTTGACTATTGCCCCCGTTCTGTGCAAGAAATCGTGCAACACACCTATATGAACCAATTTCCAAGACATATTAACCTGAACTTTTCTTTAAATAAAAACTGGAACTGACTGCTTTTTGTTACACATGTCTTTGTTTCTCAGATGTTATGTACACATAACTTATTTTATTATATAAATGTGTTAGTTAAATAGCAATCTTTAACCTCCTGATTTAAACAGAAAATTTTGCTTTACAATATTGAATATATATGTTTAAAATAAATAATTGCTGGCCCCTTCTAATTTCCTAGGTTTTGGGATTTTTTTGTGTATGTGCTAGAATTTGAAACCACAAAACATTGTGAACTTTAAACTAAATTGCCCCTGATCCCTCTGCATAGCATAATGATCAACAAAATGATCTCTTTTATGAAAATATTCTTACCAGTGAGTAGCCTCACTACATTCTCTTTCAATGTTCCTTTTCAAGACTCTACTGCTTACATGTATATTGTCTCAAATTCTGTCGTTTTTTCATATTGCCGAGGTTCGTAATCGAATCCTAAAAGGCGGGTGGAGTATTAATGACACTTTGGGTCAAGTACGTGGGGTTTTTGTGTGTGTGCAGTTGAACATGCCAAAGCTGGGACTGGGAAAAGAAAATACGTCCTTGACAAGAAGCAATACTGCATCTTCTGCAACAAAGTTGTTGTTGTTGTTGTATCAAATTTTATTGATATATTGCAACAAAGGACAACTGGCTCTCCCAAGACATTTTCTTATGTAACACAGACACAGAATTTACCATCTTGTCTTGATGCCTGCTGTGTGGGGTTGATTTAGCAATATTGTCATCTTCAAACACAGAACAATCTGGGGTTTCTCCACTGTCAATTTTGGCAAGCAATCTTCCAACTTTGGTGATCTCAGTGGTACTTTCATGCAGGCGATAGTACTCTTTTTCAATGTTCAGAGAGTGGCCCGTGTGATTTGCTAGCAATTTCTGCTCATTGGGTGACAAATCAAACAGTTGAGTGATTGTAGCTCCATACTTTCTGCATTTCGTCGACGTGATCAACTCTGGCTTCTGTAGCCCAATATCTGATGGGACAGCATGGATGGCTTGCCAGCCATCCAGGTAACCGTTCACAGACTTAGATGCAAAGAAAAATGGATTCGATACAGTTATAGCTACATCAGTCATCATTTCAAGAAGAATGTACAGAGATTCTTTCACCTGGGGAGGCAGGGAGTAAGGGGGGCTCACACGGATTAGTTAGTTCTTCATTTTAAGCCCTAGTGCTCCCGTTTCTCCTGTGAGGGCGTTTATCGCCCTCCCCCCTCCCGCCCCCTCCTCCTTCGACAGTTGACATTGCCGCACCCCACAGTCACAGAGACCGCTAGGGATTCGAACCCTTAAGTGACAGGTTCTGCGCCTCCCGATGGCAGTAGATATCCTGGGCTGCCTTACTCAGGCTCGAAGGCTTGGTGGAGAGACTTGTTCACATCGTGGCTGGGCTTGTCGTTACGGTTCATAGCTTGGCTGTGGGAAATCCGTCTTCTCCCGGTCACACAGCCAGTTCACAGTCCGACTCCAAGGCCCCTGCCTCGAGCCCAAATAGTACGCGGGACGGGATGTCGTAGACTCCCCCCCCCCTTCCCTCCCCCACCCCGGCTCTGGCTCCCCTGTGGAAATAGCGGAGCATTCCTTTCCTAAGGGACGCTGTCTGTCCGTTTCCGAATTTATTAAGCGGCATGATAAGCCCATAGCGGAGTTTGTCTCCATCTACAACCGGCGTTCGGCTAAAGATGTAGTCTATACATTACGGCTGAGACTCAAGTCCCCTTTACCCCCGTTGGGGTGCCGGGGGTTTCAGTATAAATAGTATCCTCACTTTCTGGAAATTTAGTGCTTTAAATTCCCACTGTCGCTGTCGTTCTCATTTGCTCTTTCTCATTCCTGCTCTGTTCTATCAATCTTCTAGACTATCTTCTTCTTCGCTAGACCAGTCATCTACCTTTTTTTAAAAATACTTTCCGGGACAACACGCCTTATTTGTGTATGAGGTCTGTTGGATCAGCTTGGGAATATTGGACGCTTTCTGCCAGGTGGTAGATGTTATTATTTAGCAATGTATGCATTTTATATGTATGTGTTTTGTTGATAATTTATAATGATGTTTGTATTCCATTTTGTTTTTGTAAACGGGTGTTCGATAAATTTGAGTACAGCCTCAGCGTCCCCTGCGTGGGATGTCTTTATTGTAAAGTGACTGGCTTGTGGAGAGCGTTCAGTTTTACCACTAGGGTTGTTTCAGCAGATCTTTGATGCGGATCAGGGGTTGTCCGGTCCTAATTTGGCTCGGAAGAGTCCGCTGGACCTAAAGCAATAATCATGTAATGTAATGTAAAGTCCCTTTTGACGGAGGCTGCTCTCAAGTCTATGGGCGTGGTAATCCGAGACAGTCCTGACCCAGTGGTGGGACCGGATCCTACCTAAACTGGCCTTCCCGCGTGCCCGCTGGCTGCCGCTCTGGTTCAAGCTTGATCTGGTGCAGTTTTCTTTTTAACCCGCTTTTAATCTTACTCGGACGTGTTTTATCATTAATTTTAGATTAAATTTATATAATTTGATTGTTTTTATATAATATAGGCCCTATACTGTTCCGTGCAATAACCCGGCAGACCTGGTCTGTCTTCATATAAAAATTATTTTATCTCTCCTTAGCCAATAAATAATCCGCTCACTCTGCCATCCTAGTCGCCCTTTGGCCCTCCTCCCTCCCTCTGCTATACCTTTGGCCGCCTTGTCTTGGCGTCCCTTTTGCTACCCTTGTCACATCTTCACTCTACATTATTGACGCCGTCTTCCTTCCGATTCAACGCATCTTCCTGCTGGTTGTTGTAGCAGCTTTTGCGCTCCTTCTTCATTTGACTCCATTCTGCAAAACGACTTCTTATTACATCGGCCCTCGTTCATCCAAGTCCCCTATATGCTTATGTGTCTGGGGACGTTAATCTACTTGCCTGCCTGCGTAACCTCAGTGGGGAATTGCCTAACAACAGACAGGAAAGGCCAAATAATTTGGCAATTGCCTTACTAGGGTTTAGGCAGAAATTGCCTTACAGACAGAAATTGCTGTACAGGTGAAGATATTTGTAGATTAGTTATTGCCAAGAATACGTTTTTATGAATATGTGTTTACTGATGGCAGGCATGTGTTCACGCTTTCCTGATGTGCGCTACATTTTCTTGCCTAATGACATAAGGCACAAATTGTCTAATGTACATGAAGTATAATTGGCGGTTCTCCACCTGTCATTATGTACAATGGTATGTAGTATGCATTGCAGTTTTGCTATACTAGACAACCACTGACTACCAACATCATCGTCTGTGGAGTTTTGATATATGCTTCAGATGTGTTGGCTTCCAATCATTGCCTATATATATCAGGGTTCAGCCTGACACAAAAAAGCTATGGGCCATTGGGCCCCTCAGATCAAATTTCAATGGGCCATGATTTCAGCAGTAATTTACGTACATGTAAAAGATAACCTGGGGATATTAGTACAGAAATTAAAACAAAATAGATTATTGTGAGTGTGCATGTGTTGTGAAGCATGTTTACCAACAAAACACTAACCAGAACAGGGATCAGTTTACTGTGCTTTTGAAGAGAATATAGCTCGTCGCTTTTCAGCACGCCACCTCTCTACAGCAGCTGTGAAGTTGAAATTCTTCAGTTCACCATCTTAAAAGCACGTTTGTCACCTCCAATACAGTGCACTGTTATTGTGGTCGCGCACTGGTACCAAAAATCGAAGCGCCATTCGGCCCCTGGCAAGAATTGTAGATGGGTCATTTTTAATTTTTATGCGTCAATGGCGCAGGGCGCGCTAGTAAACTGATCCCTGTATATGCAGTTTTCCATGTTTGAGAATTGCTATTTTGGAGACGTTTATAAACATTTTGAAGAAAAACTGTTCAAATGAATCATTGCTTATCTGTTGTTTGTTGTTGTTGTTGTTGTTTTAAAGTGAAGCAACGTGTGTTCATTTATGTGTGTACTGATGTGACAGTGACAGATGTGAGACAAGTTTCATGCTTCCTTGATGTGGGACCACGGTTTCTTGCCTTATATACATGTAATGTCTTACAAAACATTTGTATGTGTATGTTTTTTAAAGGTATTATGGAGACATTTAATGTGCAACTGTGATTGTTTTCGGAACACCCCAGTTGGAGTGCCGGGGGAGGGGGGGAGGGTGAGGAAAGGGGGGGGGGGGGGGCAGTATAAATAGTATCCCCACTTTCTGGAAATTTAGTGCTTTAAATTCCCACTGTCGCTGTCTTTCTCCTTTGTTCTTTCTCATTTCTACTCTGTTCTCTATCAATCTACTATACTATCTTCTTCTTTGCTTGACCAGTCACCTACCTTTTTTTCGTGAAACTCTTCCGGGACAAAACTCCTCATTTGTGTGTGAAGTCTGTTGGATCAGCTTGGAAATATTAGACGCTTTCTGCCAGGTGGTCATTGGGGTTTCCTATGATGTTATTATTTGGCAATGTAGGCATTTTATATGTATGTGTTTTGTTGGTATTTTATAATGATGTTTATATTCTATTTTGTTTTTGTAAACGGGGGTTCGATAAATTAGAGTATAGCCTCAGCGTCCCCTGCGTGGGATGTCTTTATTGTAAAGTGACCGGCTGGTGGAGTGCCTTCAGTGTTACCACTAGTGTTGTTTCGGCAGATCTTTTATGCGGATCAGGGGCGAGTCCTCTTTCAGCGAAGTTGTGGTCTTGATTTTGTGGACCTGGTTCGGCTACACTTGTCCTGATTTGGCTCGGAAGAGTCCGCTGGACCTAAAGCAATAATCATGTAATATAATGTAATCCGTGTGAGTGAAGTGAGATAAATATATTTTATTTTCATTATCACAAAAGTTTTAAAAAAAAAAATTAATTCTTTTAATACTTTTATATTTTTATGCTATTGACTCATTTTGAAAAAATGTTGAATGTTCCGTTGATCTCATGATCTTGGTAGTCATTTTGGATTTTCATAATTACTTAATAATTTTTGCCTAAAGTTCTGAGCTTATTTTGTAATTGTTCTCAAGCTTTTACAATGGATGATATTCATTACATTATATGTTTGGCTTATTAGATTTATAACTGTAAAGTTTTGCATTTGTCATTAATTCAAGTATCATCGTCATGTTGTTCATAATTTTTTTTTTTAATCAATTTTAAAAATTCTGTTTAGCCTTGGTCTTTATTGTTTATTTATAGAGGGTTGCTTGCATGATCAATTGCTTGATTGATGATGTAAATCTCATGCAAACTCTGAATAAAATCAAATCATCCCAACCAAGTGTTCGTCTTATTGGACAAAGACTGCGCGATATCACTTTCTACTTTTAATCACTCATATGCACACACCCTGCAATACTTATAATGTATTATTATTTAGATAACAAAACAACCCAATTCTTTTAGTACAAACAAATTGCCATAGCTTTTGGGTTTAAGTAATAACATCTTTGACTTTGACAAATAAATACATGTTTTTTTTATTTTCTTAATTTTGTTATAATTATTTTGATCATGTGTTCTCTCTCTCTCTCTCTCTCTCTCTCTCTCTCTCTCTCTCTCTCTCTCTCTCTCTCTCTCTCTCTCTCTCTCTCTCTCCCTCTCCCTCCCTCACACTAATTGTATGTGAAGTGAAAAATACCACAGCAAACTATCCTATCGTATCCTATCCTATCCGGTAACTCGGAGGTCGTAGGGGCACCACAGATGATCGTTTAACCAGCGTACTCCATCTTTTCCTGTCCTCAGCAACCCTGCTTTGTTTCGCTCATTGTCAAACCAGTCCATTCTCGAATGTTGTCCTCCCACCTCTTTTTCGGTCTCCCTCTTCTTCTACCTCATTGCACTGTGCCTTGCAGGAAGGTCTTTGCAAGACCTGATGATCTGGTAACGTGGCCATACCATCGGAGTTTCCGTTTTTTTCACCACTGTGAGCAGGTCATCGTGTTGTCCAATGGCATGTGTGATGGTCTGTCGGACTTCGTCGTTGTTGATGTGCTGGGTATAGGAAATGCCCAGAAGTCTTCTGTAGCACCTCATCTCAATGTTTTGTATTCTTCGTTGTAGATCTGCTGTGAGGGTCCATGTTTCGCAAGCATATAGGAAGATGGACATGAGAGCGCAGCAGCCTTACGTTGGAATGTAGACTGATGGTCCTGTCTTTCCACATTGGCATCAACCTCGCCAGGGCAGCAGTTGTTTGTGCCATCCTGGAGAGGACTTCCTGTCGGGAAACATAGTCTGATACAATGGCTCCTAAACATTTGAAGCTATGCACTGTGTTGAAGGCACCGTCAGCATTGGGAAAAGAGCAATCTCCAGCCTTCGTTTTGCGGATGGCATTGATGGATTGGCTGGAGAGGAGCAAGAACTTGAACAGCTGGTACAGAGGCTTGACACCACCTCCAGAACCAATGGAATAGAAATAAGTGCAGAGAAGACCAAAATTAATGATGACCAACAACACCAATGGCATCAACACGGACATCAAAGTCCAAGGCCAATCCCTCAACACAGTGCTTAGCTTAAAATATTTAGGAGCCATTGTATCAGACAATGGGTCCCGACATGAAGTCCTCTACAGTATCGCACAAACAACTGCTGCCCTGGCGAGGTTGAAGCCATTGTGGAAAGACAGGACCATCAGGTTACATTCCAACGTAAAACTGCTGCGCTCCCTTGTCATCTCCATCTTCCTATATGATTGAGAAACATGGACCCTCACAGCAGATCTACAACGAAGAATACAAAGCATGGGGATGAGGCGCTACAGAAGACTTCTGGGCATTTCCTATACCCAGCACATAACCAACGACGAAGTCCGACAGACCATCACACAAGCCATTGAACAACAAGATGACCTGCTCACAGTGGTGAAAAAACGGAAACTCCGATGGTATGGCCACGTTATCAGATCATCAGGTCTTGCAAAGACCACCCTGCAAGCACAGAGCAAGGAGGTAGAAGAAGAGGGAGACCAAAAAAGAGGTGGGAGGACAACATTCGAGAATGGACTGGTTTGACAATGAGCGAAACAATCAGGGTTTCTGAGGGCAGGGAAAGATGGATTACGCTGGTTAAACGATCATCTGTGGTGCCCCTACGACCTCCGAGTTAGGGGATAGGATAGGATAGGTATTAATGTATGTACTATTAGTACTGTGATTATTTGAGAAGGGAGATGTAGCAGATCTTGACTTGGAACTGTATGTGTGTGTTTTATTAGTATTCCATGTGCGTCATGGTGTTTATTTTACGTCATTGTAGGAAGTGTGACGTAGGAAGAAAGAAGAAGAAGAAAAATAAAAAAAACGAATCAGCTAGCAAGCTGCCGTCTTCACGGTCTTTTACAGTTTGAATGCATATCTTCCACAGTCCCAAGAACATGTTTCATTTTATGTTTTTAAAAATATTGTTACGTATTTATAATAACAGTTGTCCATAGATTAATCTTAAATGTATTTGTTCAATCAGCATGCCCGTTATAAAAATATATTTATATATATATAGTGTATGTTAGTCGCATAACCGTTTTTTGACCACATATGTCACAGACAGGGTGTTGTGGCAACCTGTTTGTTTCTCAAATTTCTCGAGGTGTAATATATATATATTTAATATTGACCCATATTTATAATCACAGATGTCCATTTAACAGTCTGACATCAAATTTGACTTTATATGACCAGTAGAAATAGGTGTTGCCAAAAAACGGTGCCAGAACACATGTCGCGGTAAACCATGTATTATGCGTATATATATATATATATATATATATATATATATATATATATATATATATATATATATATATATATATATATATATATATATATATATATATATATATATATCTTCCATGTGATTATGATGATGATGATAATGACAAAACACCACTACCAGTACCATGTTTTAATCTATCTTGAAGTTGATGATGACGAAAATGATAATTAGGATGATGACAATGGTGACAAAACGTTTCTATCATGCTTTAATCTATTTATCTGTGTAATTCAAAATCACACTTACCAGCTGCTCTCCACTCCTAACCACCTTGAGATTCTCGGGCACCACCACCAACAGGTTAGTCAGCGCGTGCAGATGTTCAAACAGCTGTGTAATGAACGGAATTCTCATCTCCTCTTTCACACACTTGCGATATTCGTTCACATCACAGATCACTAGCATAGCACCTATAAAGAAAGGGAGCAGAAAATTAAGTTTAAAATTTATATTCCATCCATTCTTATCAGTTATACACAAAAGGTCAGTTCAAATTTTCATTATATTCTAATTTGCAATGCTGAACAGGAACAAACAACAACATTCATATTCACGTCCAATTTATTGTGGTGATATTCAATTCTAAGTTGTTATGGTAAACAAACAGCATGTGTGGTGAAAGGAATTTAATTTGTATCTTCTTCACTTGCGGTATTTGTTCACCTAACAGATCACTTCAGTAAGATTGTTCTTTCTCCTTTTGATAGAATCGACACACTGATTGTTAACAGTGTACACTGTAGTTGGTTGGCATTTAGAATTGTTTGAAAGGTGACTATTTTACTAGGCTATTCATGTTCTGTGGTTATGTTGCCACAACTAATACACTGCTTTCCGGAAATACTACTGCCGTTACCGCAACTGAGATCGGATAATGGATGGTTGCATTCACTCAGACCCCTGGTACAACTTACCAATGGAATTGTACTGGAAGTTTAGGATGTGTTCGTAGACCATGCGATGGAAGCGTTTGCCTAGCTCGGTCAGGACAATCTCCACGTTTTGACCATCCAGGCTTTGACGAATGGACTTGATGTGGATGTTCATCGCCTTCACCACTTTACTGCAAGCCTGCGTAACATTCTATTTCGTGTTCATCTCATTCTTGTGCTCAATATGTTTACTTTTTCTTTCTACTCACAAATAACAAAATAAAATAAACACCTTTTAAAAAAAAAGTGAATTTATTTGAATGCAATAATTCACCTTAAGAAAACATATTTGTATTGACCACTTTTAGCTCTAGCGTATGCTAAAAACACAATGCATCAAAGATCTGGTTTTAAAAAAAACACATCACATCCACAATATACATTATTATAAATCATTCATGCTCAATGCCTCAACCTAAAAATCCCCATTACAAATAAACCAATTTAGCATAACCTTGGTCCACTCAAGGTAGTTTCTTTTTAATTCTGTGTATTTTAAACAATGAAAATTCACTTCAGCACACCCATCTTGATGATCTGATCTTACTGATTGATTCATGAATCCATTAATTGATTAGGGTTATATATACTGCTAATTTCCATACTGTGTTACCACAGCATGCAGAAGGCAATTTGATTCACTAAAATTCAGTACACCCCAAATCTAGCATTGTATTATCAAAATCTTACAGGGGAAAACATTTGCATTGGGGCATCCTCCTCAGGCTTGTAATCAGTCTTCTTCTGTTCTGTGGCAAAGATGAACCGGATCCAGCCAATGATTGCTCCGACAGACCTAAATCAAACCACAGATAAATCATAAAATAGCCTTCTTCTAGCACTATGCAGGTTGCACATCTCTGTTTACTGTTAATGCAACACAATTCAACACCAACAACACACAGTACAAAGTGCCCCAAAGAAAACTATCCTGATACAACTATTACTCTTCAAACAGGAAAATTTAACACCGATGGCAGACGTCCATACAATCTAAACTTCAGATTTTAATTTTTATTTAGAGAACAAATAACATTTAGCAAAATTACTGGCAAAAGGTCTCCTCCCTACTCACCGATCTAACCCCATATCAATCTTTTGCTGAAGTTGCTCGCGAATTTCTCTTTTGCGTTTCAAGCAAATGCCATGACGTTGGGAAGACCTGAAATAAAAATCTGAAAACGTGAGAATCAAATAAATTTTTTAAAAACTTTTTTTAAAATACAAAAACACATTTTAATACAGTTATTTACAAAGTGTCGTTTTCTGAGAAATATACATTTCAAAGCACACATCACATACAACATCTCTCACCTCTGGTGCACAAAATACCTTTTCCTGTGGGGAAACAGTGTATCCAGTAGGCTGATATGTTCTACATACAATGCCAAGCCTAGATGCGGTGAGGTTACCTATTGCTCAGATACAACAACACAAAAAGTTTGTGCCTAATGAAAGGTATAGTTAGTTAGTTATTCATTGCTTACAGGGTCCAGCGGGCTGCAAAGAGCTGAATCAGGACCACAATGAAAGGTATCTGCATTCCATGAAAATGACCTGAAGTTTCTCAGAACCAGTGGATGTGCTGACTGCAAAATTATCTATATAATTCATATGTAGATGACAATACTGGAAATAACAACAACATCCAACTGACCAAGCAACAAAAAATACTCACAAAATCAGCGGTATCAAGCCATCCATGAACTGCTTCTCAAACAGATGGAACAGTGTGTTGGCTTGGTTGACGATGTCGAAGAAATAAATTTCTGGTTGTGTTTTTGGTTCTGACATTGGGATGCCTGTAATGGATGGTGTCGTTTAATCACACTGCATACTTTCAAACTGTCATTTTAGTAGCAAAAAAATTGATATTGCTACTTACAATTAAAAGAATCTGACAGCACAAGTGACATACAAATCAACTACATTGCAAATCTTCATGACTGTCAGTGGTCACTGCTGCACATGCAGCTCTCTTCTTCTCCGCAGGACATCAGCTACGGGATGACTGGAACTGCCTCATGGGACCATCTCAGAAGTACTACACAATGCGTCAAACACTATGCCCGCACAATCTTCCCCTAAAAAACTCTTCTCTGTGACTCACCAATTTGATTCTGTACAGCAGTTTTATTTACTTGCATTCTGTAACTGAGTGCACACATTGCTCACTGCAAAACTTGCATGGCACGTGATATACACGCCTGCCCTCATTCCAATCTAGCGGCAATCTTGACCAATTTTAAGGTGACGAAGCAACACTAACAAAACAATGCACATGTTCTAATTACAGTATTTGCAAACTTAGCAATAAACTTTAATTTATTCTCTCCATCATAATAGGCTTAGAAACCCTATACTGACAGATTCAGAAAACCGAGCCTTGGCAGTGACCTATTTTGCATGCTTTTATAACAGCTTAAAGGACCTTCAAGATCAACGCAAAAACAAAACATATATGAAACATCAATCTATCATCTTTAAATACAACAAGTTTGGACTTTACATCTCTCATAGTTTAGGGTCAAGGTCACTTCAAAGTACCTATACTGATTTTGGACAGCTCCAGTGACCTAGACCTTGGAGTGAGGTTGACCCAATTTGCACATTAAGTGTGTCTCATTGATATCTATCATGCATCAAAGAATCATACGTTCAATATTAATAACTGCCATTTTTTTGTACTAACATTTGTTGGCCCTGTGACCTTGACGTGATGTCATTCATTCACTTATTATTGATGAGGTTTTATGGATATACACCATCTTACCAAATTTGGTTGTGACAGTTCCAATAGGTTCTGAGATATTAATCCACATGCAAGTTTTGCACAGATGGCAGACAGCTGATGGTGGACAAACAAATGGACAAACGGATGGACGGACTTTTTTTTTTTTTCAAATGTCATTTTTCGTCTATTTAGGACTTATCTCGCACAGATTTGCAAAAATCTTGAAACATTTTAGGGAGGGGTGAATACATAGACTCACATTGCTATGCATGTGAGTCAAATATAAAACGCTGTCACAATAAATGCTGCTATCAACTTTTATGGGCTCTAATTTGATAACTAATTATATTGATTTTCCATAAGAAACACATACTTGCATGACATTTTATGGTTTTGATTGTTCCAACTGCCAAAATGTCAGAAGTGGTCTTCAAATTACAATTTCAACAACTTGCAGGCAATTTGATGAATTATTTTTTTTGCCACACTGCCGCAAATTTAATAATAATAAAAATAATAATAATTAAAAAAATAAATAAATTAAAATAAAATTAATAATAATAATAATGATATAGGATGGTATTGCAAGCGTCTTCTTCAATCGAACTCAAAGCGCTACGATTTGAAGTGATCGCTATTAGAAGTCAGAATATAAACATATTTTTATTTTTGAAAATTTAGACTGCATCCAAACCTATTGTTGAAAGGATGGAGGAAACTGGAACGCCCAGAGAAAACCATCCAAGTCCTGAAAAGTCTTGTACCTACAGAGTCATGCAAGTTGTCCCATGCGGGGATAGAAAATGCAACTTTCGGCATAGGAAACCAGTCCACTATCAACTGATCTACCATGCCACCCCACTAATGTCAGGAAGGTATTGTTGAACACACATACAAATGTGCACATAAGAAAGCAGATTTTTTTTTTAAAAAGATTTAAATGACATCATTTCATTTTTTTACCTAAAAGGCCAAGCTCCACAGCATAGTCGATATGTTCCATCACCAAGTAGTTTACAAGCACCTCAAAGATCTTCACAGCATTTGTTGCCATGTCCGACGAATACGAAAGCTATATATACAAAGACAAGCAAACAGTATGCGTAAGAAACACTGCATCTTTACGTGAAAATAAACATTTGCCTATATATCCATCATCAATGAGCAAACTAAAACATTTTATTGAAAATTTCGTGCCCACTAAAACATTTTATTGGAAATTTCATGCTTGTGTTGTTTCCTGTACTAAATTTAAATATTCAAGAAAAAATAAACAAGCAAACGTGTTTGTGTTCCCTTTATTATGGCAATGGCAATGAGATAAATCATATATTTTGTACAAGTTTTGTATACAAGTTTGTATGGCCAAATACTTTCAGCACCTAAATAAGCAGATACGTACAGTATTTAAACACAAAGTATTTTTATAGTAAAAACCATTCTTAACCACAACAGCTGATGCCCTCACTTCTTTTTCTTTCCCCATTCCCACAACATCTGCCCCTTCCATCAGGCATAGAAGTGCTGTCCAGCACCATCAGCAGGTCTATGTAGTATGAGCTAGTATGTTATATAGTAAAAATAGTGCATCGGTATTTCATTTGCAAAATGCTACCTAGTGGGTGTACTTCAAATACTCACCACCTGACACCGCCTGAAAGCATTTTTCGTTTCCTGCAGGATACTGATGGCAACTTCCTGAGACAGGAATGTCTCGCCACCAAAATTCTCCACCATAGGGCCTGCTGTCTTGGTCACTGTGCCGATCTTGGCCTGGAACTCTCGCTTCAGGTCATGAATGCTGAAAACCACCACACCTTAACCTTCATGCTGTGCTGTCAACGTACGTAGTACGTGGTGTTTAACGCAAGCCTAATGCGATGTCCACGTACGTTGTACGGGCGATAGTATAAGGGAGTAAAAGCGTTTATAAAATAAATCCTTGGTCATGATTATGAAACAAAAGTTGTTTCCCTTCAACTGTAAAGTTTTGGAAAGAAAAATCTTTTGGTTTAGAGGGTAATTTTCAAACAAAAAGCATGTGTCGAAGCACTTGTTGCTGGCGAAATTTTCAGCCTCGTTCGTCGCCATCATGGCATGCAGAACATACACGGCGCAAATGTTTCAAGAAGAAAACGTTGATGAAGATTTTGATGCAGGTGATGATGTTTATTTGACGGAGGCTGAAGGGAGTGATTACGATTCGGACGAAGAAGAAAATCGCCGCCTACAATCTTTAGCAGACGACGGTAGGTGAAAAAAAACTTTGTTATTTTCACTAGATCTATAATATTATTTGCCTTTTACACAGACTATTTCTGTATTTTTCAGGCTTTGATTACAGTCCATTTTGGTTCATGATATCGATACTTTTGAGTGCATTTCTGTATATGCGCTGTTTTGGCTGTGCTGTTTGGGAGTCAAAATTTTCTTTAGCACAGAGCAGGAAAAACATGTCAGCAGGCTAAGGGTTAATCTCAAACAAAGAGCAAACTAACATATTTATCATGGCAAGGGGAATGCTGTTGTTTTGTTTTTTATTTGTTTTTTCTAGTAGTGAAAGACTTTTGCCCCCAAAATGTTGTTGGCTTAACAATATCCAAGGTTAGGGATCAGTGACAATAGAAGCACAGCAGTAGCACAATTAGAATTAACAAAAAGATACAGAAAAATTGCAGGGTCGTGTCACCCCTAAGTTCAAGGGCTTCTTGCATGGCAATGTCTCATATTGAAATTCAGAAACCTCTTAAAAATGAGAAGTGAAAATGCTTTATGAGTGATAATGTTTAAGTGACAACCCTACAGGCATCCAACTTGAGTAATGCCACTGTTTTTTAGAGACAGCATGTCTGAGCAGCCGCAACAACTGAGCAACTCGGCTCAACTCACCCTCCAGACTGTATCTGTCGTTTTTGATGGTCCTTGGACTCATAGAAATGGACTAGGATGTGTCCGCAGCGCTGCCGCAGGTATTTGAGCTCCACCCTTCAAAGCATAATAAATTCAAAATGACTGGAGAATTAAGAAATGAACTGCATGTTTCAAAGAGCTGAAACCATAACTCATCAAAAAGACCCCGGCAAATGTTATTCATCCCTCTTCTCTCCCAAATCTCTGTCCTATTTTTCATCTACTGCTCTTTTCCCCTCCCCCTCAAAAAAACAAACCCATGCATTTCAAAATGCTAGGGTATTGTCATGCGTCAGATAACCAGCATGTCACCATCAATATCATCATCATCAGCATGATCATCATACTGATAGGACCACATGTTTGCCTGCCATATTTTTTTTTTTTAATTATTATCTGTCTTTCATAATTAAATCAAATCAATATTTGAACAAAAGATCAAAATCACACACAACTAAATCACACAGTTAGCAAACAATACAGCCACACAGAAACTTAACCAAAATATGAATTAAAAGGAAAAAGAAAAAGAAGAAAAAAAAAGATATCTTCCACTTACTCAGCATATTTGTCCAGGTGCTTGTTGAAAAGACCTCTGGTCAATTTTGAAAGAAAAGAACTGTCGCCTCCAAATTTGAATTTTCCCAGCTCTCCTGCCAGCTTGGTTGTTCTGTTGTAATCCAATCCAATCCATCAATCAATCCACCAAATAAAATAAAATCCATACAATAAAACGATCAAAACTCCACCAATAAAATACATTTAATCACTCAAACAATATAGATATGACAGACCATGTAATTAGCACTTAGTGCTGTAATTCTTATTAGAAAAAGCAGTATGTCAAGATACTAGCATTAACAAGGTTACTATACCGAACTGTTCACGACAGTTGTCAAAATTAATATACAAGTTAAGAATGAACTCATGGAATACTAAATATTCGGCAGATATCCAGTGTATGTGTGGCAAAAATATATCAGTTTACCACATTTTTTTTAATGTCCAGTTTTAAATGTAATGTATGAAAACCAAGGACATCATTTGACTGAATATGGACATTCTTTAGATGATGTATTACATCATTCACAGATAACAGCAGTTGTGAAAATTATTGCACAGACTCCTATTGGTAGACTTTTATAGTTTGGTGTTAAATCCTTCTTCCCCTTTCATTCCATTTTGTTACAAGGTTTCTTAATTGTGATTTTATTTATATTGTTGTTGTTCTTAATTAATGTCTAATATCACCTGAATGTGTGAACAGACAATAAATGAAATATTGATTGATTGACTGTAATTCTGCCAAGATTTGTTCATCTCACTCTTACTCATCCCCAAACCTTTTTTTAATTTTTTATTTATTTGCTTGATTAAAAAGGCATTAAAAATTTAGAAAACCACTGGCCTTAGCTTTCAATAAAGCAAAAAAAAAAAAAAGAAAAAAGAGGCAAATAAATCTAATAATAATTTTTTTTTAAATTTATTTATTTATTTATTTATTTTATTTATTTACCTTATTGTCCCTTTTCCATAGGGAAATTCTCGGCCGCCTCCACTGGGGAAAGCGTAGTCGCAGCCTGTGGCGCGCCCAAACCCAACCTACCTAACATTTGTTGTGATTTTGAAATTTTGCTGGGGGAGCAAACCGGAGTACCCGGAGAAAACCCCCAAGACGTTGCCCGAGTCGAAAGTAAATAATATTTGGAGAAACATAATGCCCCGATGCTGGATTGAACCTACACCTGACAGGCGCCATTGGTTTCTGGCCTGTGGACAAGGCAAGTTAGTCCCGCCTTAGCCCACTTGGCCACAACGCTCACTAATAACAAATGTAACTTATAAATGTCTTTGCCTTTTCTATAATCAGATAAGAGATCAAGAAAGATCATGAAGCACACTTTACTGCAAAATTGTTCTGACTATCTCCACAATACTTACTTAGAATACAGGTCAAACAAATTCTTCAGGTACTGCTCGGGGTCACTCTTGTCCTCCAGCATTGAGGTTACATGATTCTGCAAATTAAAAGTTTTCAAAAGTGTCCAAAAACAATCCACTAAAAGAAAGAAGACTACAAGACATTAAGCTATTCTATCTCCCTCCCCCTACAGGTAGAGGAATATCAAGGGTGGGGGTGGAGGTGAGGTAGGATGGAAGGGGGAGAGAGTTGGTGAAGGGGAAGCATACTGCAGATTTACAAAGCATTCATACCAAAATTTTGTTCTGAAAGATGTGCTGCACGAACTTCCCCAAGACGGCATCAGGGTTGGCGAAGATCTCGGTGATAAGGAACATGGTTCTCTCGCACAGCGGCACTACTTCATCAAATATGTTTCCTTTGGCGTAAGCGTCCTGGTAACAAAGGCTCACAATATTGGATTTTATTAACAGATCAACACAGGGTGCAGTAACTACTATACAATAAGACACAGAAATTTATGTTGTTCTAAGCTGCCATTCCATCTGCACTAAGAATAAAATAAGATTATAATTTTCTGTTCTTATTAAGTGCACTTTCATGCTCAAAGAGTTGTTCAAGGCACTTGCCAGAGTTTTGGAATTCACAAATGCCAATAGGGCACTAAGTGCTGTAAACTGGTGCCCTCGGGCAATTCGAGTTAAGTCCTGTGTTCAGCCAGATCCATCAGCAGCTCTTTGAGCTGGAAGTTGCACCAATTCGCATCACTTTATCCTATTCCTATCCAAGTAAAATATGAACCTGCGGCAAGTTAGCACTCTGTGTGATTCTGGATGGATCAATGAACCATCTCCGAATGGCATTAAAGGTCAACCACAGTGCTCGGTCAAAAAGTTTCTGCTGAAAGAACTTTACTAAATAATACCAGATGCAAAAAATTCGGTAAGCAAAGCACTATCGTTTAATAGATATCGATCACTGAAAGTGGGATTTCCTACCTGTAATTAAGGGTAAGGGAAGTAATACTCTAAAACGCAGCTATCGCTGATCTCCCCTCGCAGTGACGTCAGCAGCTGTAGACAATGGCCGATTGCGAAGAAGTTACAAGCGAGACAAGCAGTGTTTCTTCACTCGATCTGTCGTGTTACAGCAGTGCTCTCTTCTGTTAGAAACGAATTCGACCCCCGAGTACTAATTGTAATAATAAACAAATAATTATACGAGCTAGACCCGTGAATACATAACCTCTTGCGTTCCCTTTTCTGAAAAGCTCCTCTGACTTTCCTGACACCCGGCAAGTGATAGCAGACGATGGATGTGTAGTAGCCACTGTGACTGTAGTTGAAGTTGAAGCAGTACTAGTAGGCCTACTACTAGTAACTTGAATCACTGTTGCTGTTGTTGAGGCTTTGGATCGTTGGAACAGAGATAGGCTTTAATGTCTGTATTGTTTTCATCCCAAAGCTCCGCATAAAAGTGGCACTTGGGAGGTAGCAGTCTTCAGCGAAGTGTTTTGCGCAAATTGCTGACGACGCACAAATCTCACCCACTTATTTCGCACTTCTTCGTTTTTTTGGAAACCTATGCAATGTTATCCCATCCGCTTGTTTGTTTGTACAACCTCCAACGGCACAATATAGGCCACTGCTCTTCGTTTTCCTGCGTTTTGGTAGAGAAGTTTTTTGTTTGTATGTAGATTATAGTCACATGACACTTTCGCATATAGGTGACTACTGGACCGATTTATACTGACACCAGTTGTTGGTAAAGGGGAAAATAATATGATCACACGTTGACCAATCCGGGATTCGAACCACCGACCTTTCGGTTACTAGCAAGACGCTCTTACCAACTGAGCTACCCGGCCCCTGGTAGAGAAGGGGCACTATCGGACTCTATATTGTCTCCAGCAGTTGACGTCACGAGCCATGTGGTCACGTGAGCGGGCTTTTCGAAGGTGCAAAAGTTTATTCGAAGTAAATTTTATTAAATATTAAAAAAAGGCAGTATTTTTCGGAAAAAAGTTGTTTGGCATGTGACTTCTTTTATTATGTAGATATTTTGTGCTCAATTTTATATTTCAATGATGTTGACCTTTAAACTTGAAAAGTTACTTACAGATGTAGAATTCAAAAATGATGAATATGATACAAAAGTTATCATAATGATGATGATGATGATGGTAATTACAATAACTACATCATTACAGCAGAATAATGAAAAACAAGAGAGTATAAAATATATGTTCAACAATAAATATAGAATAATTGTGGTAAAGTAAACACTGCCTAATATTACAGCCCCAAAATGCAATTAGACTTAGAAACATTACCGTCTGGCTCTCCACAATGAAGGTCTCTATGCACTTGCCATATCCCTGAAAAAGAAACAGTTGTTCAAACATTTAAAATCATAAAATAGGGAGAGAAAAAACGTTACAGGCGCATACACATTTCTTTGCACTAACAAATGCTATTTCCTCTCTCACATACACAGTGCGTTGTTTTTATAAAATTTTTGTCATTAAAATCCAATTCCACCTCTTTCGATGAAAAAACAACTACTTCCAATGTTTCACACAAATTTTTTTTTTCAATTTTTGTCTCCCCTCATACAAACATAGTACCAGCATTAAGTTTGGATCAAATAGCATCAATAACAGGAAGCTGGTACAATTTTGCAGCTTTCTAGCAAAACACAAACCTTGAAATTTTGAAGAACACTGGCAATTCTCTTCATTTTACGCTTGTCTGTCTGTCGGTGAGCAAGACGAAATTCTTCGATTAGTTCCTGTTCCACCTGGTCATATTTCTCTGCTATTTTCTGTCTTGCTCTGTCAAACCTGAAAAACATAATTTTATTATTATTATTATTATTATTATTATTATTATTATTATTATTATTATTATTATTATTATTATTATTATTATTAAAATCTACATAAAAATTAAAAGTATCGTTAAAAAAAATAAACAAAAAGAAAGAAAAAAATGTTTCATGACATATTAGTAACAGTTATCGAATTAACAGCAGAAAATGAGAAAATTTGATTCAGTCCAAGACTGAGAAGGAATGTGTAACTCATGAAAGGAGAAAAGGACAATGCATTTAGAATAAAGCAAAAACGTGAAAGAAAATTAATTTTAATGAGTCTGAAGAAACTACACTACTAGATAAATACTATCAATAATAATTAATAATAATAATAATAATAATAATAATAATAATAATAATAATAATAATAATAATAATAATAATAATAATAATAATAATAATGGACATTTGTAAACCTTCCTCACTAGAGCTCATAGCGCTTTACAGCAGAGCAAAACAATAAAAAAATAAAAAAAGCAAATTCAAAACAGGAAACACCAAATCAGAATGCACACACATGAAAACACATAATGAAAGTAACAAAATTTAATAACAATAACATAAATGTAAGTAAATAAGTGTAACTTACTTCCCAGCAACAGGTAACTCCAGAGCTATCAAATGCAGTTTCTGTATAATGTCTGCAGTTACTTGTAGCTGAAACAAAAATAAAAATAGAAAATGTTATAATAAAATATTCAGCAAAAGTGAGAAAGAAAGTAATGAAAACAACAACCACAACACAAAAACTGTGCACCAAAAAATATTTATAGTATATGGCTTACAAAATTGTAAATTTTGCTTGAAAAAACAAAACAAACCTGGAATGGATCTGTCAGCACAGGAGAGGTGAGCGGTTGTTCACAAAGAAATTCTGCTAGATAATTCATCAGACGTTGAGCCTCTACTGCTCGCGCTCTTGGCGTGTTGACGCCCTCCAGCTGATCGCCCAAATGCACCACTTTCGTAGCGACGTAGCTGATCCTTTCATCCAGCTTCTGGAAATCTGTGTGCAGGTTCTGCATGAACAAAGTTACAAGGATTTTATGAAATACAAAAAACTGCATCTAGCTTAAGACCAATCAATGAAGAATGTAACTCTATTATATTAGCATAGTAAGTTATTGATGATGGTGGTGATGGTGGTGGTGATGATGATGCCCCAAATCAGACTATGACGACAGTGTGTTACACTCAGTTTGATGTTGGTGTTTTCTATCAGTATCTGATTCAGCCCCAATGCTGAATTCCTGATAGGGTGTAACTCAGATTCGTTTATTCACGCAACCCGCTCAAGCAGCATACAAGTCACAAAGTCGACGTATGAAGTTTTCCACTTTTATTCAGCACACATCAACAACTGCATACAATCGCTCAATCGCCTTTCCACTCTCAAATTTACTTTCTAACTTCACTATCAACAACAATCTCTCTTCCAACAACAGTGCGGCACACAATTTTATAATCTCTCTCTCTTCCGGAACAATTTCGAATACAGTAGAAATGACGCACTGCCACCAATCGAATAAAAGATCGTCATCACTGACTTACGTCAATACATATTTTTATATCTTCCGGAACGACCTCCCGCCTCGACATGTATCGGGAAATTTCTATCAAGAGTAAACACGCAGATCCAGAAAATTCCACAACGATATCGACCAACGAAAATCACCAACGTTACACAAAGCCTCTCCCAACAACAATGCAAACTCAAATCAAAGGTAAATAAACTCCATTATTGAATACTTTGCAAATAGAAACGATTAGATCTATCGTGCGCGCTTCCGACGTACTACCATTCGCGTTTCAACGTAACATAACCCCCCACTCAAGAAGAAATTTACCCAATTTCTTTCAACAACGTTGAAACGTAATGCACAACTAAAGTACAGAATTAAGACTTATTTCAGTCTGTCTGAACACTATCAACGTTCTCAGTTCATTCACACAGAATCAATGGCTTTCATCTTCAAATCTGCCTGGATATTGTCAATGTTCACAGTTCATTCACACAGTCAATGTTCTTTCATCCGCAAGGTAACGACGCCCTCGTCAGTTGCGGTTGTCATCGGCCCAGGGTCAAAGACGATGATCACGTGGGCTTCCCTGGAATCAGTGCGTCCTCCGTTGTCTCCTTCTTCCGTCGGATGTCCGACGCAGTCGACGTTGTCAGCTCCCAGGATGCATTCGCTGGGTCTCACGGTCAGGTTGGCTTCTGCGAGACGGTGGAACAGCTCCCTCAAGGTCTGCAGATGCTCCTTCCAGGTCTGGGTGTGGACTTCATGTTCGACCAAAGTCGTAGAGCCTGGGACATCATTGAAGTTATGAGGAAACTCGCCCATAAGGTCCTTGAGCTCCAACTTTTGACCTTCCGTCAAGCTCGGTCCTAGCTTAACATCATCGATGCCTTCTTTGCTGTGGAAGTCTCCCGGTTCCAACAGTTCCTCGCTGTCAAAGCTGTTGTTGGTCACAGCTGCTGTGGCTGCGTGCACAGTCTCTGATGGCCTTTCCACGTACAGCTTAAGGAGGTTGGCGTGGTATATCTTGGAATGCTGACCGACCTTCACCTTGTAGTCGTTGATCCCCACCACGGTCTCCACTTCGTACAGGCCTTTCCACTGCATCAGCAACTTATTATGATCGGTAGGTAGCAGCACCAGCACTTTGTTGCCAGGTTTGAACTTCCTGTTCACAGCCCTACGATCGTAGTAGTGCTTTCCACAGTCTTGGGACTTCTTCAGGTTTTCTCTGGCTATCTCGAGAGTCTGCTCCAGCTTCTCCCGTAGCTCAAACACGTAGTGGTAACTGTTCTTCACCTCTGGGGTCTCTACTTCTTTCGTCCACAGTTCTTTCAGGCTGTGCATCGGCCCTCTGATGGTTCTTCCGTACAGCAGCTCGAACGGAGAGAAGCCGGTGGACTCCTGCGGTACTTCTCTGTAGGCGAACAGTAAGGCGTTGATGTAACGATGCCATTGTCTGGGCTGCTCGCTGCACAGTTTCTTCAGGGTGGACTTCAGCGTAGCATTGAACTTCTCGACAAGCCCGTTGCACATCGGATGGTAGGGTGTCGTAGTCAAATACCGGATGCTCAGCAGTCTGTTGACCTCCTTCATGCAGTCAGAGACGAATTGCGTCCCGAGGTCTGTCAGAATTTCTTCAGGCACTCCAAGTCTACTGAACATGTCCACTAGCGCCTCTGCAACAGTTTCAGTGTCAATCTTCTTCAGAGGCACTGCTTCTGCGTACCGAGTCGCATAGTCCACTAAAGTCAGTACCCACCGATGACCTTCTTCACTCGGAGGTCTTATTTCGCCGATTAAGTCTAAGGCCACCCTCTTGAAAGGTCGGTCGATCAGAGGCATCCTCTGCATAGGCACTTTCTGGACCCTTCCTCGAGGTATGGTCTTCTGGCAAATGTCACATGATCGGCAGAAACGGCTGACGTCCGCATGAAGTCCTGGCCAGTAGAACACCGCCTGGATTCTATCCGACGTCTTCTTGATACCCAGGTGACCTCCCATGATTGAGTCATGCGCTACTTCCATCACCTGGCGCCTTAGGGGTAACGGTACCAAGACTTGACGTAGTGGTTTCCCTCCGTTGACCCTCGGGTGCTGGAAGATTCGGTACAGGATCTTGGCCTTCACCTCAAAATAGACCGTACCACTGCCTTTGGTCACGTGGTCTTGGCGGTTCCTGTACTTGTTTAAAGTGCTATCAGCTTCCTGGAGCTGGATCAGCTTATTTCTGTCCACGATGGCAGCTTTAGAGTTGTCGGCGACTTTCAGTGGCGTAGACATCTTGTCTCTCTTGGCCTGGGCCCTGGTAGTAACAGCACTGACGATCTCTGGTCGGCAGGGCTGAGCCGGAGTAACCACATTGTCCCGTAGCAGCTCTGTAAGGTCTCCATCGGGAAATGGCAATGGATCCTCCTCCACAACTTCGACGCGTTGGGTTGAGGCAGGACTCCACTCTGGATCGGGGTCGTCGGGTCGTCTCGCGCCGTCGATATTCCCGATCATCAAATCATACAGCGGCTTCTTCAGGCAAACCGCTTCGACTTCGCCTATGTAGAAAGGGGTGTTGACATGAATTTTTGCAACTGGCGCTTTCACACATTTGCTGTTGGCCATAAGTGTCCATTTTGAATCGCCAGTGAACTGTTCTTTAGCGATTAGGTCTTCTCTGACGATGACCCCACTGCAACCAGAGTCTCTTAGAACACTTCATGATTTCCGACGCGTCCCTTTGAAACAGGCATGTTCTGGACGGTCACAGCTGCGCTGGCGACGACGGGGATGGATTTTCCGTTGGCAAGGAGAAGTTGGCCATCGGTCATGCACTCTTGCACGTCCGCAGGAGTAGCTGTGCGCTTGGTCTCACTCGGAAGAATGACGCTCCCGCCGCACACTTGATGGTCAGATTTACTGGTTTGCCGTTGATTGGAGAAACGTCTCTGTCGGTTGCCCACCGCTGCATTGTCCGTACTGCCCCGTTGCCCGCTACTTTTGTTTTGAGGACAGTTAGACGCTCTGTGGTCTGTAGCGTTGCAGGTGAAACAGCCTCTTGAATGCCCTTCCCTGGGAGGAGGCGTGGAGTCCGTCTGTCTCTGGCTCGTCTGGCTTTCTTGGATCTGGTTCCCATGGTTTGCAGTCTTCTGAAAATGTTTCGTCGCGCTGGGTGGCCCCAGGGTTTTCCCATGAGCGATAAGATATCTTTCAGCAGCCTCGGTCACATCTTTAAGCGTCTGCAGCTTTTGTTCTTCTAAGTGGGTCGCTAGGTCCTTGTGACAGGCATTGAGAAATTGTTCCTTCACGATCAGGTCATGGAGACTGTCGTAAGACTTCCTTTCGCCTGATAACTCCACCCACTTGTGTAGATATGACGACAGGCGCTCCACAAACTGCTTTGGCGTCTCGTCTGACTTAGGCCGGCATTTGCGGAAGCGTTTACGGTAGCCCTTCTCTGTAAAGTTGTAGCACTGCAATAGGGCCTCTTTCAAGACGTCGAAGTTTTTGGCGTCATCGTTCGACAGTCTGGTGTAAACTTCGAGCGCTTGCCCTGTCAGAAGTGCACTTAGTCGAATCGCCCAGTCTCGAGGTTGCCAATTGGAGCTTTCGGCGAACCTTTCGAATCTCGCCAGATAGCTGTCGATCTGGTCCTTCCCGTCGACGAAAGCTGGCAATATTGGAGCCGTATGGTCGTTGGTGGCTTGTGGCGCATGCTGATTGTTCTGGATACGCACCAACTCTAGCTGGTATTGACGCTCAGCTTCTAATCGTCTCTCTTGTATTCTCTCCTGGGACTTGACGTACTCCGTCAGCTGTTTGCCTTTGAGATTCAGTGCAATCCCTTTCTGCCAGAAGTCAGCCATCTTAATGCTTTTCTGGAAAGTTCTTTTCTGGAATGTTCTTTTCTGGAAAGTTCTTTTTCTAGAAAGTTCTTGACTGTGCTGTACCTTTCTAGACTGTTCTAGAACAGCACGCTCTCTGCAGTAGCGCTGATGCTTGTTACTAGTCGCCTTCGCTGACGCAGGCCCCGCTGTCCTCGTCGTATGCGACGCTGCACCACGCTGGTGTTGATGTACACGCTCCTGTGCTGAAGTAGACGCGACGTCCGCTCGCCGCTCTCTGTAACACTGGCGATGTAGCTCCGAGACTGTCCTTCGACGTAGTCTTACGGCAGCCACGTAGTCCCGATCTGTTGTTCGCTCACGAAGCAACTCTTCAGCGACTACACGCCCTTGCAGTCAACCCGAACCTATCGGTGATGTAGTCCCAATATGTTGGCCCCTCTCGACGCAACTCGTTGGCGGCTACCCTCGATGACTGCCTCTCGTAACGTTGACTCGCTTGTTGTAGCAGTTGAACCCTTGGCTATGGCGTGAATCGCGGCTTGACCCCCAAAATGTTACACTCAGTTTGATGTTGGTGTTTTCTATCAGTATCTGATTCAGCCCCAATGCTGAATTCCTGATAGGGTGTAACTCAGATTCGTTTATTCACGCAACCCGCTCAAGCAGCATACAAGTCACAAAGTCGACGTATGAAGTTTTCCACTTTTATTCAGCACACATCAACAACTGCATACAATCGCTCAATCGCCTTTCCACTCTCAAATTTACTTTCTAACTTCACTATCAACAACAATCTCTCTTCCAACAACAGTGCGGCACACAATTTTATAATCTCTCTCTCTTCCGGAACAATTTCGAATACAGTAGAAATGACGCACTGCCACCAATCGAATAAAAGATCGTCATCACTGACTTACGTCAATACATATTTTTATATCTTCCGGAACGACCTCCCGCCTCGACATGTATCGGGAAATTTCTATCAAGAGTAAACACGCAGATCCAGAAAATTCCACAACGATATCGACCAACGAAAATCACCAACGTTACACAAAGCCTCTCCCAACAACAATGCAAACTCAAATCAAAGGTAAATAAACTCCATTATTGAATACTTTGCAAATAGAAACGATTAGATCTATCGTGCGCGCTCCGACGTACTACCATTCGCGTTTCAACGTAACACAGCGAAGTGGAGGATTTTAATGAACATCTACAGGCTGTCCTTGACCAAGTGCCGAAGAAGGACATAGTCATAGTGCAAGGCGACTGGAATATCAAGGTGAGAACCACAACTGGGGAGACACATGTGAACCCCAATGCAACAACGAGACAAATGCCCGGGGTCTGAGACTCTTGGAGTTTGATAGATACAACAATCTGGCAAACACGCTTGATCTCAAACAAAAAAATCTAGACGATGGACATGGCACAGTCCCAGCGGGGAGCATCATAACCAGATCGACTATATCATGGTCAAGACACGCTTCAGATCAAGCATCAACATTGGCAGGAAACGCACCTTTCCAGGAGCAGACAACGGCAGTGACCACAATCTCGGGATGATGTCCTTCCGGCTCCACTTGAAGAGAGTAAACACAGCAAAATGCACTAGGCTGAAGTTCGACTTGGACAAACTGCAAGACCCGGAGGTGGCAACAATATTTCAAGCCACAATTGGAGGGAAATTTGCACCACTGCTCATTTTGGGAGCTGGTAAAGTAGATGTCAACACCATGACCACCGCCTTCAACTCAGCTGTGACAGATGCCGTCACTGAGATCCTTGGCAAGCATCACCCAAAGAAGAAACCATGGATCACACCTGAACTTTTGGATCTTTGTGATAAACGAAGAGAGATGAAACAAAACAACTCACAGAAAGCTGATGCCTACCGAAAAATCACCAATGACATCCGAAAAGGCATGCGCACAGCAAAGGAGAACTGGACAGAAGATCAATGCCAGGAAATAGAGAATAGTCTGAACAAGAACAACAGCAAGAAGGCCTACCAGGCTGTGAAGTGGCTGACAAGTGTTAAACAGCCCAAGGTCTCCACGATCCAAAGCCACGGCTGAAACTTCCTTCACTGAAAGTAAACTTTCAGCCACCAGCTGCAAGCTATTTTTAGCCACGCCAGCAGGCCATGCCATTTGAAACCCATGCACAGCCAGCGTCTTGGATCTGGCTACAAGCAGTTCAGTCAGCAATAAGGTACAGCACAAGGGTTATTTTTAGCCATAGACTGAAAGTACCGCTTATGAGCAGCTGTGAAGCACATCTGGCATATGCCCTACAGAAGAACAAGAAGTCTTGGACAGATGGACAGAGTACTGCTCTTACCTTTACAACCACACACCAAATGGAGCCGGAGACCCATCAGTTCTAGCATGTCCCCAGAACAGAGAAGAACAAATCCTCTCAATTCTACGAGAAGAAGTTGAGGCAGCAGTGCAATCACTGAAGAAACGGAAGTCATCGGGAGTGGACAACATACCCGCGAAATTGCTTCAAGCAGGAGGAGAAGCGATGATTAACGCCCTCACCATTATCTGTAACAAGAACTGAAAGAGTGGTGAATGGCCTACACCATGGACTCTGACGCTTGTCATCACTCTTTCCAAAAAAAGGTAACCTTCAGGAGTGTGAAAATTACTGCACCATCAGCCTCATCAGCCATCTAGCAAGGTCCTCCTGAAAATAATACTCAACAGGTTGAAACCCCAAGCTGAACAAATCATAGCTGAAGAACACGCAGGATTCAGGGCAGGACAAGGTACCACTGAACAGATTTTCAACTTCAGAATAATCTGCGAGAAAAACCTATGGCACCAACAACATCTATATCATTTGATTGTAGACTTCAAGAAAGCATTTGACCGAGTCTAGCATGCAACTAGTGTGGGCAACCATGAGAGTGTACAACATCAGCCCTAACATTATTGAATTCATCAAAAGCCTGTATGACAAGGCTACCAGTGCAGTCCTCCACAACAGTGCCATCGGAAACTGGTTCACACCAACAATCGGTGTGGGTCAAGGATGCCTACTCTCTCCAACACTCTTTAACATCTCCCCAGAGCGCTTCATGTCAGATGCCCTTGCAGATCATTACATTACATTATTATTGTTTTAGGTCCAGCGGACTCTTCCGAGCCAAATCCCCTTGCAGATCACCAAGGCACAGTCAGCCTAGGGGGTAGAGCAATCTCCAACCTCCGTTTTGCGGATGACATTGATGGATTGGCTGCAGAGGAACAAGAACGAACAGCTGGTACAGAGGCTTGACACCACCTCCAGAGCCTATGGAATGGAAATAAGTGTAGCGAAGACCAAAATGATGACCAACAACACCAATGGCATCATCACAGACATCAAAGTCCAATCCCAAACCACAGTGCATTGCTTCAAATATTTAGGAGCCATTGTATCAGACAATGGGTCCCAACAGGAAGTCTTCTCCAGGATCGCACAAACAACTGCTGCACTGACAAGGCTGAAGCCCATTTAGAAAAACAGGACCATCAGTCTACATTCCAAGATAAGGCTGCTGAGCTCCCTTGTCATCTCCATCTTCCTAGACGCTTGCAAAACATGGACCCTCACAGCAGACCTACAACGAATAATACAAAGCATGGAGATGAGGTGCTACAGAAGACTTCTGTGCATTTCCTATACCCAGCAACTCACCAACAACGAAGTCGAGCAGACCATCACACAAAGCCATTGGACAACACGATGACCTGCTCACAGTGGTGAAGAAACGGAAACTCCGATGGTGTGGCCACGTCACCAGAGCATCAGGCCTTGCAAAGACCATCCTGCAAGGCACGGTGCAAGGAAGCAGAAGAAGAGGAAGACAGAAAAAGAGGTGGGAAGACAACATTCAAGAATGGACTGGCTTGACACTGAGCGATGCCATGAGGGTTGCTGATGACAGTCCGCTGGACCTAAAGCAATAATCATGTAATGTAATGCTGATTACAGAGAAAGATGGAGTATGCTGGTTAAACGATCATCTTTAGTGCCCCGACGACCATCGAGTTACAGGATAGGATAGGTAACTTCACTTCCTTCCATGTGTAGACAGTGAAAATGGCTTCTATTGTAAAACGAGGGACATCTTTTTGAATAAAAGAAGTACTCAAGAACGGGTGGGTTGGGATTGGCTCGATAGAATTCATCATGGAGGAAGAGTCAGTGATTTTATCCAGAAGTTATAGGAGAAAGGAGAGGCCTTTTGGCTTGGACTGGCTTGACACTGAGCGAAGCCATTAGGGTTGCTGAGGACAGAGAAAGATGGTGTGTGCTGGTTAAACGATCATCTGGTGTGTGCTGGTTAAACGATCATCGGTGATTCCCCAAAGACCTTTGAGTTATGGGATAGGATAGGCTAGTAAGTTATGATATGCAGGAATATAAGCCTTTAGCCCTAATTTTATATCTTCATGAAAGTCATTGACCAGGTTAGTGCTCAATTAATTTTGACTGTAATTCGTAAATACCGCACCTCCATCAATCATAACAATAAAGTAAACTACTACATACAAATTAGAAGAATATATTAAACAACGTATAATTATTGGTAAATTCATGATTTACAGATTAAGTTACAATTTTTATAATTACCTGACTTGATTTTTGCTGCTCGGCAAGTCTGGCCCAGAAGCGTTTTTCTTCTTCTTTTGCAGCACCTTCCAATGAGTTAATGTCTTTTTGCACTTTAGAATTCTTTTCTTGAAGATCTGTAATCATTTTCTCAAATGCCTTGTGAAGCAACATTGGATCAAAGTCTTCTGGTTTGCCACGAGCCCGAGCACCCATGGTTTTCCATGCTAGGCGTTCCACAAACTCATGGACACTGAAAGGCTCCTGAAATAAAATGTACTAAACATATAACAATTTTAATAAAATCATAATGCACACTTCTTTTATTTTTTGTTGAGCGATAATATAATCGTTTGTTTACAGCCGCACAGGGACGCAATATTTAACTGTTAGTGTTAATGTTATAATATTCAGTCTACATGTTAATTCGAACTCAGACTACAAGCTGTAAATTCAGAACATAACAATAATAACACATTGTCATTAGATCCTATGCCGTATTCCAGATAGATTTAGATTTTTTTTTAAAGTTATTTACACTCATTTCTAGCAGTAGCAGACGACGATAGTAAATTTTGGTGTCTAATCGCTCAAAAATTGTCACAATCTCATAATTTTAAATTACTAAATTTAATTGAATGCTCTCGATTGTATTTACCTGATCCAGCTCTTCGACTGACATCTTTATAAAAGATTAAACATCTGCACAAATCTCCTGCTTGACAAAAAATATTTCTACTTCCACAGTTAGGAGGATTTCTAGCAGATTTCCGGAAGTGGGGGTGTCTCATGGGGAGATTGAGCTATTTTGTGCCCTATGATTATTTTCCGCCACATTTATACATTCAGGTTAAGTACCCGGGTTTGGAACATGGAAATAAACTTTAAAAAAGCTGTATGTTAATCAAATAAATACTGAAATGATAAAGAACAACGATACAAATAAATTTGTTACATTCATCTTCCTTGAAATAAATTATTAGTGAGCAAAACTAATCCTTACGCCGTACAGGGGAAGTAATCAAAATCAAAGTGTTTTTGTAAACACGGCTTTTATTATTATTTTTTTTAAAATGAAATTTGATTACTTCCCCTAAATGGCTTACGTCCAGATTAAATAAAATTAATAATTTATACGATTATGAAATGTACTAACCAAAAAATAACGTCAGGGGGCAGATTTATCAACTGTTAACCGCTAGCTATTTATGAAAATTAACTGGCAACTGGAAATCTTTACTTACTTTGCAAACAAGTTTTACCTACTTAATGTAACTATTTAAAATTGATTTTTTTGTTAGTTTTGTTTTAAATGTGCCAATAGTTAATCGTCCCCTATACGTTTAATGTGTCCGGGGACGTAAATTTTACTGAAAAAAAAAATTAATTAAAAAAAAAAGTGCCCATTGTCCCCTATACGCAATGTGTCCAGGGACGTTAATTTACCTACCATATGTGTCTTAAGTTGAGATTAAACAAAAAATTGTGCAAAAAAACTTTGCAAATGTCTCATTCTTGTTAAGAAATGACTATCTGCTGATACAGTCAAGATTTTGTTCTATCCTAACCTGTTCTATCCCGTAACTCTTTGGGGCACCACAGATGATCGTTTAACCAGCTTATTGCATCTTTCTCTGGCCACAGCAATCCTCATGGCTTCGTTCTGTGTCAAATGTTGTCCTCTCACCTCTTGTTCTGTCTCCCTCTTCTTTTGCCTCTTTGCATCATGCCTTGAAGGATGGTCTTTGCAAGGCAAAGCATGTCATCATGTTGTCCAATGGCTTGTGAGATGGCCTGTCGGACCGTCATTGGTTGTGTGCTGGGTATAGGAAATGCACAGAAGTCTTCTGTAGCACCTCATCTGCATGCTTTGTATTCTTTGTTGTAGGTCTGCTGTGAGGGTCCATGTTTCACAAGCGTATAGGAAGATGGAGATGACAATGGAGCGCAACAGCCTTACCTTGGAGTGTGGACTGATGGTCCTATCTTTCCAAATGGGCTTCAACCTTATCAGGGCAGCAGTTGTTTGCGCGATCCTGGAGAGGGCTTCCTTTCGGGACCTATTGTCTGATACAATGGCTCCTAAATATTTGAAGCTATGCACTGTATTGAGGGTATGGCCTTGGACTTTGATGTCTGTGATGATGCCATTGGTGTTGTTGGTCATCATTTAGGTCTTCTTTTCACTTATTTCCATTCCAAAGGCTATGGTGGTAGTGTCAAGCCTCTTCAAGTTCTGTTCCTCTGCAGCCAATCCATTAACGTCATCCACCCCCTATGCTGACTGTGCCTTGGTGATCTGCAAGGGCGTCTGATATGATGCGCTGTAGGAAGGTGTTGAAGCACTAGGTTCCCTCTTACCATCCCTGGACACCAAAGATTGTGCTCAGACATCTGGGCGTCAAACTATGCACCCAAAGGCTGCTAGTGGTCGCCTCAAGTTAGATCCTATATCATCCAGCGTCTTTAGCTGAAGTGATTAAATAATAATAACCCAAATCTTTAAGCTGCATACACACTTATTTTAGACTTTTCATCTCAATGTGGATTTATAAGCCGATATGATCATACTAGTGTAAAACTAAAAGTTTGAAAAAAAAAAGAACTCACTTTTAAAGTTTTATTATGTGTATCTGTAAGTTTATTTTTCTGTTTCAGGTGCAAAAAGTATGTTAATGTAGAAGTGACTGAACAGAATTTATAGTGCTAAACCAGTGTACAATCATGGTTTTGGTTCTTTTCGCAGAGGAAAAACAACCCTCTTTTGCTAGACAGCGGTAACAGAAAAATATTGCTAATATCTCATGTCATTTTGTTGCATACTTTAATTTTCACTTATTTCAAGTTTGAATTGTGTGTGTGCATTTTCACATTAATGTTGGAAATTATACTGGTTCACTTCTAATAACAAATGAACACAAAGTCAAACATTTATATAAGTTTTTCTGCCTTTTTATTGAAATAAACATCAACATCAAAATCCATGACAACTCACTCATAATACAATTTCTTCTGTTTCAGCCTCGATGTAGTTGCTTTCTAATCCACAAGGAAATGATGTCTTTTATTCACACAAAAATGTTTAAATATTATCTGATAATATAAAATCACATTAACTCATTCAACAATCACTCAAAGCATCTGCATGTTTTCATCACATTCATGAGCACGTACACAAAGCAACAAATACTTATCAAAAGAAAATAAACAGGAAAAAAAGCACAATTTCTTCTAAACTGAAGTAATTTATAGGTAGAGTCCCTCAGGTGTTCCCTCATTTTTGCGATACAGAACATTCTCCTTGGCCTTGCCGAAATCCTCATTACGCACTTTCATACGCCGTTCTCTAAGTGCAAGCAAACCTGCCTCTGTGCAGATAGCCTGGAAAAAATAAAATAAATAAATATGATTAATATATTGCATGTGGGACTTGTAAAAGATTACAGAAGTTCAAAGACTTTGCAACTTTGTAAGCTATTTTGTTTCTGAGTTAGGATGAAAAAAAATAAGATAAAGAAGTTCGTGTCCTTTGTACCATCATTGACATGTACAACTATGTACAGTCATGGGTACAACAAACATAGTATAGTTAAGCACATTTGTAACATACGGCAGGGATCAGTTTACTAGCGCGCCCTGCGCCATTGACGCATAAAAATTAAAAATGACCCATCTACAATTCTTGCCAGGGGCCGAATGGCGCTTCGATTTTTGGTACCAGTGCGCCACCACAATAACAGTGCACTGTATTGGAGGCGACAAACGTGCTTTTAAGGTGGTGAACTGAAGAATTTCAACTTCACAGCTGCTGTAGAGAGGTGGCGTGCTCAAAAGCGACAAGCTACATTCTCTTCAAAAGCACAGTAAACTGATCCCTGTTCTGGTTAGTGTTTTGTTGGTAAACATGCTTCACAAACACATGCACACTCACAATAATCTATTTTGTTTTAATTTCTGTAATAATATCTCCAGGTTATCTTTTACATGTACGTAAATTACTGCTGAAATCATGGCCCATTGAAATTTGATCTGAGGGGCCCAATGGCCCATAGCTTTTTTGTGTCAGGCTGAACCCTGATACGGTAATTGACTTGCATTCTAAGTTATATTCCAAAGTTCAATCCTCATGCTGTGAAACTAGAAACTTTCAGCATTTTGACAAAACATAAATTTTCTATTTACCTTGATGTCAGCACCAGAGAGGTCATCCTTGGACATGACATAGTCATCGATGTTGACGTCCTCGGCAAGCGTCATTCGAGAGGTATGGATGGTGAAGATGCGACGCTTGGTCTTCTCATCCGGCAGGGGAAACTCGATTTTGCGGTCAATACGGCCAGGGCGAATTAGAGCAGGATCAAGGGTCTCGATTCTGTTGGTGGCCATGATGACCTTGACATCGCCACGAGAGTCAAACCCATCCAGCTGGTTCAGCAACTCCAACATGGTTCTCTGGATCTCACGTTCACCCCCACTGTTGGACTCATACCTGCACAACCACAAAAGAGCGTTCGTAGCGGACACATCATCAAATACTAACAATATGCAAACAAATGATTCACAGTTTCAGAATTTTTTATTTTTTTTATTTTTAAACACTAGCATTAAGATTTTTTCTAAGTGAATATTTTACCAGCTCTGCACGCACACACAAAACAAAGAAATAGATTTCAATACTGACCTCTTTGTGCCCACAGCATCGATCTCATCAATGAAGACAATGGATGGTGCATGTTCTTCTGCGACCCTGAACAGCTCTCTCACAAGTTTGGGTCCATCACCCTGAGTATGATATGAACAACAAATAATAAACTAAAAGCAAAATGATTTATTATCAAAAAACAATCTACGAAAAGCAATAAATTATATTAGCTCAACACTGCAAAAAAAAACTAAAAAACAACTTGTCATAAATCTGTCTGTATCTTGGAATTGATTAACCCTTTAACACGCGGAGCGACCTAGAGCGACCGAAATTTTTGCTATGTGCATGCTCGCGGAGCGACCACAGCGGCCGGTAATGACGTGGTCTGATCAGAGGCTGCAATGTGGAAATCTATTTATAGCAAATGTGCGAGATTCTCGCACACATGATCGTGATTTCCTGCTGTTTCCGGCGGAGTTTTAACTGCATTTTTAGAGTGTGTGAAACGCACACAGTGAATTTTCAAAGTTTGATTAAAGTTTGAAGCTTGAGAGGCGGAGAATTATGGCATCAGATTCTGCAAAGAAAATGACCCATTTGAAGGATTTTAGGAGGCTGATTTGGTACAGGTTAATGATGGAGAGGAAAATGATTTGACTTTCACTTTGACGATCTTTTTATGTCGGATTTGAATAAAAGAAACGATGAACAATCGGTGCTTTATTATTTGTGGCAGTGATCGTATTGCTGCATGTTGTGCAGTATGCTGACATTCAGATTTTTTTTCTAGTTGCAACACATTGTAAAAATGTATGTGTAACATTTTATTTTAAAGAAAAATATGTGGTTGATTTATTAATAATGATAAGTGGAACATAATTTTGGATGATGCATTTTTAATTAATTTTTTTATGTGCATGGTGTAGCATTTTGACAGAGTTACTTCCCTTGACCTAGGAAATAGAAGCAGGTAAGGCTTAGTCTCCTGTGGGGGTTAGAGGGTTAAAATCTACACAAACTCACCAAGTATTTTTGGATAAGTTCAGAGCCCACAACACGCAAGAATGTCGCGGAGGTCTGGTTTGCCACGGCTTTAGCCAGGAGGGTCTTGCCTGAGAGAAAGAAATTTAAAAAGAAACAAGCATCATATAAAATAATAATACAGCATATCTCCTTTAAAAAAAAAAAACAACTCTTGTCATATTATGGTAATGATTCTTGAATGAGAGAAACTCCAAAAGAAAACAAAAATATATGTGAAAAGGTAACCGCAGAAAGCTTGTCACATAATGGTGATAGGGTTTCTGCATGTGAGAAACTTGGCAAGAAAAAAAAGTTACTACAGTACCAGACTGTAAAAAAAAAAAAAAAAAAAATTGAAAAGAAGGCTCTTTGTAAAATTGGCATGTGATAGCATGCTTCAAACTTTTGAGTCGACCTACTTTGTGTATGCATTGAAGTGTGTGCATGATGGATACGGCACAAAAATAATTTACTTCTGCAATTCACTGCTTTTTTAAACAGCAAAACTTTCCTAATGCATCAAAAACTATAAAAACCTCTAAAGAACACAAACCTGTGCCCGGAGGGCCGTACAGAATCACACCCTTGGGTGGCTTGATTCCCATCTCCTCATAATATTCGGGATGAGTCAGAGGCAACTCTACAGATTCCTGAAACCACAGTACAAATACTATTTTAATGTCATGGCATGTTATAGAATGCAGCCCATACACTCAATATGTAAACTGCCTGAAAATGGACCTTTAAGTGCCAGCATGCTAATGATATTATGTTTAGAGAGATACAATATAGCTGAGCACTTAGCTCTATATTTTCCCCTTCCCCTTCCAATGACTTATTGCAATATGTCTAATCTAATTTTATTTCTTTTACTTGACAGATTTAAAAAAATTACATCTTCATCAATGTTTGTGCAACTGAACTATCAAACGCATTTATTACAATCATGGATCTTAATTTCTTTTACTTGGGTAACTAACAATCTGCAACAAATTTAAAAACAAATTTGTTGATGTTAAAAATCCGACAGTTTCACCTTGATTTCTTGAATCTGGTTGTCAAGACCCCCGATGTCTGCGTAAGTTTCTTGTGGAGCCTTTTCCAGCTTCATCACAGTCACCATAGGGTCTGTGTCATCACCCAGCACTCCTACCACAGCATGGACCTGTGAAACATCATGTTTGCACAATGAGATTCGTCAACAATAAACATGTGGCAAAAAGTGAGGTCAAACAGATGAATTAATAGCTTAGTGGAAACATTCAATTTGACTGTGAAATAGTTCTTTCATGGTAAGAATCATTTCCATAAAATGTGGGACAAGCACACGTGTAAATAATAATTAGGGCATTTATAAGAGTTAATTTGTCTAAAGTTAAATAAGCTTAAAGTGCATGGCCAGGTTCAATACTTCGGAAATAAAGTCAAAGACTACTGTCAGGAAGGACTGTCACGAGCATTACTAAGGCATGCAAAACGGTCTACAATCCAGCAATAAAGTAAAACAAACCTTGTGGTTGAGCAGGACAGAACAACCAGGCTCCAGCTGGTCTTTGTCCACAAAAGAGAGAATTGACACATAGTGTTCACTGCCCACCGACGTAGACACGATGGCATGGTTGTCGTCGATAATCTCCTCCAGGTTACCTACGGACATCGGCGTACCCCTCAACTCGTCCACCTTGGTACGCTCCTCCTGCAATCACAGAAAAGAAAAAAAAACTAGAAGGGCAAAGTCCTTATGACTCAAATGCTCCTTATGGAACTTGCAATACTTAACATGAAAATGACTGCCCAGAAAAAAAACACCAAAATGAAACAGTGGCATTAACCCTATAACATGCGGAGCGACCTAGAGCGACCGAAATTTTTGCTATGTGCATGCTAATAACATGGTCTGTTCAGCGGCTGCCATGTGGAAATCTATAGCAAACGTGCGAGACTCTCGCACACATGATCATAATTTCCTGCGGTTTCCGGCGGAATTTTCACAGCATTTTTCAAGTGTGTAGACCGCACACAGTGAATTTTCAAAGTTTGATTAAAGTTTGAAGTTTGAGAGGCGGAGAATTATGGCCTCAGATTCTTGTAGAATCTGATGACGAAAATGACCCATTTGAAGGATTTCTGGAGTTGATTTGGTGCAGGTGAATGATGCAGAGGAAAGGGATTTGGACTTTTACTTTGACGATCTGTTTCCGTCAGATTTGAATAACAGCAACGATGAATAATTGGTGCTTTATTATTTGTGGCAGTGATCGTATTGCTGCATGTCATACAGTATGCAATGCTGACATTCAGATTTTTTTTCTAGTTGCAACACATTGTAAAAATGTATGTGTAACATTTCATTTTGAAGAAAAATATGTGGTTGATTTATTAATACAGATGAGTGGAACATAATTTTGGGTGGCGCATTTTTAATTAATTTTATTATGTGTATGGTGTAGGATTTTGACGGAGTTACTTGCCTTGACCTAGGACATTGAAGCTGATAAGGTGTCACGACCCACACTCAGTTTGAACTTTATATTGTTGTTTGTAGATAGGTGGTCTTCTCGCAAGTGCCTATGAATCATCGTTTTGTGTGCCTTTGGATAAGCCGGGACAAAAGTAAATGAAAAGTGTGACGTAACTTATTGTCGTAGAAAAGAGGAAATGACGAAAGAGAAAGAAGACAGGTTTTTGGTCGTTACAGGGAGGTCCCAGGAACAGTGAATCTAGGAGCAGTGTGTTGAATCGTTTTTCGTCCCTGCTAATCCTTTATCCGTCAATTGTACGCTTAAGGAAATACGTACGTGATATCCTCACGTAGCGGTGCCCTACGACAAGAACTTGAGTTTTCACCAGAAGTCGATTGAGAACGATGAGGGAGAAAGAGTTCGACCTTGAAACTGGTGCAAGTTCGACAGTTTGTTTTAGTCAATGAAGATCGAGACGACTAGTAGACCTGACCGTTGACCTACCTGTACCAAAAGGAATGCTGCGGATGAAGAGACGTATCAGACCTTAGCCGCATCACCGTATCCACGGGTAGTTGAGTAAGTGTGGACTTGGGTGTTTTCACTGGCTAGTCGGGTGTCTCTTTGTTGTCATTTATTTCTGTGGTCCGTATTTTGTCGTGTCATTGTTGGTTATCATTATGTTGTGGGGCTAAAATATTATGGGGAAGTATTATACTCGAATAAGTGATACCATATTTATTACAATCATTATTCTTCCAAGCATACAACACATTCAAGGTTGCAGTCATTCATTCATACATGCGTTAGATTTACATTTGTGATTGTTACAATACAAGAGTTAGCGATTATTATTATTAAGGAAAATGGTTGAGTTTTCAATTGCATCAGGAAGCATGTATAAATTGTTACTCAAATTCTTAGAAGATTTTGTATGGGTTATGTTGCAGTGTACCTTTCGCTTTTTGCCTTTGGTTTCATCTTCAACTTCGATTTTACCTTCAACTTCAACTTTAACTTCGACTTTGTTTTTGGGTTTACCATCACTTTTCACCGATTGTATTATAATAGACTTTTTGCCAGTGAACTTTTTGCCTTCGCTTCTTCACCATAGACTTTGAAATATTGGATGACCACGGCGGATGCATCTAATCGTAGCAGCTACAGTCCCAGTGACATTCGAGGTGTATGCACTTATCGATTACATCTAGTGCATTGACAATTTTTTAGTTTATTTGCCTACTGTGTTCCCGGGACATATATACATTTCACTCCTGCGTTGAGCGAGTTCATGCTCTAGTGTCTTCGGGACGTTTTTGTTATTATGCAATTTCGTATTGCAAAGGTTTGATCGCAGGAGTGTGATATGTATTTGTAAAACGGGACTTGTGAACTGAAATCGTTATAACAGTAGTAGCAACAAATTTGTAAACAGTGCATAGGTTGTGTGCGAACAATGAGTGAACAGTAGAAAAGGAAAACAAAGAGACTGAACGAGAATACTGTGTAGAACCATTTAATTTATTTAAAACAAAGAACATTTCATTCTGTCGTTTGATTTTATCACCTTTATAAATTTTAGTTATTCAATTACGACTCCATGTTATGTTCATGTGAATAAATTGTTGTTTTATTTTGCCAACGTAATACTTGTCTCTATCTATTCATCCGTTGTTCACGTATGGTTGCATACACTGCTCAGAGTTCCCCTTTATGGTAAGAGAAACGAAGGACCGTAAGGGGGGGCTTTGACATAAGGCTTAGGCTCCTGTGGGGGTTAGAGGGTTAAAATACAAAGTAATACCGACTTTGATCTTTCTATACTTCTGACCTTGAGATGACCTTGACCTCTGGTTCAAATACACTCATGTAATATCAAATAAATTACAGCAAAAGTATATTATGCCAAAAATCACCAACACTGTCAACTCTTTCTTGCAATCTGGTTCTGTTCCCTCCCGTTTCAAGTCCGCCATCGTGCTGCCACTACAGAAGAAATCAAACCTTGATCCAGAAGACTTGAAGAACTACCGCTCTGTCTCAAGACTAAGAACTACCGCCCTGTCTCCAATCTCCCTTTCATATCCAAACTCCTGGAGAAGGTTGTCCTGAAACAGCTCAACTATCATTTCTCTTCAAACAACTTGTTCTGTCCATTCCATTTTGCCTACCGTCCTGACTACTCTACTGAATCAGCTCTTCTTTACATCGTGAACTCTGATTCTGGTAAAATCTCTTTGTTGACCATTATCGATCTCTCAGCCGCTTTTGACACTGTCGATCACTCCATCACCCTGGCCTTCAGCGCCTTGAGAACCCTTTTGGAATTAAAGACCATGACTTAAGCTGGCTCCATTCATATCGTTCTGATCGTTTCCAATCTTTCTGCATCAACAACCACCTTTCTGAACCGTCCAGACTTGTCTTCGGTGGTCCTCAGGGATGAGTTCTAGGCCCTGTTGTATTCACCCTTTACACATCTCCTCTGTCTCAAATCATCCAAAACCATGACACTTTCCACCACTTTTACACAGACGAAAAACAGCTAAAAACAGTGACTTTCCTCAAAACCTTTTATCTGTTCTGACCAAAACTTCTGACTGTTTTGAAATCATTTCTAACTGAATGACAGCCAGCAATGCTCCAGCTCAATGCTAAAAAAACTGAAGTTAAAGCTCACGGGTACCAATCACCACCTATCTTCTTCCCATGTAGACATTGTCATTCTTGGTCAAACCACTATTCCTATGTCATATTCTGTTAAAAAAAACTTTTTTGTGTCATCCTTGACAACGCCCTCCCCAAGTCAGAATTCATCCGCAAAACCTGTCAAACATGCAACGTTCAGCTCCGTAGAATGAGCCTTGTCTGCAAGCATCTGACCACTGATGCTACAGCCAAACTCATTTCCTCTCTTGTTCCGTCACGCTTAGGCTACTGTAACTCTATTCTGGCTGGACTTCCTTCTGCTTCTGTTTATCTGCTCCAACGTGTAAAGAACTCTGCTGCTCATCTGGTTCTCAAACAAACAAAAAAGTGATCATATCACACCCCTCCTACATTCTCTCCACTGGCTTCCTGTTTCTCAGAGAATTACCTATAAAGTGTATTTTCTGTTACAAGTGAGTCCATGGATTAGCCTTTTCCTACCTCACCCAGAACATTCACTTCTACAAGCCATTTAGAAATCTTCGTTCTTCCTCCGACACCCTCATGCTACAAATATCCCGCTACAAACTCTCCTCTGCAGGCTGTCAATCCTTTCCAGTATTTGATCCTTTAAATTGGAGCTCTCTTCCTCTCTCTCTTCGTAGCTCTCCGAACATAGCCACTTCCAAGTCCAACTTAAAAACTCATCTCTATCTTAAAAATGTCTAATCTCATCTCCCATCACCAGCATCATTCCTTCTTTTCTGATGCAGATCACCGCCCTCACACCATACACCACCAGTCCCCTCACTCCTTAGCTGCTCTTCTCCTCACCCTTGTCCTTTATATTTTACTTGTAAATATTATTTTTCATGTTTGTATTACATGTTTGGGACTACATTACATATTTGGGACTACCCAAAACACAACTGCAGAGACTACAACTTGTTCAAAATACTGCAGCAAGGATTGGTCTAAAACAAAAAAGGAATGAGCACATTTCACCTGGACTTCGTTCTCTTCATTGGCTGCCCGTTGAAAAAAGACTGGACTACAAAATCCTGGCACTAGCCTATCAGTGCTTCACGAGCACTGCTCCCACCTACCTCACAGAACTGGTCTCCCCTTACCAACCCAGACGCAAACTTAGATCAGGGACTCAGTGTAGACTTGAAACCCCCAGTGTGCGCACAAGCAACACAACCAAAAAGACTCTTGGAATGCGCTCCTTCAAAAATGCTGCACCCACTCTGTGGAACTCCCTTCCCCTGAGCTTGAAGCAAGCTCCATCCCTGCCAAGCTTCAGGAAAGGACTAAAAACTTACTTGTTTTAATATGGCTGAATCACCGTCCTAGTGCGCATAGAGCATGAACAACTACGTACATGGATTTTTGGCGCCTTACAAGATCACATCAGCATCATTATTATGTCTTTGCATAGTTTATTAGTGTCTAGTTTTTGTTTCACTTCTTTTCGCATAAATTTCGATATTAAGATAGAGTATAAATGTGTGAGAACTGCTCTTTAAACTGATGTAATTAGAAAAAAGCGCTATATAAATACCCTTATTATAATTTTTTTAAGTGACCTTGGAATGACCTTGACCTTCAGTGACCTAGACTTGGGATGACTTTGACCTTCAGTGACCTAGGCTTGGGATGACCTTGACCTTCATGTGACCTCTCATGCATGTCTGATCAAATAACCCAATCTTGTGGCATACTATGGGTTAAATAAACAGTCATTCCACTGTACGATGACATATTTTTGGTATATTTTTGCCAGGCCTAAAATGACCCTGACCTTCAAGATCAACGCAAAAACAAAATGCATATGAAAGATCAATCTCTCATCTCTAAATACAAGTTTGAGCTTGATATCTTTGATAGTCAGACATGAGATTCCGAAAAGTTGAAAAAGTCTGAAATGTTGGCAGGGGTCTGTAGGCCCCCAGTGGGGTCCAGGGGCAACGCCCTTGGTGGGGGTGAGGGGTCGAAGCCCCCTCGAGCTGAAGGTTTTTCAATTATGTGTCGATCATAGTTGGCTTAAAACACAACTTCTATTGAGCTTTTGACATAGAAACTAAAGGGGACATTTTTGTTTACCTTTTATCAGTTGACTGTTGTTAAAACCCACCCACAGTCCACGGATATGGGGATAATTTATGAGAGTCTTAGTTTTTTGGAGCTGGCACTCCTTCTTGCTTATCAGCTTTCCTCTTTATGGCCAGTTCCATTAACCGCTCATTCATTAGTCGTCTGTGGGCCTGACGGGCTAACTTTTCTGCTTCTGCCTGCTTTTGTTTCGCTTTTTGTTTACTGATGTCTTTCTTCTTTTTGGAAAGTGCCACTCGCTTGGCCTCTTTTTCTTCCTGCTGCTTCTGCTGCTGCTGCATATGTTTGGCATGTGATCCTCTAAGCAGCCTGCACAAGTTGGTGTTGACAGGTGTGTGCAACTTTCACTTTCGAAATTGAGTCGCCAACTCGCAACTCCACTTCCTTTTTCCCCTTAGGCAGCACCAACGTTGTTTTAACTGTAGCCTCAAGCCACAAAGGACTCCACTTGTTTTTCAGTCCTTTATCAATCTCCACCGCAAGGGCAAATTCTTCTTTTTTCAACTTTCTGATCATTTTGACATGTGCTTTGCCACTGATCAAAATGGCGTCGATCGGCGAGTCTCGGAAACTATCGGCAATCTTCGACGTGACAAACAGTGGAATTTTCCATATTAGTGAGGCACTGTAAGGGATACAATTATAATCATCGTTTGAAGCTTTGAAGCATCTTTCTCAATCGACCCTTATAGGGCCTCACAAAAGTTTTCTCTTTCCCGGTCAGGGTTACATTCAAACTAAAACTATGCCCGTCTCAGTAATCACTTTCATGCAGTTTTGTCATCGTTGACGCCGTGATTCAGTGGAGTGAATGCCCGCTTGTGTTAATGGTTTTGTCTTCCTTTGAGTTTGAGACTCAGCGATGTCAGCCCTAAATCTTTTAACTCTTACCCCCCCCCCCCCCCCCCCCCCCAAATTTTCTCACCGGATTTGGATCGATCTTAAAAATGACCCTGGCGACCTCTGAAAAATCGGATTTCCGCCAAAAGTCGGAAGAATCTCATGTCTGGATAGTTTAGGGTCAAAGTCAGTTCAAAGTATCTAAACCGCTCCAGTAACCTTGATCTTGGATTGAGGTTGACCAAATGTGCTATGGATGTGTGTCTCATTGCAGATATCTATCATGCATCAAGGAATCATAAGTTCACAATTAATTTTTTTTTAATTGAAATTTTGTGAAAAATTGTCATTTTATGACTAACATACCCAAAAATCTGAGTTTCATAAACAAATTGTTTTCTTCCAGGAACAGCCCACGATTTTCCAGAACACTAATAGGTAATAAAAGTACCTTGTTTTTACATTATGTACATGCTAAAATGTCTTTCTTTGGTAACTGTTGTTTCTAAAGGGACCTATATGTTACAATTGAAATGCGCACGATAGTTCCAATCATTTTATTTTGCAAAGCATGCAATCATGCATGTATTTACCTTTGTTTTGATCTGTTATTAGAAGAAGCTTTGTATATTACTGATCGGTTGATATTGTTGAGAATTTTCTGGAATTACTTGTTTATTATCAATTGAAATTTCTAGATCTGTCTCGTAATAACTAAGCAATGCTTTTAACCTAAAGACTGTTCTATGATGTAAGACAGGGCGTCGTTCCAGTTAAAGAGTTTTATTTTGATTGGGTGTTATTGCATCATGTTGGAATGTTCAAAATTTGTCTCCATTGCAGAAAGGCTACATAAGCAGACATGCCTACCCTCAATTTGAAGTTTCCGTATTAGCTTTTTCAAATTTCAGTATTACTATTACGATTTCCGTATTTACTTTTACTACCTATTGTTTTTGCACTCATCCTTTTTGATATTATGCGAAGAATCCAGTGATAGATTGATTTGCTGCCACAATGTTCTTTTTCTTCTTCAAAGCCTCGTAATTCTTCATATACTGTGGGCCTTCCGCGTGCCGCTTGATGTCGTTCATATCACCGGCGGAGATGCCAACCTGGTTGGCACAAATCGTACTTTTGAGTCAGTGCTGCCGCAAATAACGAAAGGACACTTTTCCGAATACGAGGCAAGAAATGTCTACCCCTTGCGTTTTTTTTTTTGAAGATTCAGATTCACAATCACTTTGCTTAGCCATTCGTTTGAACGCCATGTTTTAAATTCTGTCTCACGAGCACCGATCTTTACTGCGACTGTGCAAAAACGGGTTCGGCAAACTTCCGTGCCTCTACCGGAAACTTCGATGTCACAGGTCTCCACTGCGACTGCGCTTTCCGGCATTAAACCTTCGGAAAAAGGTCATGCGGTGCATTACCACAGCCCAACAATTTTTATTTTCTTTACCATTTTTTAAAATTTCCGTACCGTAAAATAAATATCCGTATTTTCCGTAGCGCTTGCCGAGTTTTTCAAATTTCCGAAAAAATACGGAAATTCCGTATGGGTAGGCATGTCTGCATAAGTGATGCACTGTCTGCTTGAAAAATGATTTTGAGTGATTTTCTGAAAGCAATCTTGTATGCAAATGTGGGTGTTTGCTGAGTAAAGTTGGAAAACTTTATATGACTCCTGCCTTGTTCCACATTATTTATCAATAGCCAATTCAGCCCAGATTCTTGAATCTTCATATGTGTAACTCGAATTCGTTTATCCATGTAACCTGTTCATTTAGCAACAAGGCAGGAGACACCGTATAAAGTTTTACAACTTTATTCAACAAGCACCATCAACTGCATACAAGATCGCTTTCCGAAAATCACTCAAAATCACGTTTCAAGCAGACAGTGCATTACTTATATAGCCTCTCTGCAATCGAGAAAAACTTTGAACATTCCAGCATGATGCAACACCCACCAACCAACCTATCAGAAAATCTTGTTAATCCATTGAATCACTCTTTGTTCAATTTTTTTTAAAAGAACAAAGTCCTCAATTTCTAAAGTAACATAATGGCAACAAAATGCACATAAATCTTTATGAGATTCTCACCTCATGTTTCTCCTCTTGGGGTTTGAGACGCTCTTGGTTCTTGATAAATTCTTCCTCCAAAAGAAGGTAGTCTTTGATTCTCTCTAGCTTCAGAAGCTTCAGGCGACATCGTGTGTGTGGGGTGACTGGAAATTACAATCACATTCACAGTAATGACGTTTTCAAAGGCTTACAAAGCATGGTAAACATAGTACATTTACTAGCAAGCAGAATAATAAGAGGACAACTTCAACAAAACTTTAGCTAGTATGTCTTTAAAACCAAAACGCATAATAATTTCTTTATAGCAAAAATCTGCTTTAGAATGCACTGCACCACTTGAATCATAAGCAAGTGGCTTAAGTATTCACATTCCTTACATCTTGAAATAAATAAATAAAAAGAAATTTAATAAAAAGCAGGGTGGAGAACAACTGAATCAAGAAATCTCTGAAATCCGACCGGGGCCCAGGGGCCAAGCCCCGGTATTCGCCCCCTGGAAGAAAATGAATTTATGCTATTTTGAAAGTAATTTAGGGCCTCTCCTGAAAGCAAAAAGCACAAAGTAAACATGAATAGAAACAACAACAACCCCAAAAAAAGAATGTTTTATGCACATGTCTTTCAAAAAAGTTAAGAATCTTGATTTGTAGGCCTAACAAAGTTTGAGGTCCACCACTGTTACACACAAACTCCACATTTCAAATTTTACTGGGCACACGTTTGTCTATTTTTTAGCTGTAAACAGGCAAGAATTTTTATAATTTTAGAGATATTTAGGGGTACGTTAGTAAAAACACTACATCTTAGGTATTAGTGACTAGTGTATAGATTTAAATGAAATAAAATGCAAAATGAACAGAAATAAATCTCTTTTGATTATCTACCTTTTTAAACTTCTCTTGTCATGTCTTGTTTTTGATTACTCCATGTGTATACAATAAAAAAAGTTTTAAAAAGTCCAAACAAGCCCCCTCCTCTTCTTCACTTTCATGCCGGTCTGAAAGATCGTATGCATGCACACTACTGACACTAATTGTCTAATGTCAGTACCGATCTCTTCCTCCGACTCCAAGTCCATTTCTCTCACTTTAATGTCTGATAAATGGAAGCCTGTAAACTCTTCTTCATCAGTCGAAGAATCCAAACCATCCATTTTAGACACACACACAAGAAAATTTGAAAAAAAAAAATCGAAAAAATGAACGCATCACAGAGAAAACTTGTGGAAATGCAGTCGAATGTTTTCACAACAGAATTTAACCGGAAGTCAATTGCCGGAAGTCTCGCAATCTTTCAAACAACGCGAGAATATAACCACATGGTTGATACGGACGCTTTTGGACGTTTCGCCTGTTTAGACCTTCGGCCGCTTTTGGCCGCTATGCCCAGTATAGGGTATACCTCAGCTTCTCACACTCGGAACTCAATATTTTTTCCTCGGAAATGCAAATGCCTTCCGCGGATTCGCGGAGAATTCTCCACCCTGAAAAAGAGAAGCTTATAGTCCATCTGAAATAAATCAGAATATAATATCAAATTCTGAGTAACACACAATAAATCATTAAATGCCATGCACATGCCATGCCTTATCTTATGCAAATTTAAAGAAGAATTCTGATGTATTTATGTACATCATCAACATTTATATTTATCACCGTTGACTGTTATTCATTCAGGTCATAATGCAAACCAAGAATTTAAGCTGTTGTACGGTAACTTAGTCATCACTCTCACATACCTAATGGCAACTTCATAGCAGCATCTGGTCCTCTGGTCTTCTTCTTCTTCTTGCCGACTCTGGTTGGGATGGGAGGCTCATATTTCCGTTTTTTATCCTTTCCATCAGAAGACTTAAATATTTTACGTTATTCTTCAAGAATGTACATTCATAATATTATTAAGCATTAAAAATTTTACAAATTAAAAACCTTGAAATCAGATACTTAAAAGTCTAAACCATATTTTTAACTCAGGAAATATACAAATTACAATAATATATAATTGATAGTCCTGTGTTTCAGATATATATCAGCTCTCACTTTACATAGCTGCTTGCATACTTAGATAGCCACATTATCATAGCATCAATTCAAAGACACAAACTTCAAGGCACTGATAAGAGGTGCAGAGCTGAGAAGGAAGTTCAGCTGTATAGATAATATTCCATTAAAACAAAATCCCTTAAGATTGTTTGCTCCTGTCTTGGCTGTTACATGAAGAACTAAGGAATAAAAAGTCATGATACAACTTCAAAAATAAAAGATCAAGAAATTAATTATACCTTATCATCAGACTTGTCACCACCCTGGCCACCTGACCCTCCAGACTGCTTCTGGCCCTGTGAGAAAATAATTGTGAATATTTTTTTTTCTCAAAAGTTATGCCCTTATGGTTAATAATAAAATTAATGAAGAGCTCAATACATCAAGCATTATCTGTAAAATACTAAAGACTGCGGAAGCTATATCAGACAACTGCATATATGACTATAAAAGTATAACTATAAGGTTATTATTTTAGAACAGAATTTTCAAGATATTAAAAGGTGAGCATGAACTGATGAAGCCATGATAAAACGTAACAGTTGTCAAAGAAATAAAGCTAACAGCTAGTCTATCGAGAATCATAGGATGCGAAATATACTTTTGGAACAATGTTGATTCTGACTGTAACACTAACAGTAACACTAGTGCCACTAGTGTTACTGTTAGTGTTACAGTCAGAATCAACATTAAGTGCATCGTGATCGTGAATAAGCTTTTTTGACAATGCCAATGGACGTCAATCAATGATTCACAGACTGAAAACAAAACTCACGCAAAAAGAGATCGGTCTAAATGTCTTCTTCTGAAAACGTTATTTGTAAAAACAGTGATGATTTCGTAGTAAATTAAACACATAGAAATTTAAAAATAACATCAAACAACACATAATTATTGATATTTTTCTACCAGAGAGTACACAGATTTCTTACCATGGTCGCAGACAGGAAGTTGAATGTTTTGTGCCGACTTGCGCATGCGATGTACGCTTTTGCCTAATTATCCTATCCTATCCTATCCTATCCTGTCCCATAACCCGAAGGTCGTAGGGGCACCACAGATGATCGCTTAACCAGCATACTCCATCTTTCTCTGTCCTCAGCAGCCCTCATGGCTTCGCTCAGTGTCAAACCAGTCCATTCTCGAATGTTGTCCTCCCACCTCTTTTTCGGTCTCCCCCTTCTTCTACCTCCTTGCACTGTGCCTTGCAGAATGGTCTTTGCAAGGCCTGATGATCTGGTGACGTGGCCATACCATCGGAGTTTCCGTTTCTTCACCACTGTGAGCAGGTCATCGTGTTGTCCAATGGCTTGTGTGATGGTCTGTCGGACTTCAATGTTGGTGATGTGTTGGGTATAGGAAATGCACAGAAGTCTTCTGTAGCACCTCATCTCCATGCTTTGTATTCTTCGTTGGAGATCTGCTGTGAGGGTCCATGCTTCGCAAGCATATAGGAAGATGGAGATGACCAGAGAGCGCAGCAGTCTTACTTTGGAATGTAGACTGATGGTTCTGTCTTTCCAAATGGGCTTCAACCTTGTCAGGGCAGCAGTTGTTTGTGCGATCCTGGAGAGGACTTCCTGTCGAGACCCATTGTCTGACACAATGGCTCCTAAATATTTGAAGCTGTGCACTGTGTTGAGGGATTGGCCTTGTACTTTGATGTCCGTGTTGATGCCATTGGTGTTGTTGGTCATCATTTTGGTCTTCTCTGCACTTATTTCCATTCCATAAGCTCTGGAGGTGGTGTCAAGCCTCTGTACAAGCTGTTCAAGTTCTTGTTCCTCTCCAGCCAATCCATCAATATCATCCGCAAAACGAAGATTGGAGATTGCTCTGCCCCCTATGCTGACTGTGCCTTCGTGATCTGCAAGAGCATCTGACATGATGCGCTCTAGGAAGATGTTGAAGAGTGTTGGAGAGAGTAGGCATCCTTGACGCACACCGATTGTTGTTCTGAACCAGTTCCCGATGACGCTGTTATGGAGGACTGCACTGGTAGCCTTGTCATACAGGCTTTTGATGACTTCTATAATTTTAGGGCTGATGTTGTACACTTTCATGGTTGCCCATAGAGCTGCATGCCAGACTCGGTCAAATGCCTTCTTGAAGTCTATGAACACATGATATAGATGTTGTTGGTGCTGTAGGTATTTCTCACAGATTATTCTGAGGTTGAAAATCTGTTCAGTGGTACTTCGCCCTGCCATGAATCCTGCTTGTTCTTCAGCTATGATTTGTTCAGCTTGTGGTTTCAACCTGTTGAGTATTATTTTCAGGAGGACCTTGCTGGGATGGCTGATGAGGCTGATGGTGCGGTAATTTTCACACTCCTGAAGGTTACCTTTTTTGGGAAGAGTGATGACAAGCGACTGGGTCCATGGTGTAGGCCATTCCCCACTCTGCCAGATCTTGTTACAGATAATGGTGAGAGCATCAGTCATCGCTTCTCCTCCTGCTTGTAGCAGTTCCGCTGGTATGTTGTCCACTCCCGCTGACTTCCCTTTCTTCAGCGATTGCACTGCTGCCTCAACTTCTTCCCGGAGAATTGGGAGGATTTCTTCTTCTTCTCTGCTCTCGGGACATGCTAGAACTGATGGGTCTCCATTTGGTGTATGGTTGTAGAGGTCAGAGCAGTACTCTGTCCATCTGTCCAAGACTTCTTGTTCTTCTGTAAGGCAAATGCCAGACTTGCTTTGGATAGTGGAGACTTTGGGCTGTTTAACACTTGTCAGCCGCTTCACCGTCTGGTAGGCCTTCTTGCTGTTGTTCTTGTTCAGATTGTTCTCTATTTCCTGGCATTGATCTTCTATCCAGTTCTCCTTTGCTGTGCGCATGCCTTTTCGGATGTCATTGTTGATTTTTCGGTAGACATCAGCTCCCTGTGAGGTGTTCTTTTTCTTTTTTAACTCTCTTCGTTTATCACACAGATCCAAAAGTTCAGGTGTGATCCACGGCTTCTTCTTTGGTCGGTGCTTGCCAAGGATCTCAGTTGCGGCATCTGTTACAGCTGAGTTGAAGGTATTGGTCATGGTGTTGACATCTACTTCGCCTGCCCCCAAAATAAGCAGTGGTGCAAATTTCCCTCCAATTGTGGCCTGAAATATTTTTGCCACCTCCGGGTCTTGCAGTTTGTCCAGGTCGAACTTCAGCCTAGTGCACTTTGCTGTATTTACTCTCTTCAAATGGAGCCGGAAAGACATCATCACGAGATCGTGGTCACTTCCAATGTCTGCTCCTGGAAAAGTGCGTGTCCTGCCAATGTTGATGCTTGATCTGAAGCGTTTCTTGACCATGATGTAGTCGATCTGGTTGTGATGTTCCCCGCCGGGACTGTGCCATGTCCATCGTCTGGATTTTTTGTGGAGACCAAGCGTGTTTGCCAGTACCAGATTGTTGTATCTGGCAAACTCCAATAGCCTCAGACCCCTGTCATTTGTCTCGTTGTTGCAGTGGGGTCCGCATGTGTCTCCCCAGTTGTGGTGCGCATCTTGGCCAACCTTGGCATTCCAGTCGCCTTGCACTATGACTATGTCCTTCTTCGGCACTTGGTCAAGGACCGCCTGTATATTTTCATAAAAATCCTCCACTTCGCTGTCTTCATAGTCTGATGTTGGGGCATAGGCCTGGATGATGGTAATGTTGAAAGGGGTTGCTCTCAGACGGATGGTAATGAGTCTACTGGAGACTGGGCGGCAACCCATGACAGTGGCTAGAATGTTCTTGTGGACCAAGAATCCAACGCCGTGTTCGTGCCTGTCATCTCTACCGCTGAAATAGAGCTTGTGGCCTTTGTCAGTCGTTGTTTCACCTAGGCCTTTCCAGCGCAGTTCGCTGATACCTAGAACGTTCCATCGATAGTGGTCCAGCTCGTGGGCCAGTTCTTCTAATTTTCCTTCCGCAGTTAGGGTCCTGACATTCCAGGTTCCTATGACGATGTTGTTTCTCGTGCGGATCTTGCTAATTTGTCCATCAGTAGCATACTTTTCACCTCCGTCCTGGTGGCCAACGGAAGGCGCGGTCCTTGTGTAGCCGGGCGACGACCGATCCGGCATGGAATTAGTGGATAGCCTCATCATGTGTTGTGTCTTGGGCAAAAAAAAGACCTGGCAGGGCCCAATCCTCTCCAGGCTGTTGGCCACAGCCGAAATCCACGAATACAGTGTGGCTCGCCTTGGCCCTGAGCACGTGGTCGTTGAACCTGTAGTAACGTGAGGTTCCTCCGCCCTGGCCGGTGACTTCTGTGTAGAAGACTTTCGCCCAGTGATGCCGTGCTAACATCACCCCTGTTAGTCGCCTCTTACGACACGCCGGGAAACGTTGGGTCTATTCTATTTGCCCGAACCCACAGAGCTCTTCAAAAATAAAGGAAAAGAGAAAGAAAAACAAGAGAAATGAAGAGAGAGAGAGAGAGAGAGAGAGAGAGAGAGAGAGAGAGAGAGAGAGAGAGAGAGAGAGAGAGACAGAGAGAGAGAGAGAGAGAGAGAGAGAGAGAGAGAGAGAGACAGGCAGCCACGCTGATTATGTGTTTAGGGAATGTAGACGAGAGGCCTGCGAATGCGTTCAGTAGCCTTGCCATATTCTTTGAGGTAATTAATACAGAATGATATAACATTGGCGGTGCAAGGCTATCGTGAATACGGATAAATTAAACTCGCGCACTTTTCGATTTTTTCTTTCCTCGTGCTCGTCAGTATGTATTGCGACAGTGGCAGATAGGCTAGTAATAATGCAGAAGCAAAAATCTCTTTTTTCACTTTTATTTTTGGCAAACATCGTTTCAGTTATAGGTAGTAGGCTTTACGGTGAGCAATAAATTAATCACTCATTCACTGCATTTGTCGGCAGATTTTTGGTGGCAAAAATAGTGACGCATTATTAAGCTTTGCTATGGGTCATACCGGTTTCCGTCACGGCCAACCGGTTTGCGTTCGAGTGGGTTTGTTTACTGTGACGTTGTACCGGTTTTGCAAATCCCTAGGACAATCACTGAATTCATGACATTTTAGGAAAAGCTTCAACAACATAAACATACTTGAATTTGAAACTAAATTAAAAATTACAAATACTTTCTCACCTAATTATCGCCCGTGAAAATTGGGTTCCGTTAAAGCGCAGCTGATCAGAAAAACTGAAGTAGCATTATTTAACTCATTGGAGGCGGAACATTTTTACCATGTTTATTCCCTGAAAACGCACTATTTAAGTGTATTTTTGACAATTCAACCGCCTAATATATAAGAGGTAATATAGCATGGCATATTCTTTCAAGAAATAAACAACAGAAAATACACTTATTCACCTTTTGTAAGAAAATAGCACTCAAGTGTTTACACTGTACGCACAAATCCCAAAAGTTTTTATATCCACAATATATTGTACATTCACCCAAAACATGTCAGTTTTGCACTGATAAAAAAATAAAATTCAGAATATGTATCTAAACGTATATGAATGATTCTTGTAGATCAGTGCACATAAAACTGTCATATTACAATTTGTTGCCATTTTAAAATTGAGGTAAAACACGTGCGTCACATGTACTCACGAAAAAAAATCACAGCACACACACTCTCACAATCTCACAGCAAAAATACTCGGTTTTACAGTTAAATACTCAGTTTTTACAGTTATAGGGAGGTAACAAACCAATTAGGAATTGTGTTCAATTGTACTCTCCCTTTAGTGGTTGAGTTGCTAATAACGCACGACGCGCAAACACCTTTTAACACAAATAGTACGTACACATTTGATTCCAGCTGAAATACTAGCATTGATGTATTAGTATTGATACTGCATTCCTTCTTAATAATACTAAACTTTTCAAATTTTGCAAACGCGTTTTAATGATGATGATGAGATCATCAGGACTTGCAAAGACCACCCTGCAAGGCACAGTGCAAGGAGGCAGAGAGAACAACATTCGAGAATGGACTGAGCAAAGCCATGAGGGTTGCTGAGGACAGAGAAACATGGAGTACGCTGGCTAAACGATCATCTGTGATGCCCCAACGACGTTCGAGTTATGGGATAGGATAGGACAGAATAGGATAGGATAGGATAGGATAGGATAGGATAGGAGGAGGAGGAGGAGGAGGAGGAGAAGGAGAATGACAATGATGATGATGATGATGATGATGATGATGATGATGATGATGATGATGATGATGATGATGATGATGATGACGATGATGATAAAGATTATTATTAGTTGCAGCTGCAGCTGTAGCAGAAACAACAGCAGCAGCAAATAGCAGCAGCAGCAGCAGCAGCGACGGTAGTAGTAGTAGTAGTAGTAGTAGTAGTAGTAGTAGTAGTAGTAGTAGTAGTAGTAGTAGTAGTAGTAGTAGTAGTAGTAGTTGTTGTTGTTGTTGTGTGGCCTATTTAAATATTAGTAAGTCGAGAGCCTTATCTGTTACAGGGTAAATTAAGTCGTTAATTCACGCACAAACTTATATGATGCATTTGTTAAAATATTGACGTTAAAAAACAAGCCGAACTCGGATGAAGAATTAGAGTCACGTGAACTGTTCTATTACTATTTAGTCAGCAGAAAACTAGAGTGATACACACGACGATCCTTTAATTGATTTTAATGTGGTCTTGAAAAAAAGATGGCCTTATATTACATCAGCCATGTTTTAATTACGTTCTAAATATAATTATTATTTACGTCCCATGTACGCTCAGGTGTCTGGGGACTTTAATTTATCGAACGAACGAATAAACGAGTGATAGCCTACACTGCGGCGGTCACACAAGGTTCGCTCACACCTGCTCATAGGAGGCTTTCAGATCCCAGCCGCTACTGCTTCGGAATGCCGAGGTGAGCCTTCGCTTGGCGATAGAGAAGATCGCTGTGGGCCTAGGAGTCCTCGGATTGCCGTTGCTACTGCGGACTGGGGAGATATCGAGAAAATACTCCACCTCTTTTTTTTTTCTTTTTTTTTTTTTTTTTTTTTGAGTAAATTTACGTCCCCGGACACATTAAGCGTATAGGGGACGGGTGAAACACCACTTATGATACTCCACCTCAACTTTCAAACTCCATTTTCTCTTCCTTTGGGGCTCCTTGGACTGAGTGCCGGCGGCGGATCGTCGCAAGGCGTCGTGCCGCTTTGCTGCTGGTTGCTCTAAATAATTAACCCCTGGCTGCCTCACCCTTTCACATTTAAAAGGCGGCGCTGGCGTTCTCCTTCAACCTCTACTACCTCGCACATCCTACTGGTCCATCGCCACATCTCCTACGAGTCTTCACCGAGACGAATCCCTCTCCGCCTTTTGCGCGGATGCATTTACAGTTCCTGATGTTCCATGGGAACCTTCGAACGCCATCTAATTAAATCTACAAAACTTCGTATTCACCCCCCCCCTCTTCCTCCCTCTCCGCCCTCTATATACTCAGGACTGGTGTCCGGGGACATTAATCTAAACAACAAGCAAACAGTGATCTCAAAATAGAATTCTATCCCTCCGAGAAGGATTAGGCAATAGCGTGACAGGTGCGTGTGGCAGAGTTGTTGTTGGCGCATTGAACAGTAATGCAAACGTACGTACTGTGTTCATACAACAGTTATCGCGGATAAAACAACTCTAGGATTCATCTGCTGGTCAGTGATTCTTGTGTTTAATTAGTGTCTCGATCTTATGTATGTGCATGTGTGGAGTGTGTGAATGTGTGTGTGTGTATGTAAAGAATATATAGGTACTGGAGAAAAAAAGTTAGCAAATACATTATTTTAAATGCATAGTAGTACTATTACTTTAGTACCAGTAGAACTATTAGTGTGCCGGCCGCTGCCTCGAAGTAACAGCAGAGCAAAATTTATTTATTGCCTATGCAGAGAGCAAATATAATCATTTAATTAATATAATAAGCTTTGACTATGTAATAGAATGAATGCATTTTTTTAAGGTGTTGAAAAGCTTGCAGGTGGATATATGCAAAGTGATCGATTTATCTGTGTATGCATGAGTAGGCTATGCAAACAGTGACAGGTAGACTAAGACTGAAGATGGGTTACATTCCGATCAATGATCAAGTCAGCCTCCTCCTTCCCTCCTTCCCTCCACCACATCCACCTGTCTCTCCACCGCTATCACAAAATAATAATCTCCATTTTGTTCTCGATTTTTATGCATATGCTGCATGGTATGCTGATTACAACAGCAACAATTAAATCACTGATCGAGTAGACCTGTTTTGTCCAAGTAATTTTATTTCACAAACACGCATTCACGCAAACACACACAATTTTAACATTATATATATTTGTTTGTTTGTTTGTTTTGTTTTGTTTTTATTTTTTTTAAATCCACTGCTTTTCACTATCTGGGTTAGCAAAAAATAACACTCTTTGAATGGTATAGCCCAAACAAAAATGTAAAATGTCTTCAAATCATTGTTCGGTGTGAACAACCTTAATGAGATCGGAGAAACTGAAAGAACCTGTTATCGCGTATCTTTGCTGGGGGCGTTTTAATTATATAGCTGTTAGTAACACTACTTTTCCTTGGTGTTACATAGTCAACAAACATACATCCTCACTCATTCCCTCGACTTCTGCAGTCGTCTGGGGGACCTGAGGGCAGGTCAGAGGAAGCTGACGTTCTTCGACGCCTGTGTCCTGTTGGCTGCTATTGATAAGAGGTCTGGCATGGTTATATGCCCGTTCACCCTTTGTTGTCGGTCAGCTCTTTTTCTGCTGCCCTGAGCGTCTACGACCATCTTCGACGGTGCTGTGCATGGTTCGTGAACAGGCTTCACACATAGTAATTGGGTTTGTGCTCCTTGTAGACTATGCGATGCAGCTTCCTCGGATTCTTAATTGGTTTCAGAAATCTGAATTCTCCCTTCCTTTCAGTATCTGCAAGCAGTGTCCGACAGGTCTTGCACCCATGCATCAAGATGGAGACCACAAGTGATCGACGTGTACAGCTTGAACTTGATAGGGAAAATGATGCTGCACTTCTTCCATATCCTGTTGAGTTTTGAAGATGTTCACATAGGAATTGGCGTTCCACAAGACTACTGCTGCTACGACAACTATTACTGCTAATATTACTACTACTTCTATCACTACGACTCCTATCTACACGTTGAACGAGAGTCTGTCACTTGTCAGTTTGTAATACATTTTTTTAATGGTGTGAGTACAGAACTGAGCTATTTGCTATAGGGTGTTCTGGTTTTGTTTACAGACGGAAGTTTTCACTATTATGTCAATTTGGTTGTAGTAGTATTGTCACTACCAGCTGTTGCCAAATGCGATATACACAGGAAAGCTAGCGAAGATTATTCGGAAAATCGGTATGGTATAGGTCTAGCTATATACATGGCACCAGCTTGTTTGCTAGTCAGACAGAGAATATAGTAAATTCTCTGATTAACCCTTCAGTCAACCTCTGGTTTGACCTTTCCGTTTTGTATTTATGACGGAATCCACATTAATCGTTATTTGTTGGGTGGTCAGCAACAGGATTAATTAAACCGACTTACTGCGTTGTTTTGAAAAACTCCCTATGTAGGTCTACAGACTGTTTACGGCCTTAGTAAATCGCTATCTGTTTCACAGTCGAGTTTTGTGTGATTGAGTGTTTGTGGTAAGATAAGCAACTACATGTGTTGATCACCAAATTTTTATTCGCACTGAAGTCTAATATATTGTTCACCAAAGTTTTTATTAGCACCGAAGTCTAATATATTGTTCACCAAAGTTCTTATTAACACCGAAGTCTAATATATTGTTCACCAAAGTTCTTATTAGCACCGAAGTCTAATATATTGTCCGCAAAGTTCTTATTAGCACCAAAATCTAATATATTGTCCAGCAAAGTTCTTAGACACCAAAGTCTAATATATTGTTCAACAAGGTTTTCATTGGCACCGAAGTCTATATATTGTTCACCAAAGTTTTTTTTAGCACCAAAGTCTAATATATTGTTCGTCAAAGTTCTTATTAGCACCGAAGTCTAGTATATAATTGTTCAGCAAATTTTTTATTGGCGCCGGAGTCTAATATTAAGAGCACCAAAGTCTTATATTGGCTTATAATCTAAACACACTTCGCATTTTTCTTTTGCTGATGTGATGACTCATACAAATTCCCATAGGACTATAATAATATACCTATATACTAGCTGGGCTTTTATTCAAATATTTGACTTTTCTGTGTGTGCTGTGACTGTGATATAGGTAGGCCTACATGTGCACTAGATGGCAGCATATTGTTATCTGGTACTGACCTCGGGAACATGCATATGTTCCCACAGGCCTATGTTCTTTAGCCCTCAGTGTAGGCCTATGTTCAACCACAGCAGGTCTATGTTCTCTCAGCTAGGTTTATGGCTTCTCATGCCGTTGTTCCCCCTAGGTCTATATTCCTCCACATGTACTGGTGACATTTCTAGGAAACAAAGGCCTTGAGAACATAGACCTGGGGGAACAAGGACCTGTGGGAACATATAGACGTAAGGGTAGGGGAAGGGAATAAATGCCTGGGCATTGACCAGAGGGAAAAGAGCTGAAAAACCTTGAGGGAACATAGACCCGGAGGAACTTAGGACTTACAATTTAGGGAGCATAGTCCTGGGGTAGCATAATATATACCTGGGAGAATATCGAGCTGAATCCATGTTCTTCATAATTGCAATAATTGATCTCATGTGCAGTGATCATCGAAACTTGTGAAACCAACAGCACATATAGGCCTATCGAAAGAAGAAACCTCTTCGAAAAACTAATAATCTCCGAACTAGATGGAGGAACCATCCGAACACGAAGCGGAGAAACAAGAGTAGTAGCATAAGTATCCATCACAGACGGGATGTAAACTGCATATTATTTATTTACTTAGCATGCCAGTCTAGTCCCGTCCTATGAAGTGAGCAGACATATATCAAATTTGCATATTTATAAATTTAACGGCAACCACAAGAGCAGACCTACCTGGCCTAATTCAGATAGTGAACATTAAAACCTTCGTAGTCAACGACTTAAAGTTTGTCTGAGATCGAGATCAAAATTGCGAGGGAAAAAAGTATAATTCAAGTTAAGAGATGAATTTTTGCCAATAGAGCTTATAGTATAATATTCAAACCTTTTTTTTTTTTTTTTTTTTTTTTTTTTTTGGTGTGTGTGTGTGTGTGTGTCCAATATTTGCGAAATTTGAATCTAAAGTTTTGTGCGAACGTTCAGCGTTCAAAGCTCGTCTGCTGTCATGTGGATAACAGAAAATGGCTTATCTCCCATAGAATACAGGCACAGGTGCACACAAACAAACACGTACAGCGGAGAGTGACGAACAAACCCCAATGCGTTGCAGGGAAAATATATTTGTGCTTGTAGTTTGAATGTCGTTCAGTGACGGCATTAAGGGCCCTGCTAGCGAAGCCCCGTGACGTTATCAGGGGGCCCATAAAGACTTTTTCAACTGCTTACAGGCCCATTAAAGAGCTTTCACATCAACAATATAGATTAATACACTAAAAAAAAAAAAAAAAAAAAAAAAAAAAGAGATCATACTATAGAGTGTAAAGGTTTGGGGAAGAAGACCTCGGACTCACTTTAAATTTAGCGTTTCTGTTCGAATTTCCAGAAATTGTGAAATCAGTCACCGCGAAGTGAAATCGACCAGGAATACACTATACCCTATATGCAGTTGTGATATAATTTTCAACTGAATATTCAAGATAATTTAATTTATTTTAGAAGTCAACAGAGCGTTGAAGAGCCAAGTAGCCTAAAACTATAGCCTAAGCAGTCGCCATGACCCAGTCTGATGGAGAGAAGACGCACCTGACTCCAACACCAAAACCGCAGAAAGATCCTGAACGCCACAAAGGCAAAGGATGTTTTCTCCGGCACATCACCATGATCTCCAGGCTCACTGGCATTGCTGTTCTAGCAGGTCAGTCAGTTGCACAGGCGCTCGTTTCTGGACACGCGAAAAGGGAGACGCGTTATAGGCGCTCGCGTGTCCAGATACGAGCATCTGCGGTCAGTTGGGTAGTTGGTCGATCAGTTGTTAATTTGTTGTTTGGTCGCTCATTGGTTGGTGTTCACAAACGTCTCCATTCCTCCATTCAGTTAAATATGTTTTTACGGTTACTTGGTGGTTGTTTGGTTGGTTGGTTTGTAATCAGTTGGTTGGTTAGTTGTTTGGACGGTCGGTTGGTTTTCTAACGGCTTGGTCAGTCAAGCTGATTGGTTGGATTTGGGGCGGTAAGTTGAGTGGTTAATTATTTGGTCAGTGTTGTTAATGTGACCCTATCAGTCTCGTCGACACGGTTTATATAGCTGGAGCCTCTGGCTTGAGATTGATTTTAGTATCAGCCTTGAGCAGCTCTTGAGCTAGAAAAGCGCTATATAAAAAAGGTTAAATAAATATATAAATCAAATAAAAGCTGCAATTGGGCGCCTCAAGCGGGACTGAGATCCTATATCGACCAGCGCCTTGAGCAGCTCTTGAGCTGGATAAACGCTATATGAGAACGATGCAATAAATATATGAAATATACGAACTATATAGGTCTATAGCTCACCATACGTTTTGAGCAACGGACCACCGATCGAGCCATCCCTGCCATAAATCCATAATCATATATTTTAAAATGGGTATTTATTTTATTTATTTGAATTATGTATCAATATTAGCGATTTAAGCTGTCATCACTGATCAATGTAAGAATTGAAACACGAAATGGACAAACAAATTAAATGTATGGCATTTCTTTTCAGTGTTGTGGTCAGCCACGGTGACAACGCTAAAGGGTCAATTTAATGTACCGCTCTACGTAGGTTACTATTTGCTGTGAGTATCCTTAAAGACATTATTACATTAAGAGGAGGGGGAGTGGGTAGGAGTAGTAATTAGTCTAATAGGAGGAGAAAAAAAAAGAAGGGAAAACTGCGGCGACTTCCTGTTGTTCTTGCCGCACGAATGACACAGTGGGTCATTTGAAATACTGACATTTCTTGGGTTAGTTATTAGTTTTTTTTTTTTTTTTTTTTTTTTTTTTTTTTAGTTATTAGTTATTCATTGCTTACATGGTCCAGCGGACTGCAAAGAGCCGAATCAGGACCACATGTGGAAGTGGGCTGAGGGTTGGATGAGGCAGGGAGTGAAGAGGGGAGAGGGAATACATAGACTCACATTGCTGCATGCATGTTCGTCCAGAGCAAAGGAATTCAATACATATAAGCTAGCTTCATTACAAAATTGTAGACCTACCGTTTAATGTTAAGGAGTTCTAAAACGCACTGTAGAGATGTTGGCGGGAGGGAGGTGGCCTCATGTGCGAACGTGGAGAAAAAAGTGAAAGAAATCAGGGAGAGAGAGAGAGAGAGAGAGAGAGAGAGAGAGAGAGAGAGAGAGAGAGAGAGAGAGAGAGAGACAGAGACAGAGAGAGAGAGAGAGAGAGAGAGAGACAGAGACAGAGACAGAGAGATACAACATACAAACAGAGGCAAATGAGGAGCACGTGTGAAATGTTGCAATGTCATCAACTGAAAAACTGATGTTATCGCTGTTTATTTTCCGATACAGAGCGGCGAGCATTTTAATAACGTTTTTCGAATCTACCTGGATTTTGGACAAGCTGGCATGTTGCATGTAAGTATGAAGAACTTTCCTATAGTATCCAATATCAATCCAAACGAAGATTACATTACATTACATGATTATTGCTTTAGGTCCAGCGGACTCTTCCGAGCCAAATCAGGACCGGTTCCAAACGAAGATAGGAGCAGCCTAATTAGGCCATGTATTTTGTCTACATTAGTCACAGACGAATGATGAAACAGGCGGTCTATCTCTCTGAATAGCGTCCCTCTCTCTGCGAACAAGAATATAATAATAATAAGTATGTAGACAACAATATATTCCGCTCACATCCTGATACGAGCGCCTGTGGATGAGGAGTTCTTCACAGAGAACTGAGTAGCCTATAGTATCCCATAGTCTAATTAGGCACCTTTCACGTTTCTGTTCATTCTACTTCTAGCCATTTTACAAATAATTAGACTGCGAGATGAGTAATAATAGTATGATGATGATGATGATGATGACGATGAAGATGATGATGATGATGATGATGATGATGATGATGATGATGATGATGATGATGATGATGATGATGATGATGATGATGATGTCCACTTGTAAAGTGCCAGACTCCATGCTGCCCCAGCATGCTCGGTGCGCTAAAAAATAAAGTAAATAATAACAACACAAATAATAAGGTGCCACAGAGAAACTGAATTATTGCATAAACAAAACGGTCTTTAGCTGGGTTTTTTAAAAGTGTTTTTGAGCTGCATCCCCTCACGTGCAGAGGTAGTATATTCCACAAAAGTCGTGGAGCACATTCAAATGATCTTACTCCGAAAGTTTTTTCATTAGGTACCCGCAGCAAGGATTTGTTGGCAGATCGGAGACCCCGAGAGGAAATGTGCTGCTGAACAAGCTCACGTAAATAACTTGGTGCACTCCTTTCCACGCAGCAGTAGACAAGTAAAAAGAGTTTATGCTCAGAGCGCTTTTGAACAGGCAAATAATGGAGATCCCTTAGAACGGATGTGATGTGGTCATGCTTCTTAGTCTTGGTGACAATAAGGCCTGCGGTGTTCTGGTCCTTCTGCACTCTTTGAAGCTGACACAGAGGAATGCCCCAAAGGCAGCTATTGCAGAAGTCCAGTCTGGATTGATTCAATGTTACAACAACTGCATTAGCTGTCTCCCTGTTGAGATGTGGTCTAAGCTGACCTAAAGACCCGAGATGGCAGTAGCATGTCATAACCACGAAATTGATGTCAGAAGTCATTGAAAGTGAACTGTCAACAATAAGCCCAAGATTCCGAACTGTGTCTGATAAACCTATTTCAGAGGCCCCCACTTGGACGGATTCAATGGCAACTTTGCGAAGACTGGCACCAGAGCCACAGAGAATTACCTCGTTTTTTTCATCATTCATTTTCAGTCTGTTTTGATTCATCCAAGGCTTTATATTCTGGCAGCCTCTACAGACTGTATTGCAGCTGCAGCTGCAGCTTACGACACAAGCCGTAGTTCTCAATAACCTTGCCTAGTGGACCTGTATACATGGAGAACAGGATTGTGCCCAAAGTGGATCCTTGTGGAACAACACAAGTCACATGAGAGGCCTGAGAGAAAGAACAGCCAATTTGAACTCACTGGGTTCTATCGCTGAGATAAGAGTGGAATCACTATAGAGCAGTCCCAGAGTACACCAGACATAAGCCAGTACCAGTCAACATAGCTTAAGACAGTCAGTAAACACAAGTAGGCCTACCACACAGTTTCAAAGATAAAAACTTAGCAATTTCAGAAAATGTCTGCACAATTTTACATAACAATGTTTGGAAAGTCAATTACACAAAAGGCACCATAAAAATAAGAAAAGAGACACAAATAATAATAAGAAAAGAAACAAATTCAATGAGCAGATGAAATCTCGCTGCTACTAGCGCGTTGCGTAGAAGGAAGACAAGAAGATGTCCGGGAATAAACATGATATATAACTTTCCTATTTTTAGGCCTACTTTAAAGAAATTGTAGAGCAATGCCAAATTGAAGTAGATGCCTACTGTGGCGACTAGCTTATATTACGAAAACAAAAAAAAAATTAAAAAGGTTTCCATAGTGTCTTGGGAACTGCAAACAAATTCCCAAATTCAGATATTAAATTTGATGTAATAAGCATCAGAGAATGAAAACTTCAAAAGCTTGAGAAGAAAATAAAAGAAGCATATTTTGAATCTTTTAAGATTTGTGTTGCCACGACCATACATGTTGTCTGAGATTGTACGCTGAAGCTCACGCCATATTTTGGCTATGTAGGACGCACAGGCGCTCGTATCTGGACACGATTATCGATAGCGTCCTCTCTATAAAACGCGCACTATTAGATACGAGCGCATGTGTGAGGGCGTATAATATGCCTAAGTAGGCTCGCGACTTTATTATAGGTAATTTGGGAAAATAAGGTCATATCATATGTTTGTTTCTGTTGATCGCACAGACGTGAGGGATGCTGCTGTCGATTGTGGGTCATCATTTTGTGGGTGGATGGCTGGGTAAAGACCATCATCTACAGCGCTCTCTCTATCCCGCTCTTTATTCAAGGCACTGAAGGCCTCATACATATCGCCAGTGGTAAGTCTGCTTATCACATTAATAGACAACCTATAGCGATAAAACAAAGGCGGCAAAGACAAAAACAACAGAAATAAAATTTACCGACTGCCCAGAGACAATGAACGAAACAAGCTAGCTGCTGCGTGAAGGCCAAAGACTGACTTAAGCAAAGTAAAAGGATTTTTAGTTCCAGAGTTGTAAAGCTCGGCAAATACTTGTTTAGGCTTTGGTAAAAACAAATTTTTTTTTAAATTTCTAATGTAAAAATAAGAAGACAAACGACGAAAGAACACGCAAGTGGTTCAGGAATAGTGTTGCATCATCATCATCATCATCATCATCATCATCATCATCATCATCATCATCATCATCATCATCATCATCATCATCATCATCATCATCATCATCATCATCATCATCATTATCATCATTATAATGGAAACTTTTTTTGTTTTCTGAATTTAAAGTTCCATACCGTGACAACTAAATCTTTTAATGTTTTATTTCAACATTCAGTTTAAAGTAGGCTATATACCTAGTAGTAGTATTTAGTAGTAACAGTTCAACTTAACTTTAAAGCGAGGTCAAGGAGAAGACCTGCTGTAGTGGCAACAGGTGTATGGAGAAAAACATGTCAGCATTACTAGCAATACATACAATACAATACAAGGTTATTGCTTTAGGTCCAGCGGACTAAAATCAACGTCGGGTATGAGTCATAAAGAACATAATTTTACACATTCAGTCGATAGTATGACGGCCTACTAGAGCCAAAAGCGAGAGTTACCATTATCACGAGTTAAATAATTGAAATTAACACGTGTTCTGCGTAATTTACTGAGATACCGGTAATTCAATGTGTTAATTACTAATTATCAGTATTCCACCTGAAATCATACAAATATGATGAGATATGTACAAACATCATAGGAAAATTACAATTATCAAGGGATAATTACAATTATTATTGAAAAATTTCAAATATCTTCGCGTGATCATGTTTAATTTTCAGTTTTGGCTCTAGCAATCCGTCTGGACATGGGCCAATACAGAAAATGGTAATTTTCACTTGATAATTACAATTTTTAAATATGTCGTTAATATGTGTAATTATCTCAAGATTATTATAATTATCAGGTTTTGGCGCTAGTAGGCCGTCATAATGTGAATTACACAGAACACGTGTTAATTACTATTATCACTGATACCTGTAAATGCATGCATGGCGTTAGTAAGCCGCCTTAGTCAGAATTATGCATGATCACGTAAAAATAGCAATTATGAAGTGCAAAATTGCAATTATTATGTGATGATTACAATTTTCGGTTTTGGCACATGTCCAGGCGGATTGCTAGAGCCAAAACTGAAAATTAAACATGAATACTCGAAGAATAATTTTTCAATTATAATTATCCCTTGATAATTGTAATTATCCCATGATATTTGTAATTATCTCATGATATTTGTTATTCTCAGGTTTGGGCGCTAGTAGGTCGTCATACGATATGATAGGGTTAAAGGTAACATTACTACAATCATACTGAGTACTGCAATTTTCAGGGTTTTGTCTTCTGATCCTGGCCATTTTATACCTGGTAAAGTCTGTCTCAAACCTCCGACGAAAGGACCACGAACCCATTCCCGGGGACACCCTTCCCGAACCTGTTCCCGCAGCTCCCGTGGTGGTGACGCTGGAGACTTCTACTCAAAGTGACGTCACTGCCGTCAGCATGGAACACACCAACGTGTCTACACAGACCACCAAGCACCCTAGGAACCCCTTTGAAGACGCAGATATCATTGACTTGGACGAGGAGGCTGTGATTGCGGATGGAAGCGCTCATTCAAAAGACACTCGCGACCATTCTCAACAAGTTACCGAGCAAAAGAAAGATCAAAATGAACAGTGATCTAGCTGATAAAGTATGACTTTATAAAAAAAAATAATTTTAACTTTATTGGGGGCCGTCATATGGAATGAAATAAGAAAAGTGTTGCAAACCTTTGTGGTTATAATTGATTTTTTTTAAATTTTAAACTTGGTTATGAATCATACTGTGCCACGCGGGTGAAATTCCGGTCACTTTCTCAGTGAAAACACAAATGCAGCAGTGTTGTGCCACACAAATAGGACCTGCCAAATCCTCAAAATTCAATTCTACACCTAATTCCTACCCCCATGCTAATGCGTTGAAAAAAAAATCACTACAGCTTGATTGATGCTTAGCAGAGGCTTTTTTTAAATTAAAGTTTTTGTATTTAATCGTTTTTATATAGCGTTTTTTAAGCTCCAGAGATGCTCAAGGTACTGGCCGATAGAGGATCCAACTCAAACCGCCCGAGGCCACATGCAACCTTTGGCTTTTAGGATTTTTTTAAATAAAAGTTTTTGTATTTAATCGTTTTTATATAGCGCTTTTCCAGCTCCAGAGCTGCTCAAGGTACTGGCCGATAGAGGATCCAACTCAAACCGCCCGAGGCTACATGCAACCTTTGGGTGCATAGTCTGACGCTCAGACAACTCAGCACAATCCTGGGCGTCCGGGTATGAGGGAGAAGAAGCAAAAATTAATGCTTGTTGGGTGTATTTGTGTAGTTGGCACTAACCCTCTAGGACATGAGCCTCAGGATCTTTAAAGTCCATGCAATGGAATGCATGAGTGCACAGACTAAACTTCAGTTTATACTCTCATCCAAAAGAGTAGGGGCGCAGTTATCCAGTTGTTGTTGTTTTTTTTTTTTCCACTTTAGGTTGTCAACCAGCTTTAAATCTTGGCGTTGAAAGTATTAACCGTTTTCGTCACTGAGGTACACCATTGAGCCAACGGTGTCTCACGGTCATATTATTATTTTTGTTTGTTTCGGCACTTAAGTCCGTTGTCCGTCGGGTTCCAACTACTTTTGTACAGGCTGCAATGTTATCACATTTAATTGTGTTGCCGTAGTATCTGAGCCAACTGCGCCTTCAATAATGGTATTGGATGCAGTCAATATACAAATGTCAAAAGTTAACATTTAATTTTTTCCCATCTTCCTAATAGCGATCTCACTGCCTTTACACCACATGTCTGAGTAATAGATGTGTTTGCTGTGTGTGTGTGTGAAACTGGGTGATCCATGTGAGCGTGTATGTTGGTACAGATGGCAGTGCTTTGAGCCTGATTGGTTAGTTAGTTATTCATTGCTTACAGGGTCCAGCGGACCAGTGCCGAATCAGGACCACAAAATCAGGACCATAAATGAATGAATGAATTAATAATTTATAAAGCGAGTAAATATCTCCACACCGACGGGCAGGATCGCAGCGCTGGTGGGAGGGAGGTTATATAAACACCCCCCCCCTCCCACATCCACACATATTTTCCTGTCCTCAGCAACCCTGATTGTTTCGTTCAGTGTCAAACCAATCCATTCTCGAATGTTGTCCTCCCACCTCTTTTCCTGTCTCCCTCTTCTGCTGCCTCCTTGCACCGTGCCTTGCAGGATGGTTTTTCCAAGGCCTGATGCTCTGCTGACGTGGCCATACCATCGGAGTTTCCGTTTCTTCACCACTGTGAGCATATCATCATGTTGTCCAATGGCTTGTTAGAGTTCGTTGTTGGTGATGTGCTGGGTACAGGAAATGCCCAGAAGTCTTCTGTAACACCTCATCTCCATGCTTTGTATTCTTCGTTGTAGATCTGATGTGAGGGGCCATGTTTCGCAAGCGTATAGGAAGATGGAGATGACAAGGGAGCGCAGCAACCTTACCTTGGAATGTAGACTGACGGTCCTGTCTTTCCAAATGGGCTTCAACCTTGTCAGGGCAGCAGTTGTTTGTGCGATCCTGGAGTGTACTTCCTGACGGAACCCATATTGTCTGATGCAATGGCTTCTACATACTTGAAGCTATGCACTGTGTTGAGGGATTGGCCTTGGATGTCCATGTTGATGTCTTTGGTGTTGTTGGTCATCAATTTGGTCTTCTCTGCACTTATTTCCATCCTATCCTATCCTATCCCGTAACTCGGAGGTCGTAGGGGCACCACAGATGATCGTTTAACCAATGTACTCCATCTTTCCCTGTCCTCAGCAACCCTGATTGTTTCGCTCAGTGTCAAACGAGTCCATTCTCGAATGTTGTCCTCCCACCTCTTTTTCGGTCTCCCTCTTCTTCTACCTCCTTGCACTGTGCCTTGCAGGATAGTCTTTGCAAGACCTGATGATCTGGTGACGTGGCCATACCATCGGAGTTTAATTTTTTTCACCACTGTGAGCAGGTCATTGTGTTGTCCAAATGGTGTGATGGTCTGTCGGACTTCGTCGTTGGTTATGTGCTGGGTATAGGAAATGCCCAGAAGTCTTCTGTAGCACCTCATCTCCAAGCTTTGTATTCTTCGTTGTAGATCTGCTGTGAGGGTCCATGTTTCACAAGCGTATAGGAAGATGGAGATGACAAGAGAGCGCAGCAGTCTTACCTTGGAATGTAGACTGATGGTCCTGTCTTTCCAAATTGGCTTCAACCTCGCCAGGGCAGCAGTTGTTTGTGCGAGGTTGAAGCCAATTTGGAAAGACAGGACCATCATGTTGAAGGTGCTGTAGGTATTTCTCGCAGATTATTCTGAGGTTGAAAATCTGTTCAGTGGTACTTCGCCCTGCCCTGAATCCTGCTTGTTCTTCAGCTATGATTTGTTCAGCTTGGGATTTCAACCTGTGGAGTATTATTTTCAGGAGGACCTTGCTGGGATGGCTGATGTGGCTGATGGTGCGGTAATTTTCACACTCCTGAAGGTTACTGTTTTTGGGAAGAGTAATGAAAAGCGACTGGTCCATGGTGTAGGCCACTTCCCACTCTGCTGGATCTTGTTACACATAATGGTGAGGGCGTCAATCATCGCTTCCGCTCGGGCTTGCAGCAATTCTGCGGGTATGTTGTCCACTCCCGCTGACTTAATTCCTCTTCTTTAGTGATTGCACTGTGGCCTCAACTTCTTCTCGGAGAATTGGGAGGGTTTCTTCCTCTTCTCTGTTTCAGCCGGTCATTTTACAATAAAGGCATCCCACGCAGCGAACGCTGATGCTATACTCTTATTTATTGAAACACCATTTACAAAAACAAAAATTGACTTATAAAATATAAACAAAACGCATTCATATAAAATGCCTTCATTGCTAAATAATAATAACATAGGAAGCCCTAGTGACCATTTGGCAGAAAGCGTCCAATATTCCCAAGCTGACCCAACAGACCCCATACACAAATGAGGAGCTTTGGAAGAGTTTTCAAGAAGAAAAAAAAAGGTCACTAGTCTAGCGAAGAAGATAGTATATTAGATTGATAGAACAGAGTATGAATGAGAAAGAACAAAGGAAAAAGACAGCGACAGCGGGAATTAAAAGCATTACATTTTCAGAAAATGGGGATACTATTTATACAGAAACCCCCGGCACACAAACGGGGTCCCTGATTGGTATTGTGTGGAAACTTGTGTATATAGCGCCTAGTATTATTGAAGCCCAGACAACTGAGCAGTCTTGGGCGACCGGATATGAGGGAGAATGGACTTAGTTCTTGCTTGGTGTATTTGTGTAGCTGGCACTGATCAGTCTGATGCATGAGTGTCAGGATCTTTAAAGTCTGTGCGATAGAATGTGTACATGCACAGACTAGACCTCGGTAAGTATACTTTCATCCAAAGGAGTATGAGGCATGACTGTAAGATGGTCAGTGCTCATATCCAGTTTAAATGTTTGTGGGGACTGGGATTCAAGCTCATAGTCATACCCTGTGGAACATGAGCTCGACTATCTACCAACTAAACAGAATGGATGTGTAATTAATGGAATAAAAACTGCCAACTTGACTGCTGTTTTTCAATTATTAATTACAAGTCAGCTTGTAGTTTTAGTTTTTAGAGGGGGGGTTCATACACCCTCTGCACTATGAGTATAACTAAAAGGTTATGGCAAGGTACATCTTAACTGACAATTTCTTTACTTTATTATCTTTTTATTTTTTTTAACTATTACATTATATTTTAAATTGTTCAACTAAATGTTTAGTATGACTATTTAGTGGTAATTTTAGTCTGTGATTTTGGAGAGTGTAGAGACTTCTCCATAATATTAATACAAACTAAATTATTATTAACCTACTATTAATCCAGTGTCATAATTAACATTCCTTTCTTGTCCATTGAGCCAGTTATCACACTGAATTAAGGAGGATGTGCCTTTACATTCATTAAAACCATCATTTTTTATAATTTTCTTTACAACTCTTAGCTGGCATTTTAATGAGTTTCATTAAAAAAATTATTATTGTTATTGCCAATATGTATACTGACAGCAACTGAGATTTGAAAAAATCCATTTTTGTTGTGATGAAAAGTGTAGTTATATTAATGGTGTAAGAAAATAAAATCAGTTGGAGATTCTCGTTTTTATTACTACTAGAAAATACTTAACCCATTCTGAATCTCACTCTGTGCCTGACAATGTCAGTGCGACTGATGCTCTCTTCAGTATATTTGTGCCTAGTTTAGTTCCCCAAACTACCTACATACCTACCCACCTACCTATCTATCCATCCCACCTCTGTAGCTCACCCAGGTTCGAATCCTGTGGTGGACAAGATAAATATTGGCCACTTTCCTTGTCCATCTTAGTAGTGTGATTGCTCTGAGGGTTCAGTGTTGATTTAGTTACCTACCCCTCTTTCCCTGGGATGGTTATCCCAGTCTGCCATATCACCAATGGTGGGTGTAGACGTTAAACTTCAATGTTCATTCATACATTCATTTCCCTTGGGCTGAGAGCCTAGCCTAAATAAACCTTTGATTCATCTATCTACCTAATAATAATTAGTCTAATTTAATTAAATCAACCTATCTATCTAATCTATCTATCTAATCTATCTTATCTAACCGGTCTATCAATCCATCCATCCATCCATCCATCTAATGAAGAAAGCTTGCACATTCTCTCAGTACATTCCTCAACAATGAGACATTCCAGTTTCAAAGAAAAATATTCTATAGCTCATGTTTTATACAAGTTTGTCATACCCATTAGAGTTGAAAGAGTTCTGACAATCTGCACTAAAAAATAAATATTCATGTGTTTAGCAAAATGTTAATATAAGAACAAAGAAAACAACATTGTAATAATTCTGTTAAGGCAGGTTGATGTAAGACAGAATGCTGGATTCTTCTTGCAACGTTTTGGAGTGGTCAATCTATACGATTGTTTAGATTAATCTATGCGACTGTTGTTGTGTTTTTAAATCAGATTCTAACAAATTTTAGCTGGCATTGGAACAACTGTTTTGCAATCCAAAGTGCAAAATAATAATAATAGTAATGCATTATGTTCAATAAAATGGTAAACTATGTATGATTGTCCTTTCTTATGGTCTTGATTTCAGCTTTTCATAATTATGTAAACATTAATTGACCCTCTTATGACATTATCTTATCTAAATGTGTTTGCTTTTTGTGTACCAGTACACACAGGAGCACACACGCACATGCACACCGCATTATATCTGTCAATTGAATTTCAAGGGGTTTATGTGTCCTTGATAGCAGTAGTAGACCGAAGCTTTGGAAAATGCTTGCCGAGACAGGAAGAGAATAGTTTTAAAGGGATGAAGTACACAAGTTTCATGTCCAATAATGAATGTGATGTTTGTTTGTATGTAGATTATAGTCACACGACACTTTCGCATATAGGTGACTACTGGACCGATTTATACTGACACCAGCGGGCCAGTTGTTGGTAAAGGGGAAAATAATATGATCACACGTTGACCAATCCGGGATTCGAACCAGCGACCTTTCGGTTACTAGCAAGACGCTCTTACCAACTGAGCTACCCGGCCCCTCAAATGAATGTGAGCAAAAAAGTTCGAATTTATTCATAATTCAATCCCTCTCTTGACACTGAACACTGGCAACCATTTGGAACATTAAGCGGAAAATAACAACAAAACCTGCAAAATTCTGCAGATCTAATGCCCCTATTAGCAGAAGATAACGAAAATCTACTTGCTACCTGCTAGTTTTATGACATTATACTACATTGTTCTTACTTTGTTGATGGCTAATTTGCATGTTCTACTTTATTACACCTCTAAATGTATAACATTGTACGAATCTTATATTACCAACATATCACCACAATTCAAATGACTCATCACCACTTCCACGCCATCACCCTAGGCACCACACCAATCCAAGCCCAACACAAATCTTTGGCCACATTTATGGATTATAAAAAGCAGCTAGCTGGCATACAAAATTTGTTTTCAATAACTACACTAACAAAAGCAAATCCTAATAATGTATAAAAATGTGCCAAACCTATCCTCCATTTTCACACTACTGACTAATTTGCTTAAAATTTCTCTATAAAGAACAGCAAAATCCAAACCTAAGGAAACATTTTGGGAAAAAAAAGTAGGCAAGTTTTCACATGGAAGATGGTAGACAAGGCTACAGTATTTATAAAATTGAACAATAAAACATTGACAATCACATAAAACATTAAACAAAAATAGACAGGCAACAACTTTTATCAAAACATCAAGCAAGAAAGCTAAAATATTTCATCAAACAACAAATGTAAAAAAATTGCACTTTAAAGTCTGAATCATTCAAACTGCGACCCTGCAAACACTTTTTAATAAATAAATTCAGAAGAAGAAAAAAGGTAGGCAAAATTCTATTAGAAAAATAATTAATAAATACAATAACATGCATACATAAATGACTCAAACAAATACAAATAACTTTCTTTAACGATTAAAATGTGTATGAAAGTCCCAGCACAAAATAATACGATATAATGATTTTGAATGTCAAACAACTTACGTTTAAAAAAACAACTTCAAATGTCTTCAGTTTGTGTTTCAAAGCAATATTTTTATGAATAAGCAGTCACAGTCAAAACCCATCATGTGCTATGTCTACACTTCAATCCATTCATGTTTCACATATCAGCTTTCCATTTCCAACTAAGCCTTTTCCATCCTTGGATTTACAAGTTCACCAGCTGATTTCACATCCTCAGCATCTGATTGTGAGGTTGCGGCATCTGTATCAACATCTACATCATCTGGTTTAGCAGTACTAGCATCCGCAGTATCCGTTTCAACAGCTTCAGTCCTCGGTTCATGCTCATCTCGGCACGGTTCCTTTGCAAGATTGAGTGTCATGAGCAGTTCTGTAAAATCGGTGAGGTCATAGGCAAAGTCTGGCTCCAGCCCTGCCTCGCCCATGCGCCGTTTTGCTTCTCCCAATAGCTTCAGATTATCGTTCAGAGGAGCCAACTTGAACTGTAACTTTTTCACGTCCTGTATGAGAGAGAGAGAGAGACAGAGATAGACAGAGAAAGAGACAGAGAAAAGCGGTTCATAAATATGTTCAACAGATCACAATAAATCAATCCCTCTATCAGTCATTCAGCTAGTTTGCATTCATAAAGTCTTTATAAGAACACACTAAATAAAATCAATAAACATATACAAGTCTTAACACAAAAACATACTGTAGAAAATACCGTAACAATGTCTTACTATAAAACTTTCACAACCAAAAAACAACACAAATTTAGCCCAAAAACATTAAAACTGGAATCACTCTGTCAAGTACCCCAACAAACAAATAATTTTTCACCCCTAACAACAATTAGTGTGCTTGTATTTTACATTGTAATAACTGGCATTACAGGGTACAAGATCAAAAATTCACAAGACAGAAAGACCCCACAGTCTATTAGGCAACAGCAGGTTATTATCCTGAGGCAACGTTCCATAATGATAGGGCCTCTGCTAGACCACTTAAAATAAAATTGTAGGTGGACTAAGCAACAAAAGTTAGATTTCACTACAAGAAAGAAAGAACTGGAACGATACTTGCCAAGCTCCGCAGCCACTGACCAAGGCCAGGTGACATTTCACCAAGCAGCCGAGGCATCTGTGATGGATGTTCGTGAATAGTGCGGTATGCTGTTCTCTTTCCAGCCATTATTAGCATCTGACGAGCCAACTTCTCCTGGTCCGTCACAAACCCATGAGCCTGAGGATGATTGAAACACACATTTTGAGGACAATATATATACTCCTTTCTCATGTGACACTGACATTGTAATGCCCTGAAGAAGGTTATTAAAAACCCAAAATTTGGCAATTCAAATTGAGTGGATAACATGTTGTCGTTTTAAAAGTGTTTTATGTTATGCATGTATGTATATATCTATCTATATCTCTCTATATATATCTATATATATATATATAGATATAGATATATTATATACACATATATTATCAACATCCTTGCTATTATAGTGTCATCTTGAAAAAGCATAACAATAGAACACAGACTAAACAGTTAACAGCATGAAGTAACATGGACATGCAGAAATTGGAAATGTGTGTTGTTATTATGAAATGATTATTATAGTAAGCAGTTTTGGAAGGAATGTAAAAATTAAAAAAAACTTCCAAACACTCACAAAACGGGCTAAGTCATCATGCCCATAGTTGTACAGCTCCATGACATAATGACGTCTAATAAACTCCTCGCCAGTGCCCATTTCTTTAGCCAAGTTTATGCACATCCGCGGCCAATACAGGTTAAACACGCTCGGCCGCTTCCCATAGAAGCGTGCAGGGAAGGGATCTCCAAGTTCCTCAATAGCAAGAGTAATGATACTGGCCAGAAACTGAAAATACATGAAACACACAGCAATCTCATAACAAGCATTGTACTCCACTTTAATTTAAACTTTTTGTCCATGTTCTAAAACGCTTGTGCTGCACACAGGAATTTCTAAAGATTTCCGCACAGTTGGCTGTTAAGATAATCCTACAGAGGAGTATAAATTATTGTGAATGGGCTCTATGCACAAAGGCGTGGCAGTCACGTGCTGCGGGAATAACACAGCGTGCTCGAGTTTGAAAATGGTGAAGTACTGTGCTGCGTTTAGATGCTCTAACTCCGACGTAAACCTTTATGCAAAGAAAAGAACATTTCCTTTCATCGATTTCTACTGAAAGATGAAATATTGATGAACTCTAAACTGAATGTCAGTGACAAATCGCTCTTTAAAAAAAGCCTGTCCCCTGATAATAATTTGTCTGTAATCATTATTGCACAAATGTGTTATGTTCAAAACATCACAATATCCCAAAATGTCGGTAAATTAAAAAATTTTAAGCAGCATTGGAGTACACGCGAGCGAGCTAAAAGAAGCCATGACCGCTTTGTTATTCCCGCGCCACGTGACCATGCCGCCGACTTGTGCATAGAGCCCATTGCAATCAAGAAGAAGAAAATCACCAGGGCTCATTTTCATGTAGTACACAGCATATAGAAGAAATTCCCCAGGGCTATGCATAGAAGGCCAATAGCCTATGGACATCCATGACATCATATTATACAATATGATATGACATGATATAACATATAACATGATATAATATAACATGACATGATATGATATGATATATGATATAACATATGATATGATATAACATATGATATGATATGACATGACATGACATGACATGATATAATATGATATGATATGATATGATATGATATGATATGATATGATATGATATGATATGATATGATATGATATATGATATGATATAATATGATATGATATGATATATGATATGATATGATCTGATATTCAATAATGGTACTGGACGCAGTCAATATAAAAATTTCACACAAAAAAATTCTATTTTATTTCCCCTCTACCAATAGCGATCTTCTTGCCTTTACACCACTTGTTTGAGTGATGGAGGTATTTTTGTTATGTGTGTGTGTGTGTGTGTGAGGTTGGATGAGACAGGTGAGTGTGTATGTTGGTACAGATCGCCGGGCTCAGATCGACGATATATCGTCGATTTCAGTATTCTGTTTCGTTCCGGTTTTTTCGCAGTCCAATCCAAGTTTTATTTTAACCAAAGAGAGATAACTCTTTCTACTTTCGTTCTCAATCGACACGTGCGTGGTTTCTTCAAACTGATTCGTTTTTAGAGTGTTTTTTGTGCATTTTACTAAGCATTGTGATGGGCACAATCGACAGTGTGTCAAACTCTGCTAATAATCAATATAATTTCAAACTGTAAAGTGTATTTTGATCCTAAATAAATTTTCTTTCTGGTGTGTGAAGCTGATTCAGTGATTGGAATTATTCCTCCAGATTTTTTTTATCACTGTGGTATGTAGAAATATTTTTATTTTATTTTATCATTTCAAAAAGATCAACATGCTTTCAAAACACATATTTCAATAACATAATCAAATTAACATTTTTGTGTTTTTTTTTCTTATTCTTCACTCTTTTACCTTTAATTTGATATGAAATATGTCTATTTAACAACTATTATTGAAAGAACAGTAGCTTAAATGCCTAAGGTACTGAACTTTCTTTCCGGTGCCAGAGAAATGTCTGGCACAAACGTGGAAACATGCCTGGCAGGGAAAGAGTTAAGTCTGATTGATTTTGGGAAAGGCGCGTATATAGCATCCAGTTTTATTATTATTATTATATGATATATGATAAGATATGATATATGCAGAGGTGCCAACCCCCTAATCTTCTTGTCAGTATTTCCGTACCCGTTTGTCAGTATTTTTTACCACTTGTCAGTATTTTTTTTCTCGCAAAACCCAGCATATGACATTATTATAACGACAGGCTTACCTCTGAAATAGCAGGCTATTTTCAGTCCTCTAAAATCACCATGAAAATCAGTTTGTTGAACACCACACTTGTTTTACATAAAATGAATGATACTGATAGTCTTTCCAATAAAAGCAATGTCAGCAACAAAACAGTTCTATTGTTTCAAGGACTTAGCAGTTGCCTTTTTCAGAAGTGTTGGAGAGAGTTTTGTTTTGTAGCAGTCAATATTTGAATTTCTTGATTTCAACTGCAGCATGGCATTCAGTGTCTTACTTCCTATAGTCCCTCTAAAGTCAGTTTTATTTTTTCTAACAAGAGAAAAGACCCTTTCACATGAACAGTTGGACACAGGGATCAGTAGAATCCTCAGTATGATCTTGGACAGTAAGTAAGCTTTGTATCTAGCAGATGCAACATGCCTGGCAACATCGTCAAAGCCACCATGACTTATAAAAAAATAGAAGCCGCAGACAGTACAGTGTGCGTAATTTGTTGACAGTTTTGACGCAATGATGCATGGATGTGCTTCTGTGTATGAATGCAGAAAATCTTGCAGTCGTCTAGTTGCAGGCTTTGTTTTCTTTGAGGAGGAATTGGCTTCGTCAACAGACTTAGCAGCTTTTCTTTTTCTGGGTATACCACGTCCTGCCATTTTCACGATTTTGAAACTCTCTGAAAGGCGGTGAAGACTATTATGGAGGGAACTCGTACAGATCTATTTTTAGACTAGGGTTAGGGTAGCGGACAAATGGATCACGTGTTTGATTCAGGTCTAGCGGTTGGGTAAGAACCACGTGCGTGCTTGATTCAGCTTTCATCACGTGATTGATTAGGGTATACAGTCATGAATAGAAACGCATGTCGGAAAATACCGCAGGCACACAGCGACGTTCAGTGAGTGCATGAGTACTATTCTGAGACCAGAAGTCGGTACAGAAGCACCGATGGCAAAGTTAAACGATCAGCAACTTCTCCTCTGTATTCTTATAAAAGCTACAGTATTTCCGTATTTAATTCACTTCGCCGGAATTAAATACAGTCAATCCGTACTGGTTGGCACCTCTGTATATGATATGATATTATATAATATAATATGATATATGATATGATATATAATATGATATCATATAACAAAACCTTACAAAATCTTTATTTTTAAACCTGTCCTGTGTTTTTTGATAAACGGGTGGGTGTATGCCTCAAGAAGGAACAGTAAAATATGCGAACAAAACAGCAATACAGAGCACTTCATCCATTAAAATGCTTGTAGCTCTGTGAAGCCAAGATCTTCCCAACCTTAACTTCAATAGGCTGAAGAAGGCAGCATGATGCTGCTGAAGTACAGTGATCGAAGTAAACAAAATAGAGTCTGAGTCTAAAAATACCTACTCACAATAAGATCTTACTATTATATTTAACTCATTCTATCCCAGCTGTGAAAAGTGAACACTTTACATCTAGCCCATGCTGTGCAGAGGCCTTTTCCTAGAATTCACTAGTACTGCATACAAAACATGTACAACTTTGGAACTACCACACATTTTTTAATAAAATTTGGAGTTTGTTTTCTTTCTAGAATGAATTATTAGAATATTAATATATATTGTAGTTCATAACCAGCTCTACAACTTCTCTGGCAAAGTAAATTCGTTTAGAACTTGCCATCGTTGAAAAAATGTTGATCTAAATTGAAGCAGAATCAGTGAACCACAGGCGTGTGTTTGTTCGTTGGAAATAGAAAATGGGTTCAATGCATCTAAGTCAGCTGTGTGCAGATTAGAACTGAATAAGGACGTATTCAATGGCACCACCTTCACAGTGCAGATAAATCTGTGCTCCGTCAGTTATGACTAGGCTGTTCTGTATGGATTTATCCACACTGGGGATAGAATGAGTGGTTTAGAACATCATTAAAAAAAATTTAAAAAGGTGAAAAATAGTACAGCATTAAATAAAATTATATAGTTAGCCAAGATCTTACCACTTGTCTTTCCTTGTCCAACCCTTCGTCAACCTCCTGGCTAGGCAAGAGAGGGTGAGAGTGGAGGTCTTTGAAAAATGCAGCTTTCCCCTGTGGACACAACCAAGCACACATGATTTCCAATACAAACATACCCTAGAGTAATTGATCGCATGCTTTAAAAACAACAAACAAACAGAAATATCATTGGTAACGGAAACACTATTTTAACAGCCTTTGCTCGCTCAGCTCCAGTGCAACCAAACATACCAATTTTATTATCATTTCTGATGATTGTTGTCATTGCTGATGATAATGGCACCTTGTTTGTAACAGGTACACAAGAAATTGTTATTACACTCTATTTCTTTCTGGAATAGAAAATGGTCGTGAATCAAACTTAAAACCTCTTTAAGCTTATTTCAATGAGAAATGAGCATTTTTGGTGAGTGCAGTACTACTATTAGAAGAAGAAAAGACAGAGTTATAGGGCTGAAGGCCACAGGAAGTATAACTCCCCAGACTAAAAAGGTTCCTTATAAATGAATTTCGACAAAAGCTTCTTCAGGGGTTAATCATCATCATCATCATCATCATCATCATCATCATCATCATCATCATCATCATCATCATCATCATCATCAATAAATTAATCAATCAATCAATCAATCAATAAAATCATCATCATCATCACATACATGTCAAGCTCTTGGAGCTTCTGACCATAATTTTTGGCACGAGAGACCATAATTTTCTATCGAAAACCATAAGAAATGCGTAAAACAGTAAACACGCAGATACAAATAAAAGAAACAAAACAATAATAATAATTTTAGCAAACATATGCAAATTCACCTGCATTTTTTTAAATAACACTGTACCATACAAACAAGCAACTTAATAAGATTTTAAAAAAAAATTCTTTCATAACTGTGCTTTATTCACTGCAGAAAATAAAAAAAACACCCCTCTCCCTCCCCCCCTCCAAATAAAAAAAATAAAAATGAATACGCGCTTTTTTCGCTGGTGGTTTCGCCATTTTTAATAAGCTGAATGAACGGAAACCTTTCATCCAAGACGGAAACAGTGTATAGAAATGCTATGGGCATGCACAAGGACCGTACTTCCTCCGAGATCATGATCGCGAGCGAGTGTGACTCAGAATTGTTCTCTACTCTAGGCTGTATTTCGGATTAAAATAAAATAAAAATTTGGGATTAAACAAAAAAGGGTTGGGAAAAAGAAAAAATATGTAAAATGTTCATCTTACGCCGTAAGGTGAAAAAAAAAAAGAAAATGTGTAAGAATTACGGAAAAAACGTAAAACTTGACATGTATGTCATCATCATCACCATCATCATCCTTGTTGCTGTAGGAAATGTTGTCGTTGCTGTGGATGCTTTGAAAAAACCATCAACTCACCCTTCTGTCAAAGAGGGAGAGGACCTTGACCGACTTCATGTTGAAATGCATGATGGCACACATGAGAAGAGCCAGCTGCCAGTGCAGACGCACCAGTCCGTAGTTTGTGCTCTTGGCATCCACGGCCAGCTCACACAGAGATGCAGGACCACGCATCTGCAGCCAGTTGTGCTCTGTGTTGAAGACTGGCACCTCGTTGACTTCACAGTTGGCCTGAAAGAAATGGGGCTAGCGTGGTAAACCTGTTTGTTTCCTGGTTCAACCCCCATCCCTTTAATAGCCGATACACACATTGATACACAATGAAGAAGCTTAAAATATATTTATTGAAGATGGCGTTTTAAATGTTGTTCTACTGCTTACCACAGAAAGTAGAATATACCACCACACTCTGAAAAGGACAATTGGAAGACATGACTGATTCTGCACTTTTGGGATGAAAGATTCTTTTTTTTTTCAAACTCACCTTTTTTTGCTGAAAGATTTGGTTTTTAAAAAATGTCTTTTTTGATGAAAGATTTTTTTTTCTTAATACTGCCCTGAATGTTGTGGCAGTTTAATCACACGTCCAAGAAATGTTCTGCAAACGGCAAACATACAAATTCTCTTTGTATCTTCTTTCTCACTGTAAAAATATGAAGCCCAAAACATTTTTAAAAATTGTACAAGTATGGAATCAATAGATCATGAAGGAAAATATAAAATTAAAATGAACTAGAAAAGCAAAGCCCATATGACTCACATGCTCCTTATGGAATTTGCAATCTTTAAAATAAAAATGAGTGCCCACAGAAAACAAAATGAAACGATAGCATTAAAATGCAATGTAATACTGACTTTGATCTTTCTATGTTCTTGACCTTGAGATGACCTTGACCTCTGGCTCCCAATACAAATGTAATACCAAAAAAAAACAACAACAGAAAAGTTATATTATGCCAAAAAAACAGTGACCTTGGGATGAACTTGACCATCAAAAGATCTTGACCTTCATGTGACCTCTCATGCTCATGTATGATCAAATAAACAGCCATTCCTCTGTCTGATGACATATTTTAAAAAAATGTTTTTACAAGGCCTAAAATAACGACCTTCAAAATCAACATAAAACTGGAACAAATATGAAAAATCTATCTATCTTCTCTAAATATAACATGTTTGGACTTTATATCTCTCACATTTTAAGGTCAAGGTCACTTCAAAGTACCTATACAAACCGACTTTGGAAAGCTCCAGTAACCTTGATGTAGTAAGATTGACCAAATTTGCACAGTATGTGTCTCATTGATATCTTTCATGCATCAAAGAATCATAAGTTCAATATTAATAACCTAGAGAAAAAGAGTGAAATTTTGTGAAAAATTGTCATTTTTTAAACTAACATTTCATGACCCTGTGACCTTGACCTTGAAGTGAAGTCATTCATTCACTGATCATTTTTGAGGTCTAGTGGGTATATATACCATCTTGCCAAATTTGGTTGTGATAGTTAAAATAGGCTCCAAGTACTTAGCCACTTCAAAGTTTTTGCACAGACAGCGAACTGTGGACAGACAGACGGACTATTTAGGACTCATCTTGCAGATTTGCAAAAATCTTGAATTTTTTTTTGGTTGTGGTTTAGTACATAGACACATTGCTATGCATGCGAGTCAAAAATGTATCATGTATTCCATGCAATATGTAATTCTGAAAGGCTTTTCAGCATGCTTCAAGACAATAAATGCCCAGAACTAAAAATCATGCCGAAACTCCAAAAGACCTGTAGAGAAAAGCGGAAAGGAGAGAGGAGAGGGAGGAGAGGGGCAAGATTGTACACACTCAAACAAAACAAAGCAAAACTCATATACTGTACCAATTCACAGGTGTAAAAAAAAAAAACAAAAAAAAACAAATGCATGATTAAAGTATATAAATAAATGTAATTTTAAAAAAAGAAGTTGGTGAACACTGAGTGCATAATTTAAAAAAATATATTTAAAAAAAAAATAAATGTATGCCAAAATAAAATTTGAAATTGTTGGAAATGGACTGAAGTCCCAAGTGAACTGAAGAGAATGATGGGGAGTGGGGTGGGGGAGGGGGGCAAAGAACATAGCAAGAAAAGAGAACCAATCCATGACCAAAAGATAAACTATGAAATGATATGAAACTAAGTGGAGAAAGGCGAAGAAAGCTAATAAAGTTTGGACAAAATAATACAAGCCTGAAACAAAGTAATGTGTAACTCTCCTACCAACAGGATCTAGGCTTCATCCACAACCAATCAGAAGACAAAATGTATTAAGTAATCTATCACTAAACGTAAAAGTTTGTACAAATACAAAACTAGAAAAAGAAATAGACTGCAAGGTCATATAATGCATCTACCACAAAATCAAAGTTTGTGCAACACACACATAAAAAAGAAGAAATAATGTTACAATTATAAATAACCAAAATGTTGTGTTCTTAGTTAGTGTTTCTGTGTGATTAAATATACTATATAATTTATTTTTGTTGCGGAGGGCAGTGGTAGATAAGAAGTGGGCAAGTGTGGGTGGGGGGAAAAGGGCAGTACAGCAGGAGATTTATGTTTTAAAGTTTTCTGAAAACGTGTCATAAAAGTCGGTGTTTTACACAATCTCCCATAACCGACATATTTGTGCGCTGCTGATTTGTTAACTTTACAGCATTTTTTAAATCGTTATTTCCACAATTTTTGCTGTTGCTCAATCCTTCATAGCATATTCTTGTAAGTATTGTAGGATTCTTTGGTCAAAAGGAGCATTTGTTACGGAGAGAGGAGAACACCACAGTACGTGACACTGCAAATAGCATGCAGGTAACAAACCTGACAGCCTATTTCCTGTTGAAAATAAGAGTCGCATTTCCAGTTTCAAAATAAAATAAATCAGAATATTTAATAGTTCCCCCAATATTGTCTCTATAAAGCATGACTTGTGACAAGTTATAAAATAGGAAATGCATTTCTAATTTCAATATAAAATGAAATCATATTCAGTATCAGAATCCTTTACACATCCCCCGCCCCCTCCCATCCTTTTGCCCTCCCTTGAAAAAAATCATCTACCCCAATCCCCAAAATCATCTACCAGAAAATTAAATTTTGTGTGATTTGTATAACATGTTATAAAATAAAACTGCATTTGAAAAACTAACTAAAGTTACTTTTGATAAAAATTAAATATGAGAAAAACATTGCCAAATTCTAAAATGCTCAACAAAAAAGTCTGCATGTAATTGAATATTAAACACTATGGATATTTATTACGTTTATTGAAAATCAATTACCTCATAATTAAAAAGGAAAGAAAATGGATAATCTAGTATCTAACTACTGCGAACACTGAAAAGCAATCATAAAGAATGTCAGCAACATATTCTCCCACTCCCATGCTTTCCATTTTCCCAACTGCCACCAATAAACTTACAAACAAAACCAACTTGAAGTTAAGCAGCGCTATTAAAAATAATGAAATTCCATTACCCAAGGCAACATAACCAAAGGAGTGAGTAATAGAAAAAAAAAGGCATTCTATTTCTATACTGTTAAGGAAAGTAAGCCAAATCGAAGGAAATGGCTGAGAGGACTACATAATATGGTATGTTTCGCTCACAACAGGTCAAGAACACAGCCACAAGAAAGCTACCTGATGATTGAACTATTGAAATGCATTTGAAATAAAACTGTTCTAACCTCCATAATGATATTCAGCAAATCCGCAACGCAGCGACAAAATGCTGTCAGGCTTTTATCGCTCATGTTCACCTCCTGCGACCAAAAAAGAAACAATAAAATGTTTGTAAAATATTTTTAAAAATGAAAGCAGAAGAAAGAAACAGTACAGAAAACAAGTTGCCTTTTAACAACTGAAGAACCATTTTAGCAAAATAATGTATTGAGAACATTTTTCAGTGGGCTATGTGTTATCTTCTTTTCTTCCTTCTATTTGATCTTCTAAAGACTGATTGATTGATTGATTGATTGATTGTTGCTTTAGGTCCAGCGGACTCTTCCGAGCCAAATCAGGACCGGACAACCCCTGATCCGCATAAAAGATCTGCTGAAACAACCATAGTGGGAAAATTGAATGCCCCCCACCGGCCAGTCACTTTACAATAAAGACATCCCACGCAGGGGACGGCTGAGGCTTTACCCCAACTACTCGAACCCCCAGTTACAAAAACAAAATAGAATACAAACATCATTATAAATTATCAACAAAACATATACATATAAAATGCCTATATTGCCAAATAATAACATCATAGGAAGCCCTAGTGACCACCCGGCAGAAAGCGTCCAACACTCCCAAGCTGATCCAACAGACCTCATACACAAACAAGGAGTCTTGTCCAGGAAGAGTTTTCAAGAAAAAAGGTAGGTCATTGATCTAGCAAAGAAGAAGATAGTATAGCAGAGTGATAGGACAGAGCAGGAATGGGAAAGAGTAAATGAGGAAGACAGCGACAGTGGGAATTTAAAGCACTAAATTTCCAGAAAGTGGGGATACTATTTATACTGAAACACCCGGCACCCCAACAGGGGTATCTTCTAAAGAAAAAAAAGAAGGAAAATGGTAGGAGTACAGACTAATGTTCCTATCCTATCCTATCCCATAACTCGAAAGTCGTTGGGGCATCGTAGATGATCGTTTAACCAGCATAGTCCATCTTTCTCTGTCCTCAGCAAACCTCATGGCTTTGCTCAGTGTCGAGCCAGTCCATTCTTGAATGTTGTCGTCCCACCTCTTTTTCTGTCTCCCTCTTCTTCTGCCTCCTTGCAGACTAATGTTAGCAAACATTAACCTCACATTCTAATTTTAATGGACCCTTTCTGCACAAGAAAATTTGGTCCTGTGGGCAGCAAAACTAGATCATTAGGTTTCATTGAAGAAAATGACTACTGGAGAGTTGAAACAAGGGAGACAAATAGTGTGTATGCAAAGCATCACCAATGAATGTTAACAGCCTAACATAACAATATAATGTTTCACCTTGCGACAAAGCCTGTCTTTTGGCGCTTTTCCAACCTGTGGAAACAGAAATTCATGGTCAATTAATAATTAGTGTACATAATCATGCATTAATATACTCATCAAAGCAAGCAAGTGCACACACATGCATGCACTCACGCACACTCATGCATACACTCTGATATTTTCAATGATTCATAACAAAACAAAGTAATGATAATAGACTACTTCAAGAATAATAACGGGTCAATCCAGGTTTTCCTCAAGAAGCGTCTTTTAAGAAGTTAAAAATAGCCCAACCCAGGGGTTTACTGTTCTTATCGTTTCATAATTATTGAAATAAATAAGAGAACAATATTTTATCATCAAGGCTCTTACCTTTTCCATAAGCTGAGCAGCTGCTGACATTCTCTTGGTTACGAACATATGCCACAGCATACTGGAGACACCTGCAGAAGCAACAGAATCACAGCAATAATAACACATGCACTTTTAAAACAGAATAACAGATACTATAATAAACTGGCATACACAGAATAACAGCAAGAACAACAAACTTGTTTAAACATAATAACAACAACAACGTGTTCTTTTCAGAACAGAGGAAGGAAAAATGCCTTGCTCAGGCAGACTCAGGAAGAAGGACGGGAAAAGTATTAAAGAGTCCCATATAACATAACATATGGTATGCATGATGGACAAAAATGGTTTGCAGTTGCAAAACATCAACCACACATGCATACACTGATAAAATGCTACAATCTTTCATTCCAGTCAAATGAAGAGCTTTTAAATTTAGTTCCTCTTGCAGAGATAGTAAACCTTCATAAAGCTGTCAATCATAAACATAGGATGGATGCACGGCGTGAATGAGTCGGTGCTGAAATGTCAAGAAATTTCAAATAAAATCAAACCAACACCAACCTTGTCTGAGGACAGCATTCTGTACAAGTTTCAGGTAATCCAGTGACAGCTGAAGGTTTTTGACAACCTGCACGCATAAACATTAAACAGACCTACCTAACAATACCGTGTACCAGCATTTCACTTTTTTAGGCTAACAATGGCTGTTACTTATTCTGACTTTTTTATTTCCAATGTTTGTTTTGTTTTCTTTATTTCTTCTCTGGAGCACACTGAACATGCAAGCATGGACTAAACAACCACACAGTTGTATCAGTACAACTTATGTTAATCTGATGAATAAAAATTGATGCAACAACAAGGACTGAACAAACTATACATGTGACAACAACTGCCACATCTACTGGTTTCAACGGTAAAATGAATAAAGGAGTTACGTTTGTAAAAGCCTGAAATAATAACGCCTAATATCCAGCCAACACACACGTGGACATCCCAATGGACTTCTTAAACTGAGTCTTTAACTTCCCATGATTCAGCCATTATTTACTACCAACCTTATCAGAAAAATTGCAACAACAACAACAAAAAAAACAAACATAAGGGAAATACTTTTAAAGAAAGAAATATATTTTATACATATAGCGTGTTTCCTGCTCAAGAGCTGTTCAAGGCACTGGCTGATACCGGATCTAATTCAACCTCTCAAGGCGCCCATGCCAACAAATTATGAGCAGTACATCCCCCAATAACACATTACAACTACTGTGGTTTCTGAGACTCTTGTCATCACTTGCATTACCAACTTTTCAAAATATAGTCTAAAATCAAAGGGATAAAAATATAAACAAAAAGTCACGTCAAGAAATAACCAGTTGAACATGCATGTGAGTCAAAAAGCAACAACATGAATCCAGACAAACACTTCTGAGGTCTCACCTCCACATCCTTGTTCCACAAGACGGCGTATTCCCAACCGCAGTTGGAGATGAGGAGGTCGTTGTCCAGACTGTGGGGAAATCTTTTCCTCAAACTCTCCAGGTATGCTGTCAAACAGAACCCTTCACATTGCAAAGTGTCAGCAAGACATAGCTACAGCAACAAAGAACAATGAGAAAAATGGTGATAATTATTCCGGAAAATGTAGACCATCAGACTTAATGAGAAAGCTTTCTTCAGAAATGTTTTGAGGGTCACTAGGATAGTTAGGGGTTTGGTTAGGGGATGAATCTATCATCAACTGGAGAGAAGAAAACTGCCATAATTCAATAAAAATTATGATTGAGTTATGCAGTATACTTCCCATCTAAAGATACTTCACAAGCAGAGTAAAAGAAAGGAAAAATGAACAACTTCCCCTGATTCAGCCCTTACTTACATGACCAAATTTTTCAGAAAAATGGCAAAACTCCATAAGAGAAAAACTTTCAAAAGGAAAAAATATATTTTATTCATATAACATGTTTCCTGCTCAAAAACTGCTCAATGTTCTGGTTGATACAGGATCTAAAACTTAACCTCTTGAGGCGTTCATGTCAACAGTACAATTAAAATATTGAGAACAAAAAAAAATACTAAACAAAAAAGATGAAGAAGCAAATCTTGCAAAAAAGAAAAGAAAAGAGTAAAATCTTACATTGCAGTCGCTCAAGATTAGTAATATTTTCAACGACCACCTCAGCTTTTTCTGACAAAAGAGTGCTGTCTGCATCCTGATCCTCCTCCACTGGCATTTTGTACAACGACTTGGCACCCAGACCTTGGCTGGCCACGTAACGGGCCACCAGCTCTGAGATTGAGCCTGGAAAAACAAGAAAAGTGAAAATGCCTTCATATGTATTCTAAGCATATACATTTTAAAACAAAAGTTGAGCTCCTGTGTCAAAAAAAAGCAAAGCATGTAAAGCAACATTGGTCTAAGATGCATATTCATAACAAAATTCATGAAAATCGGCTGTCATTTTTTAGCTATGGCATGCAACCAGCTTGATGATGTCATGGCCTCAGTGAACTTGACCTTGATCCAGAACAAAACTGATAAAACGTGAAGTTACAGAATACATGTGGTAGTCATTGTACCCAGTTTCATTTAGATCTGCTTAGCGATTCTTGAGATATTGCATGCAATGGACAGAGACCGATTGACCGACATGACAGTGTCGGGATCTCTTTCTTCTCTCCAGTCAATTTCAATGTTATCACCATCAACATTTCTTGTGTTATCGTTTACCATAATGGTGATATGACATTTTTCTTCAATGTAACAGAAAGGGTCTAGGACTTGTATTCAAATCCTATCAACACTTTTTGTGAGTGTCACATAAATCAAAATAAGACTGTGATGCATCAACAGGGCTCATGGCTAAATTAGCAAATGGGCTAAGTTCAAAGAGAGAGGGCCAGATATGAACCAGACGAATGTAGCAGCGATATTGTGTGAAACTGAGCATGTTATTTCTGCAAATTCAGCATTTTATAGCGTGGGTACACAGGTATATATATATATATATATCGGAGGGGTAGCTATCAAGGGAAAGTCTGTAATTTTTAAGTAGAAAGCGACGTAAATCCCGCAACAGACAGAGAGCTATTTTTCTAGGCATTTGGGGGTCAGAACTGTATATTGTCATTTTGAGACATTCTGCGGAAATTCAGGCAAAGTGGAGTCTGGTCTGTATGTGCAATTATTGTTCAACGATTGGGCAGGCCAATGTGGAAATTTCATATGTAAAAGAAGATTCATGGGCCAGAGGGCTTTCTTCTTTCTGTTTACTCTTCAGAGTTGGAGCTTCCTGTTTATTCCTTTGGCAATGGATTTCTACTAATTCTTCAATGAGGAATATTCTTCTGGTTCTCCTCATCGTTCTTCTTGTTGTCTCCATACTTGTCATCTTATTGATTTGTGCCGGATGTCAGTGTGGACTGTACTTTACTTCACTTGGATTCAGTTCATTTTGAAATAATATTCCCTCTGTATTCTTAAATCAGTTAAACGTTTATCAAGTGACAGAATCAAGTGATATATTAATACATACAAATTTTTATGTGACGTTCGACAAATCTGTGAACATTGGATTTTATATTTTGTGACAGTCTTCAGCTTTGTGACAGTCTTCAGCTTTGTGACATTCTTCAGTGGATTAGTAATTTTACTGTGAATTCAAACCATTGGAGGTGCATATGTGTGTTATATCTGTGATAAAGTGCGCATTGAAATTGTGTTAATAGCCACCACAGAAGGTGCACCTAAAACAACATTTTAAAATCTTTATTGTTGTGTATTATTTCTGGAATTTGTGGTGTTGTGTGGGATTGTCGGGAAAAGGTAGGAGTAGATTCTAATATTGTTATTCAATCATAATTTATAAAAATTCATTGTTTGATTATTATGTGTGATGCCTAATTGTCTTGTTGCTGATTTGAAATAAAAACCTTTAATAAAATTTTATAAATCCCTTTTAGTTTTAGACTAAATAGGAAAAGGGGTGTTGATTGACACACACTTAACAGCACGCCATTTGGACAAGCAAGTGACATACATGCTGAATACACAAACATAATCCACAGCGACACAATAAGTATCCTGACAGTAATATCGCCATCTCAATCCACAAACCTTTTCCGCCATCCAGGAGCTTTGAGACTGACACCATGATGGGTTCCTTGCTGGCCTCCACTTCTGTGTCTGCCCGCTCCGATTTGGGGATGTTGATTTGGAGAAGGGTACTCAGCGCCAACACATCCTCCAGCTGTTTCAGCAACAGCTCCCAGTGAGCCATGTCCACTGACAAGTTCTCCCATGATGCCAGTTCTGCAAAATAAATCTGGACATGTAATCTATTAAGGCAAACATTTGGTGAACTTATCATCTTGTAATTGATTTGTGCGTGTGTGTGTTTTCCTTTCTGTTTCACATTCTGGTGCAGTGCTATGTAATTTGTGGACAAGATACAAACACCGTTTCTCAATTAATTATTTTTAAATTTCTGTTTACACACAAAGCAAAATGGCAAGCCATTTAAATGTAATTCCAGACACTTACATACATAGCTAAAAAAAAAAAAAAAAGCACTTTTAAAAGTGTTAATATTGGTGGAGCTGTTCTGTCTTGGTTTGATCTAAAAGAACCAAAATGAAAATATGGAACTATAGACCCATATTTGAGCTATCTGCACTCTAAAGTCTCATGAAAACATTGAAGTCCCTGTATGCCAATCATCAAATTCGGTACTGCCATTTTCACGCTATATAGCTAAACATGTTTAGCAAAATATTAGCTCTAGCAAACTTGACCGTTGTGGCAGAGCAAATATGATGGCAAATGAGTCTAGCCGCTACCTGAGGTAATGCTACAATGTTTGATCAAAATCTTTTGAGCGAGTTAATTTTCTTGAGCTATGGTGTGCAACTGACCAACCAATTAATTAACAGACCGACTGACATTTGGTTCATTTTGATTCCAGACACATCTTCAAATGAAAGTAAAATCAAGACTCACCTGCTGAGTTGTTCAAATCATCACTTGCTTCGTCCTTTTCCTCACCCTTCTTTGTATCCTTGTTAGCTTTTTCTGAAGCTTTGTCATTATCCTTTTCGTCGGCCTCTTCTTTGTCTGAGGCCGTGTCTGCATCTGGGTCCTTAAAACAGATAAATTGAAGGGTATTGAGACTCTTTGTAAAGAGTACAGATTAGAAATGTTTTAAGCCTAGACCTAATGTCTTTATGTGATATAAAAGTTGAAACTTCTGTGCACAATGTGCCTTGTAGCCTGTCACATGAGTGATCAGGATCTGGATCTGGAACGTTACTGTGCTAATACCCATTTACTGGCATATAAGTGAATTGTACAACTAGGAAAGCAGTTTAAACTATATGATATAATCAGCAGAAGCAGTTTCCACGTTGTCAAGTTACCACATAAAAACAGCCTTCAACCCAAAGTGTGTATTGGCCAAGATGAAGGGGTAGGGGGGTGGGAGGGAGTAGGGGATTAGAGGAAAGATATGAGGCTGAAGAGAAAGAAAAAAGTTAAATCACTACACACAAAACATATTTCAGTCAAAACAAGATGTAATATTTGTAAATGTAAACGTCAAAATTGTTACCACCATAATGTGACTAAATTCACACCAATCTGTCCCCCCCCCCCCCCCTCTCCTCTCTCCCTTTTTATTATTTCTGTGGACAGAAGAATTCACAAAACCAGAAAAAAATGCAACTGCACAAGTAAGCAGATTTAGATCAAAATTTTGATTTAGATTTTCTGTCATATACGAAAGGCAGTTTTGACACTTTTTGCACAAACGGGGGTTGGGGAAAAGGGTTGGTACAAAATTCTGAAAATGGATTACCAAGTTCATTTATTCTAAGAGAAGGCACATGAGCCATAATTCAAGATAACAAAGCCACGATTTGGGCCATTACCTTAGCATGGGTTTGGTTAGAGAAAAAATCCATAGACACTTTTCGACAAGCAAGGGCCGTGATGAAGGCTGCACAGTTCTGTTCTGACTGGCTGCATGCCTCTCGCACTCTCTGCCACCATGGAGAGGTGTGATTATGGTCCACCAACACTTCTGACATATCTGCAACAATAAACATTGTTGCCACCTCAGCAAGATGCCAATAACCAATCAATATTTGATTTATTGGGATTTATCACCATTTAATAAAAGTCTGCCAATAGGTGACCTTGCATTTATGTTCACAATTGCTGTTATCTAGGAATGATGTAATACCAACCTCTAAAGAATTTCCAAAGTCAGTTATATTTCAGTTTTTATACATTTCATTTAAAAGTGGAAATTCAAATAAAATTTGTTGTACTGATATATTTTTGCAACATATACACTGATTACCTGCTGAACACATGGTATTCCATGCATTCATTCTTAATTTGAATATTAATTTTTACAAAGGTCTTAAACAATTCGGTATATCAATATTTGAAGAAGAGACAAAGAACTAAAGGTCAAAGGAGATAAACTACACCAGATTAACTCATTCTATACTGGCGCGGGATGCTTTCCATTTTATCATTCAATACTGGCTGATTTTTGTACGTGTTACTAAAATAAATATTTAAAAAACAAGAAAATGTAGAAGACTTGAAAGTTTAGGTCCATAAAGAAATTAGAATAAACTAACCAACAGCCAAGTTTTATAGAATTATCTTTGCTATTTACCAATTTTTTTTTTTTAAATCTTCTTCCCCCAAAATGTGCACATTTGATTCCCACAGAATAAGCTCCAAAGTGTAAGGGAGGCAAAAATTAATTAATAGACCTTTCCCCGATTGTTGTGGAAAACAGCGTTATCTCCATTCAATTGTAGCATATACCTACAGAACTGGAATTGCGCATCACCTTCATTATTTTCTTCTTCACCACTTTGTCCACTAATACCGCTTTTAGCAACCCCTTCCATGTTAGAAGCCCACTCTCTTTGAAACAAAAGTAGTCAATGCCAAACGAATATTGAAAGCGTACTCTAAAATAAAATTGTGAGATGTTTTTCGACCTTAGTTTCGTATACTATGTTGAGTCTACACACTGTGACTTTCGAAAGTAGAGGTATGTGCATGCCTATGTCAGTATGAAAACGTAGTGCACTGGAACTATGCAATAGCGTAGGAAAGTATAGGACAAGTTAAAAGGCCCTCTATATATGTATTTCACTTAAAGTTTCTGCAGTAGTAAAAAGCCACTACTTCCACCAGTAGAACAGACTGCAGAGGTGGTGTTAAGGCTTTCCTATCGCATTAAGCTGCCAGGGGATCTACATCTGAAAATCACTAAATGCTTAGACCCGTACTATAGCCTAGTTCAGTCCTATTGGCCATGGTCCGGAATGCAGGGTAAAGGCCTACTAAAAGTTCTGTCCTAAAATACTGACTAAACAGCCCCACATGTAGTCCTCCTCCTATCGGGAATACTGGCCTGAGTTTCGGACTAAAATCAATCCAGGCATGCATTGCGTCAAAATGACGTTTTTTGCAACAGAACAGCATCCATTGGAAATTTTTAATGATGATGAAGTTATGAGAAGGCTTCTTCTGCCACGACACGCCATTTTTGAAATGGCAGAGGAATGATCTAGTATTCCCAACGCTACGTAGCAGAGGCGGCAGAGGCTTATGTCACCTCTCCACCATGGAGTCGTAAGCCTTGGTCAAACCTGGGTAATTGGTAGGCCTGACATGGCAGAATAGCCTCCCTTTGAGGATTTTTTAGGATAGTTCGGTTCTATCAACATTTAGTTTGAGACTGAGAAGTCTCGACCTATTCCATCAAGGTGTGTACCAGACTATGAAAATAAATAGTACCAAAAACTACAGTGTTCCGAGCTATGACAGAGTTCCGGGATACAAATGATTGTCAAAATGGATCAATTCTCCCATCTTTTCTCTATATTATTAAAAGGTCAAAACTTTGACTCTGGACATTACTGGAAACAAAGGTTTCATAACAGTGAATCAAAGCATCTTACCTGACATAGCTGTGATGGTCTTGATGATAGGTTTCAAACTCACAGCTGCTCTAAGATCCATGTGATCCAAGGACAGGCAGTGAAGGAGTAGCAGTTTCTTCAGAGAGAAAGGAAAAGCCAATATATGAATCTACATGCATAACCACAACAATGAAGCTTTTTGACCACAGTGACAGATCCTCAAAGTCATGAACTCCGGGCATTAATCTTCAAAAACAATATGCATTACACTGATAGAATGGCTGAACAATGGTTCAAAGGTTTTACTTTTTGGCATAAAAACACACAAACTAATCACTCAATTTCAGAAAATCTATCAACCAACCATCTATGTATTTTATTTGACTGACTACTCAGTCACTGAATAACTATCAGTCACATTCTGTAAAGTCCAAAGGAAAATAAACATAAAAACATGTTCTAATGGAGAACATTGTCTGCATAAGAACATTAATATAAGAACATTCTTCAATGCACGATATGAAAACTACACATACCATAAGCTGATCAGGGGCTAGGTTACTTTCTTGCAAAACCACTCCGATATCGACTGCCTTGCATCTGCCTGTCAAGCATCCATTGAAAAGCACATGGGCTGCAAGGAAAAAGCATGGAAATCAATCATTTTATGTGTTATGAAATCATCGAATGATAATATCCATCAATACATACCAGCTTCCTCTGCCTCCCCCCCCCCCCCTTTTCCCCTCCCTCCCTCTCCCCTCCTTCTTAACAAAAAAAAAAAAATTCAGTACTAACATTAGGATAGGGATAATTCTCTTTTGAAGTGATAAGGACATTTTAAGCACAGCAAACGTATTATTTGTACCACTAGTATAGATAGGTCTGTGAGCTCCTAACAATTAAACAAGTATCCTATCCTATCCTATCCTATCCTATCCCATAATTCGAAGATCGTAGGGGCACCACAGATGATCATTTAACCAGCGTACTCCATATTTCTCTGTCCTCAGCAACCCTCATGGTTTCGCTCAGTGTCAAGCCAGTCCATTCATGAATGTTGTCCTCCCACCTCTTTTTCTGTCTCCCCCTTTGTCTGTTTCCTTGCACCATGCCTTGCAGGATGGTCTTTGCAAGGCCTGATGCTCTGGTGATGTGGCCATACCATCGGAGTTTCTGTTTCGTCACCACTGTGAGCATTGCATCATTTTTCCAATAGCTTGTGTGATGGTCTGTCGGATTTCGTTGTTGGTGATATGCTTGGTCTTCTGTAGCACCTCATCTCCATGCTTTGTATTCTTCATTGTAGATCTTCTGTGAGGGTCCATGTTTCGCAAGCATATAGGAAGATGGAGATGACAAGGGAGCGCAGCAGCCTTACCTTGAAATGTAGACTGATGGTCCTGTCTTTCCAAATGGGCTTCAACCTTGTCAGGGCAGCAGTTGTTTGTGCGATCCTGGAGAGGACTTCCTGTCTTGACCCAATGTCTGATAAAATGGCTCCTAAATATGTGAAGCTCTGAACTGTGTTGAGGGACTGGCCTTGCACTTTGATGTCCATGTTGGTGCCATTGGTGTTGTTGGTCATCATTGTGGTCTTCTCTACATTTATTTCCATTCAATAGGCTCTGGAGGTGGTGTCAAACCTCTGTACCAGCTGTTCAAGTTCTTGTTCCTCTCCAGCCAATCCATCAATGTTATCCGCAAAATGGAGGCTGGAGATTGCTCTATCCCCTATGATGACTGCTTTCATGATATGCAAGGGCATCTAACATGATGCGCTCTAAGAAGATGTTAAAGAGTGTTGGAGAGAGTAGGCATCCTTGACGCATACCGATTGTTGTTCTGAACCAGTTTCCGATGGTGCTGTTGTGGAGAACTGCACTGGTAGCCTTGTAATACAGGCTTTTGATGACTTCAATAATGTTAGCGCTGATGTTGTACACTCTCATGGTTGCCCACAGAGCTGCATGCCAGACTCAGTCAAACGCTTTCTTGAAGTCTACAAACACATGATATAGATGTTGTTGGTGCTGTAGGTATTTCTCGCAGATTATTCTGAGGTTGAAAATCTGTTCAGTGGTACTTTGCCCTGCCCTGAATCCTGCTTGTTCTTCAGCTACGATTTGTTCAGTTTGGGGTTTCAACCTGTTGAGTATTATTTTCAGGAGGACCTTGCTGGGATGACTGATGAGGCTGATGGTGCTGTAATTTTCACAATCCTGAAGGTTACCTTTTTTGGGAAGAGTGATGACAAGCGACTGGGTCCATGGTGTAGGCCACTCCCCACTCTGCCAGATCTTACAAAAAATGGTGAGGGCATCAATCATTGATTCCCCTCCTGCTTGAAGCAATTGTGCGGGTATGTTGCCCACTCCCGCTGACTTCCCTTTCTTCAGTGATTCAATTTCTTCTCAGAGAATCGGGAGGATTTCTTATTCTTCTCTGTTCTGAGAACAAGTATACAGCTCAGCTGCAATAAAAGTTATTACAGAGTTCAAACAGTTCAAAAGGCTTCACTTACCTAGTGCTTTGCGGCGTTCTTCTGTGACCTCCTTAGCTACACAAACTGTCCCTACGCCTGATGCTTTAAATCCCCCTCCGTGGTCTTCGCTGATGCTGCCATGGCTGCGCGCTGAGAAGCAGTGGAGGAAAGAGGTTGCTGCAAGCACTGGGCCGGAGGACCCAGGATTTGTACGTACACCCTTCTTACGCTGCGCAGCACCTTGGTAGTGGTCAAGCTGAAGAGGGAGAGAAGTAAATAACATTTTTGCAGAAATAAGAAATAAATTGATAATGGTGTTCTGGGTTCCTTCACAAAAGGAAGTAGGGGGACAAGACTCCCGCCCTACAATTCAACAATCAAGAAACTAATTTGGTTGCTGCTATCTCGTGTTCAATCAAGATTCTTCATCAGAGTTCCAATAATTAGCAAAGGAGATTACCTCACATTATCAAAAAGCCACCCAGTATATCAAACTCAGCTCTTCCTCCCAACCTTCAAAAACAGGTCTAATATATAATAAAAACAGTAAATAAGTCTACAGTATCAAACAAAAATAATTGTACCAACCAGTTCAACTATATTATCAGCTTCTTTCTTGCTCATGCCAAGTTCAGTCTGCAAAATCTGTACACAGAAGACAAAAATAACAACACATCTTCAGGTCCTTGGATTCTAACACAGAAATATAATTCAGCTTTATCTCACTTCAACAGCACTTGCTACTGTGTCGCAAGTTAAGCACCGTCCAGTGCGGTTAGCACTTGGATGGGTGAACGCAAACCGTGAAGCAACAAATAACAATGCCCCAAGTTGACTCAACTGTGACTGAGTACCTACTCTCTTAAGGGTGGGGAAGGTAAAGCAGCGAGGGAGAGAGAGGGGCATCACCCTCATTACGCTGGCCCTAGATAAGTGTGATCTACAACATCACGCTCCCCTATGGCCACAAGGCTATGGGACCACCTTTACCTTTTTACCTACCTCACTTCAACTGTGATTTGAAGTTATTCAACAATACTTTCATTAAACATTTTACAGGGGGAGAGGGGAGGAAATGGTGTCATTCATGACATTCCTTATTAAAAATGTTAAGAATAAAAACAAATTAAAATACTTCACTTTTATTAAAGAATTTAAATTTTCTAGTCTATATATCTGTAATTACCCAGCTAAGACTTCAGGGGTATTACCAATACTTGTGATGAGTTAACATATGTGACTGTTTTCTTAAACCCTGTAAATAAATAGCTACATTCCATTTTCAAGGATACTATCTAGTAATTTTACAAATACACTAAACTGCACAAAGCAAAAAAGAAAAAGAAAAAAATTAAAAAAGAAAAAAAGGATAATTATATTGAGAGATACACAAAAACAGCTAAACTAAACTAGACAAACAAAATAGGCAGACAGTCTTGAAAAAAATGTTTTGGTATGATCACACCTCTGAATGTGACAGAGAAGCTGCTGCATCTTCAACATCAGATGAACGTGAAGTGAGTTTCTGTATAGCAGAGTACGTGTCCAAAAGACCCGTCTCCATGTGTGCAAAACGTAGCAACATTTTGCTATCAATGTCCAAACTGTCCTCTCCTGTTTTAGAAAAAAGAAAGATACACATGTTGCATAAATCTATCTTTTAACTACTCTTCCTCCTCCCAAATTACTATTATTTATTATTTATTCCTATGCTTGGTACTGTAGTGTTTATTTATTGAGGTTATTTTGTTATTGATTTTATTGATTGTGTGTTTGTGTTCGTACATGCAGGAGTGAATGTCTGCATGTGTGTATGTGGTGAAGTTTTCATATTCACAACATTTATTTTAAAACAATAATATAAAACCCAAATCTTATAAGGCAGTGTTCCTAATTCACTTCCTACTGTGCAATTTTGTTCTATGTTTTTCCCAGTATTTAGTACAAAAATTCAATAAAAAATAAAGTACTCCACAAAAGAACATGAAAATGTCAGAGTTCTTGTTGCCATATTGGTATATTATTGTGCAAAGTTTGAAATGTTTCAAGTGGAAAATACATAAATTAGATGTGGGGAATAAATGACCCTATTTTTTGTCAAAGTAGATGACGCCATTTTGGTTGGCAAAAATCATACTAAACCAGTGATCATGAAATTAAACTCTGCTGCATCATTCTACAGTTGAAGAACACTACAAAACAGCGGGCAATAGAACAAATCTGAAAGCTAAAACTTTAGTTTTATACAAAAATTGACGTCAGGAAACAAAAAAGATGTCACAGTTGACGTAGTGGTTCATGGCCAAGAGATGGGCAGGGTACCACTGCGATCTCAGTAGTTAGTAGGGAGTGAGTTAATACATGTACCGTACAATGCGCAAACACTTACTTGTTTATTTTATATAACATCGGTTCAGTGAAGTGATATTAGAGATGTAAGTGACAATAAAATCACTAAAGGAGAAGGCTAGTGTTGTGTGGAAGGGGAGAGTTGGGAAGTTTGGGGGTCAGGGCAATCCACAATTATCTCAACATAATCCAACAACATTTTTAATAACATTAAAGTTTAAAAGAGTATTGTATTCCAACCTTTGGAAGAGAGGCGAGCAATGCAAGACTGTATTATGTCCTGCATAAAGTTGACGGAGAGGTAACGCGTGCTCAGAATGCGTTCAAGGGCCTGCACAGTGACAAACAAGATAAAATAATTCATAACAAAATAGGCAAGCCGGCCTACATACGCACACATTTCTCTCACTGAGTGAATAAAGGGGGTGGAGAAAAGAGTAAGGGAGAGGTGGGGATAAGTGGGTGTGTGAGGGTGCGTGAGGGTAGAGACTGAGTGCATAAATGAGAGAGTAATAAATGCATATATGTGTATTTATACATATGTGTAAATGTTGAGTCTATACAAAAACTTTACAAACGTGAGACTACACAATAGGCTAAAAAGATCCGATGAAGACAGATGTGAAAAAGTTCACACTGTCCAGTTTTCACGTAGCAAATAGTACTACAGCTCAAAATCAATTTTGTGAAAGCTAGACAAAACTAAGATTTTAAAAAACAAAGAAGCATCAAGGTACAACTATACCCAAAAAAAAAAAGGGAAAATAAAATGAATGTTTTTGTATGTCAATCACAACAACAATGTAAATATCCCGGTGATTTGGTTTTGCTAAATAACGGTCATCTATTGTAAGCAGATTCAATTCATGTCTATGATGCAACAATTTTTACAAACCTGATGACTGATGCTTGCAATTCTGATGTCTAGGAACAGCTCCTTCACAGAATTCCTCAGAGTTTCTGAAACACAGTCCACAAAATAAGGACAAATCATATAATATTAATAATCAACAAAACAAACCAGAAAGAAGGGGCACAAAACAACACTGACCAAACGCTTACAAGGTAACGCTGTCTATACATTTTGATTTTTAAAATTCTTATGATATGTTTTTATTTCTTTAATTGTTTTTAAAATTAGGTAGTTTTAATTTGTTAAATTTCTTATACACAATGAATTACTGTTGGGGACAAAAAAATCTTACCTGATTCTGAGTTGTTTTCCTTCAATGTTGTTTTCAGCTTTTTCAGCAAATGCAAGTCTCTTGCTCTCTTGCTACTCTTGTCACTAAAGAAATAAATACGTTATTACATTAAAAAAAGAAGTAAATACAGTCAAGTTATTTCCAGCTGATGTACAAATATAAAGAAACGTTACTGCCAGTAAACAGAGTCAATAAATCTGATGTTCTCAAGTTTGCATCCTTGTAGTAAGTTGTACTCAATATACCCCCAAGCACCTTAATAGCAAAGTATGAAAAGTACTACAGAAATTATAAAGAAGTAGTAGTAGTAGTAGTAGTAGAAGTAGTAGTAGTAGTAGTAATAGTAGTAGTAGTAGTAGTAGTAGTAGTAGTAGTAGTAGTAGTAGTAGTAGTAGTAGTAGTAGTAGTAGTAGTAGTAGCTTAAAGAGCTGCTCAAGGCGCACTCAGAATTCAAGAAAAAATCTGTCCTACCTTAGCGCCAAATGGAAAGGGATGTCCAGAGTTTTGATGGCGCCATCAACAGGATCAATAAGAGCGCAGTGAAAAGCACGGTGCGTCTTGATGCTGCGGTACGTAACGTTGTTCAGACCCATCAAGCCATAGGACGGACACACCAACACGCAATGCCTGCTCACGTTGAATGCTGCCACACGGGGTCCGTTCACCGCTGTCCACACCTAGTAGCACAGATTAGATTTTGTTTTCTCCTTCTACATAATGCTGGGCACTTAAACAGCATATCTGCTAATATCACAACCATTACTTCATAGAATTGTACTTCAGTTTTTAGATGGTTATCATTAGAACGGAATTATTCTGTGTGAGGTACAAATATGACATTGTAATTCTTTATAGCAAGCAAATTGGCAGCACCTTCTGAGTAAAAATTCCTTTCAAAATGAAAATAATGAAATTCATTCTGAGAGTGTCTTTGAAAACGACCCATCTTTACGTAACTATGATGAGGCCATTTTCCATTCTATTTTTGTAGTTGTTATGGACACCTGCTCTATACATGAATACTTCATCATCATCATCATCATCATCATCATCATCATCATCATCATCATCATCATCATCATCATCATCATCATCATCATCATCATCATCATCATCATCATGAGGCAAAATAGCCCCAAAAGATACATACAACACAACATGCAGAGCAAACTCCCGTAACTTGCAAAAAAAATGTTGACAGGCAACACACTCCCAATTATTATCTTTAGAACTATTCTTCAATTCTTCAAGAACCAGCATTCGCACTTTCTGCACATTTCGAGCTTTATTTAATTAAAGGTTGGGCACCCTATAAATCATCATCATCAATTATCCTCATCAGCAATCATCATCATCATAATTGCCATCACCATCATCTATGCTTCTTGGTGCTGGATCTTACCTCCAAAATGCCCCTGCGAGGAGCGTAAATGATGAGAAACTGTGCGACCCGGGAATGGCTGGGACTGTGTGGCTGCCGACTGCCATCATCCTCCTTCACTTGTATCCAACCCACCTGCGCATCACGGTAACCTGCCAAAACAAATATTTGGAGATATGAATACAAAAAAGGTCATCCAAGTTGAAGAATTTGTGTATTAGTTTTGGGGCAAATGGGTTTCCTATAAAATTTGCATTGTTATTACATTAAACAATGATAAAGCGGGCTTTTGTTGCTCAAACCAACCGCTAAAAGTTTGAATTTTCCATTTCTGGTCTGACAGGGAGTTATTTTCCCTATTTAACAATACACAATACCGTATACTTGTACCGTATATTTGACCCTATTTCTGAAGGAACCAAACGGGTTCAAGAGTGCGTCTTTGGTGTGTGGGGTAGAGTAGGGTAGGGTCTATTGTATTAATCTAAAAAGAAAAACCTTACCGAGCAACTTTGTAATTTATTGATTAAAAAAAATAAATATTCTTTCAAGAGTTATTTTTTGTTGTAAGGTTATTTTTTCAGTGGGGCAACACTCACTGTGAATGCTAAAAGGCTCAGCCATAGGGCGTGGCCAAAGTGGGTCCCTATAAAGGTTTTAGATGGCAGTAGGAAAACCTCTCACAATTTTCACTGGAGCGGCCAAATCATGACCTCTCCTACCCATACCCCTCTCCAAAACACCCCTTCCCAAACCTCACCCCCCAAAAAACAACAAACAAACAAACAAACAAACAAAACTGTGCAGACCTTTCCACATGCGGACAGCAATGCCTCTCTGCACATCCACAAGGATGACGCGACCAAAGCTGTCAGTGGTGGCGATGTAGTTGTTGCATGGAGATAACAACAGGCTGTCTGCTGAGCGGCGTTTGTCTGGCAAGCCAAATCTGTATAACAATGATGAAGACTTCACAAGGCAGCTAACCAAACCTTTCTCAGTTAAAAATCAAACAAACCAATTTCATCCATACATAAGGCGCAGCATATTATTATTATGAGATGCACAAGAAAATTAAAGAGACTATTATGAATATTGACTTCGTATAAGGTGCAACTTATTATAAGACACATGGATCAAAGTCAAGGGAAAAAGTATCGCCTTGTAGCCCATAAAGTATGGTAATTAACGAACAAGCAAACATGTGTAACAATGATGCATAAAAATTCATAATGAAATAAACAACAACTTTTTTAAAGTTACAAAACACATAATTTAACAAACAAGCAATTGGAGCCAGTTGAGATAGGGCTTTTCAACACTTTCAGTTGCTACAGACAACTAAGGGAAAGCTACACAATTTTAGCAGTCCTTCAAACATGTTACTATGCCAAAGGCTCACAACAGAGTATAGGCATTATTATATTAACTACAATAACAAACATAATTCTTCAAAGCAGCACAGTCCTCCAGCTGTAACATTCTAAAACTCAACACAGTTGAAAATAAATCAAGAATCTGGCGTATTTTTAGGTCTTCTGTCTTTACGCCTCTCACTTAGTGTTTCCTCACTTTTCTTCTTCTCTACTAAACAGCTAATATGCAGAGAAAGAGAGACGAGATGACGAAAAGGGAAATAAATGTTACCTGAGAGGCAGAGGTGCAGCAGGCTCAATCTTTGGTGGTTTTTCCTTTGCTTCTTCCTTCTGTTTGCCACCAAAACCCAGCCAACCGCTACAAGACAAAAATCATTGGTTGATAACTTTTAGTTTGTGCCATAAAGATATTAGTTAATTAATTTGTCATTGTTTATAGGGTCCAGCGGACTGCAAACAGCCGAATCAGGACCACAACTTGCTTGAAAGAGGGCTCACCCCTGATCGGTATAAAAGATCTGCTGGAACAACCCTAATGGTAACACAGAAAGCACTCCACCAGCCAGTCACTTTACAATAAAGGCATCCCAAACAGGGAACGCTGAGGCTGTACTCTAATTTATCGAAACCCCCATTTACAAAAACAAAATAGAATATAAACAACAATATAAAATATTAACAAAACATGTACATATAAAATGCCTACATTGCTAAATAATACTACCACAGAAAGCCCTAGTGACTATTTGGCAGAAAACGTCCACTATTCCCAAGCTGACTCAACAGACCCCATACACAAATGAGGAGTTTTGTGAGAATGTTCAAGAAAAAACAGTAGGTTTGGTCAAGTAAAGAAGATAGTAGATTGGTAGAACAGATTATGAACAAGAAAGAACAAAGAAGAATTAGAGAAAAAAAGGTAATTTAAAGCACTAAATATCCACACAGTGGGAAAACTATTTATACAGAAAACCTCGGCACCCCAACAGGAGTGCCATAAAGATATGAATGAATTTCAAACCTTATTAAAAACATAGCAGGAGCTTGTGTTGTTGCCCTGCTTCCCTCCCTTACTAGTCATCAACGCAAATAATACAAAGCCAACACAAAAACATTCAGACCTTGCTGCATTGAGCAGAGCCGATTTCAGCTTGTGGGCCATAGCCATTGCTACCTCCGACAACATGGGCTGCATGCTTCCCTATCAACAGAAGATAACAAGGATAATACATTATACTAGAGATAGAGATAAACTTAGCGTGGCATAAGCTTTTCTACAAACAAGACACGTGTTTACATGTGTTGCACTTTTATGTTAAATATTGTTAGTTTTATAATGTAAAATCAAATGTTTGTAAGGGGAGATACCAGTGCGTTAGATTTGAAGAAAGTTATGTGGGCATGTATTTTTTACATTTTATATATTATGTTTTTCCAAATACGAATGTCTTCTATTTATTGGAGCAATGTTTAAAGCCTGTCATAATTCCTTGTAAAAGGTAATAAAGATTTGTTGAATGGAACTGATTTGAATTGAAGACAATAAACTTAGCTTTGCACATTTAATTTTGATCAAGGAAATTGGTCATCTCAAGAAGAAAGAAATGGACAAACTGAAAATCTACATTATGGTGATGATTCATCAAAATAACTTTATCAAGAAAAAAACCCAACTAACCACTCTCTCTTAATCTCATGTTCTCATTTATTCCCACCCGTCTGTTCTTTTTTTTTAATGTCTTTTCTTCTTTGTCTTCATTTGACTTTCTTTTTGCTCTTTTTTGTTTAATACAGTTGCAGCGGATGAGGCTTGTGCCCAATCAAAATTATTTTACTCTCCTCCAAAAACACTGAAAGCAAATCCAAAGTTGAACGCTTATTGCACACTTGTGCGGATTTACATGGATCCTTTGACAGTAGATGCACATTTTTCGTGGATACATTACTGCTGGATGTTGGCATTTAGGGGAAATTGCTAGCTTCACACCCTATGTTCAACTTACCTCAATGGCGTAGAAAAATCCCACATAGGGCATAGAACCTGAGGTGAGGTAAACAGAGGCAGCAGGAGGGTTGGTGCGAGGGTTTGCTGAGAAGCCACCCTGCATGGACGCATTCTTCAGCTGGTCAAAGGGGTTGGCACAAGACATGCCTGCACCCACACAAACATATTTTTTCAGACTATAGTAAATGTACATAATAGGATAACAGCACCAAACGCTCGTTACTCCTTTAAACTACATCTTGTCATGTTTGTTTGGTAAGCAAGCACCTAGCATTATGTTTGGCAAACACTTCATAAATGTCTGCCAAACATCTAACACATGTCTATCAAACATCCAACTAATTATTTAAAAAAAAACAATACGAATCCTGGAATAGCTCAGTTGGTAAGAACGCTGAGTTCATGTTTTAAAGGTTGAGGGTTTGATACCTTGTGAAACCACATATAAAACTGGCTGTAGACACTTGTTATCTTATTACTGCTATCAATATGGTGCAGTTTCAGCGTGTAGTGGGCGGTATTAGGTGTAGATTAGAACTAGATTGTGTTGTTGGGTTCCATTTCCGTTTGTCCTGGTTGTTGCTGCACAACATTTCCGGCATTTTTGCAGAGAAAGTGACCCAAACCTCACTATAACATTATCCAAAATTCAAATATTATTTATTCCACTATCACAAATAAAGTAACATGAAAAATGGAACTCACCACAGCTGACCAGGTCACTGATTTTCTCTTGCTCATTCAGGGCCCACTTTTTGTAAGTCAAAGGTGGGGGCTGGACATAGTTACTCTCTCCACCACTCGCTGTAGCTGTTTCAACACAGTATTTACACAAATACACAAATCAAATAAATACATAAATAAATAAAATCCAAAAAGTGTTTAGGTATGCACAACCACCCATTGAATTGCTCAGTGTTGTGAAATGCGTGCACCTTATAAATTCTTGTCAAATCAAGTCAACGAATCTGTATTATCCACAATAGAGAATACACACAGCACACTGTATCTCAGCAAATACAGAAAATATTTTTAAAACCAAATAAATAAATGAAAGTAATACAATAAATCACAAAATAACAAGTACTAAAACTACATTTCCACAACAGTTATACATTATACTTTCAACTATATTCTCACATTTGCACACACACACACACACACACACACACACACTTCAGTCACTTCCAGCTTTTCACTACAATTACACCAACATAATATATATACAATTTCATTATTATTATTATTATTATTATTATTATTATTATTATTATTATTATTATTATTATTATTATTATTCAAGCTCTTATAGAAAGGATCAAGCCGAGTAAAAAATATTTTAAAAAAACAAACTAACCTCGGGCGACCTGGTTTCTACAAGCTCTTAGAGACTGGATCAAGCTGAAGCCATCGATGACCACCACTGCCTTTTTGTACAGGATGATCAGTTCATCATGCTGTTTACAAAATATCCCAAACACACTGTCAACACTGATTTGCAAGTGTATTTAACCACGAGTAGCTCTATAAGCTAGTAAGTGTACACTATATGAACTAATGACTCTAACTGATTTTATTTTAAAATGCTAAATGCAAAATAAGGCAGGAAAAAAAAAATCTGAAGATTCTGTCGTAAAGCATGAGATAAAACAAAGAAACATTAGCCAACATTTCAAGACTCGTTTTTCACACCCTCACCTCCAATCAACTGGTGCAGTGCACCCTGAGCATTCTGCTGGCATGGATTTGTGCGCTATTCAAGTCCACACCATCATCATTACAGTTAAGCAAGCTGATACATTAAATGAAGTATTAAAGTGGCTTTTGCAATTGTGCTTTCCTCCCTCTCTTTTTTTCTCGTCTTTCTCTTCTGACAGTGAAACTGTATCTATTACTCATATTTCTAACCACTGCATTAGCTCAGAACGTTTTGCCCGGCACACCGATGACCCAGGTTCAAATTAGGCATTGAACAAGATTAAAGTGGCCATTTTCACTGTCCATCTTAGCACACAGCATACAGGCCATGCTTAATCTGATGACTTAACCCACGCTGCCTGAACTTAACAATAGCCTGCTTTGACCTCAAATAGGCAGCATGCTTCAAGAATCCTTCAATGGTATCGTAATAACAGAAAATGATGTTAGCTCAATAACCAATCTCTACATTGTGGATTTTTGGTGATTCTGAATGAGTAAGTTTTTCTTTTTAAACTTATTTTGTTGAATGAGGGTGTTTGAGATTTTCTCCTCTTTGTTTCATAGTATTGTGCGTGTGCCGGTACGCGGTTCCCTTGTTGCTTTTTTAAAACTTGTTTAGAAGGTTCTATACTTCTGGGAGGCTTAATTCTTATTAATATGAAATCTTTAAAGTGTAAACGTGCCGTTTGTTAAGTATTGTCGGACTGAATGTTTTAGAATATTTTATTTTAATTTAAAAAAAAAACCTTGGTCACTTTCTAATGCTACACTCTCTGCACGCTGTGCTGGGATGGTGATAAAAGAGGTCTGATAGCGTGGCCTACACTGTCTTGAATGCAAGTAGAAGCCAGAAAGAAAGGGGAAGGAGCATAAGAATGGTTGAAGGGGGTGGTAGTGGTCAGAAAGTCTATTTTTATCTCCATCCTTAACCACAGCGTTTAAGATGGTGTTCAGTGTTAATTTCGCTCTTGACCCCCTCTTGCCCGAGATGGTTATCTCCATCTGCCCTATCGCCAGTGGTGGGTATAGACGTTAAGCTTTATTGTTCATTCATTCATTCATTTTACTGCAATGGGGGAAAAACAACAACACACACACAGCACAAACCTTCTCAGCCAACCCCATAAATCTTGGTGGTTCATAGGTGCGGCATTTCAGTTTCTGCACAGGTTCCAGATGCAGAAGCTGGGACAGCAGAAGTACCCCTGTCTGAAACAAACAGTCGCACACAGCGTACAAATGGGGGTATATCCCATAAAGAAAATCTAAATCTCATTATGAATGTCTGCTGAAAGAGTGACATACAGAGCAAGAAGTATGAAACAACATACAACTTCCCAGAGAGTGATTTTGTGTAAACACATTGTTATACAGGATATTAAAAGTTAAACATTAGCATTTGTGTTTAGCTGTGTTGCTAAATCACACAAACTAAACTATGAAATAACCATTACATTTTATTTAAACACTGAATATTTAATGATGCATGTACAGAAATGTTGTTTTACTAAAGCTTACAAACTATATATTTTAGCCCAAAAGTACTGTACGCCTCATCAAATATTTTGGAAATATTCAAATTATTATAATAACCTTAACATTTTTAGATAGGGGTATGAAATTAGATAGGGGTATGAAATTTTCTATTTTGATTCGAGTTACCCCTCATTTATTTCAGAAAAATGTATAACTGGTAGTGGTAGCCATTTCCAAAAGAAGAAGATAAAGAAGACAAAGAAGAAGATTAAGAAACAAAGAAGAAGTAAGTACACACAACAAAACGATTACAACTTTCTTCAAGCAGTAGAATAAAATGAGAAAGAACAAAATAATTAGGAGAAAATTGGAGGAAAACAAAGGGGGAGTAACAAATACAATACCTCAGTGTACATCCTGACGTAGCCAGATGAAAAACCTACAACAACACATGTCCAATCTGGAGCACCTTGAGTACTCCTGTTGACAAAATAACTGCAATCAGTACACATAACTAGCTCCATCTCAACCAATATGACCCCATCATTTCTATAACATTACAAGGTTTGCACTAATTGCAAAAGTTTGAAGTATATATACCCCCATTCTTTTGGTGATGAAGAAACATTTTGGGGTAAAGTGGACCAATAATCAAACTTGTATGCATGCCTGTTTTCCTACTTAGTCCCTCAACCAGTCTGATCGTTGGGGGTTGTGGGACCTGAGGGACAGTGATCAAGCAGAAAGTACAGTAATATTATTTCAGTGATGTCCCGAGGCCTCGGACATCGGTCATGGTCCGATTCGTTTGAAAAATGACTGAATGCAAACACCTGTGTCCCGTCAAATGTCCGATTCTATTGCGAAATTAGCGGTCATTGTCCGATAGTATTATGACTAGAGCGGTCACTGCAAGAAACATCTGTACAAATTGGAGTGTCAAAGCCGTTAAAACGAGTTTGAATAGTGGACAATGCCAGACTATTAGCACTCTTTAGTACATTCCGTCGAACAACAAAAGGGCCGCAACTCTCGACACTTTTGAAAGGGAAATAACCGACACCATACTTCCTCTGCAACGACCATTTAATCGGTTCGCTTCACAATCTGAATGTCCTATTGCTTTTATGTAGTCAGGACATAATGTCCGATTAGTTTTATGATTTAGGACATTTTGTCCTATTGCCCTCTAATCCTAGGAACACCACTGTTATTTATTTATTATTTATAATAAAGGATGCTATCAAGTGAATTTCTTCAATCAAACTGGAAGTCTTTATAAGCTGGCCCCTTTCTTGGGCTGCACTGAGATGTTCGGACATGGACGTCCAGCCCTTCAGGTTCTCCAACAGGCTCCTCTAGATTTGAGCTATTTTGGAATTTTGGTATTTTATTTGTCACCATGCTCCAGTGATCTCCATCTACATTATCCCATATACTCTTGCAGCATCATTCCACCACACAAAAAAACTACTGCCGCAAGTCAGTAAAAGTGTGCGAGTGAATTACGGAAATATACATTCCAGGTGGCGATTTAGGGTTCCCACTCACAACCATGCTCTTTTCCAGGAGTTTTGTTACACTACACTCAAGAAGAGTTATAACAAATTAAAAAACCACTTAAAGATAATTAATAAATAGATGCAAATAAACACCTTTTCTGTGATGCCAAGGGCAGACAAATAACATCGGTGATATGCTCTCTGAAACAAATAGCAACACAATTTATTTTGGTAAACTAAAAACATGTTTAACAATTTAAAATGCTTTCTTCCTGTTAGCAATGGGCCACGCTCACCAACATGAGTTCTATAAGGCACGCAGGACAGCCAAGTAATTGGCATGATGATTGTGAGAGATCAAGAGAAAGAAAACTCAAAAAGTAGAACAGAATAGATTTTTCTTCTTTCTTTTGTCGATTAGACCACCTTCAGCATCTTGAAAATTCATAAGTCATTGTTTGCAATGAATGCAAAAACTTATAAAGTTTAGCACCTGAAACTGCATAATTATTCTCTTAATTCTATGATAAGTCTAAGATAAACTATAGTATTAAATGGTATTGTTCTTATCAATTTTATTCTGCGTCTCGTTTACTATTGTTATTATTGACCGGTTCAAATGTATACCAATAACACTGCCTATATTAAGTATTTATTATGTAAAAACAACAACAACACAGAAATAGCTTGATACTTTGTAAGCAATGGCTATAGAGTTCCTTTTGATGGAATAAATAATTCAAAGCTGCATGATCTACAAACAACAAAGACTGAAACCACATGCATGAAAAAGGCAAAACACGTACCCTTCATCATGTTTAATGCTACCCTGCCAGACAGAAGACAGACGGGTGTCAATTTCTTCACCTTTATTCTGAGGATCCCACTTTTCTGTAAAGTGTAAAAGTAGAAGAAATAAGTCAAAAAGCTAAAGATCTGTCATTTGCTTCTAGGGTGGCAGAAAGTTAGAATATAAATCTAAACTTGTTCACCAGGCTAGTAAATCAGGTAAATTTACTCACCCTCTCATTAGCCTGTGAACAACTTCACACAAAAACTGAAAAGGTTACAACAGAACACAGTATTCGATTCAGTAAAACTTGAGAGAATAATTTAATCAATAATCAATAATTGATAATAAAATGGGTGGCGTGATTGGACGGCAATAAAAACTAAAAAAAAACAAATCGGGTTAGTCAGCTACAAGTTTTAAATTGCCCAAGATCATCTGGCAGCATGGGTTAGATCATGAGTCTGCCAGCACTTTAAGCAGCTCTTGAGCTGAAAAAGTGGTATAACAGAACAGTTAAAGAGCATTTGTCAAACAGACAATAGTTTCTGCACCCCTGGCTAAAATAGGAGCTCAATTTAGGACTGTTTTCACATTATTTCTGCATCATCATAACTAGCTTCTAAAACATAATGAATAGCATAGAGTTCAAAACTCACGTGTCAGCACACAAATCTTGTCCTCACAAGCAAGAGCAACAATGTCGTTGTTCGGTGATAAGGAGAGGATGCTGTTTTGCAACCACTTATGTAATCCATCATCCACTGCTTCCACAGCTGGTTGAGGCTGCTCCACAGCTTTGCTGCTTGGAGCAGCTGCATAATCTGCTGTCCAGCCCCAGTCTTCACTCCACTCTGCATCTAAACATACACATAAAAGCTGAAGTTTGATAAGACAGAATTTTTACATATGTATCATGTATGTTCTCTAAACTAAACATTAAGCAGGAATGAAAACAAAATAAATAAATAAAATTCAACTGATAATATACATAACAATATATTTTTGTTAATCACTGAAATACTAACAGTAACACTGATAAAGTTTTATTTTCTAACAGAGTGGCACAGTGTTGGAATGAATTACCCGTATCATTATGATTAACTGTTAAAGTTTAAGTATTTCTACACTATACTTTTAAAAGTACCAATAATGCATACTAATAGTAATAGGCCTGTTTCCACTAAACAGGCAACCTTGACTCAAGTTGAGTGTCAGAGATCTACAAAGCATAGGCTGTGTAGGCTTAAGCCCTCAACAGTCTTTGACATTCAGGTTGGGGTCAACATCACTTTCAGGCCAACTATCTTTATTATACCTTTGTAACATGAACAGCCCAACAGCGACAAAAGTTCTATTAAATAATTCAAATAATCAAAATGACAACAATCTGTTGGACAAGATTACTAAATTCAAATACCTCTTCTATGGTTTATCAAACAGCTATAGGTAATGGCTTGCACATCAAATCTGGACCATATGTTTATAGAAGATTGGATGCAATGAATAAAGCTGAAGAAAGGTGACAAAAGCCCAAGGTTGAGATCACAGCACCCCTATAAATTAATTAATTTATTTAATCAATCTTACAGTTTTTCCAGCTCAAGAGCTGCCTAAGGTGCTGGTCGATACAAGATCTAACTCAAGCCACCAGAGGTGCCCATTTGCAACCTTTGGGCGCATAGTCTGACACCCAGATGACTGAGCACAAACCTAGGTGACCGGGGATGGGAAGAAGGGACCTAGTGCGTGCTAGGTGTATTTGTGTTACCGGGACTCACCCCTCTAGGACATGAGCATCAGGATCTTTAAAGTCCTTGTGTTGCAATGCGTACATGCACAAACTAGACTTCGGTTTATACTCTCATCCAATGGAGTAGGAGCTCAGTGTTTCAGGAATCAGGGTAATTTCTTTTTGCTTTAGCCTTTATACTAGTATAAATTATAAAACTTATAGTTCACTGAACATATACAGAAAGAATCTATTTAGTTAGGGTTAGAGTTTGGTTTTGCTAATCTTAGCCCTCACTAACCTTAATCCTAACCGTTATTCCAATCCTAGCCCTAATTATCCAAATCCTAAACAGCAAATTAATTGCTTTTGCAACCCTTCTTTGATCAATTGTTCATTTGATGACATGATTTTTGACCTGGCACTTATCGTAATCATTGCCACAAAGGTAGATTCATGGCCTATAAAACTATCCCTTACTAATACTCTTATTACCACCACCACTACTAAAGTACAGTGTTCCCGATTACGCACAGTAGTGCGTCAATTACGCACAAAATATAAAAAATGACGCAGGAAAAGTTGCATGTTTTGGAATCGCTGAAGTCATAAATACGACCAACTAGTGGCGAACTAATTCACGGCATAATTAGAATCAGAACCCAACTGAGACTGCCATTGCAGACGATTAAAGATTGTGTCGGGAGTTGTCGTCCTTAAAAATCGCATGCGCGCGCATTGTAAACTTCCTCCAAGCAATACATTCACTGAACAAAAGAAATCTTCGTTAATCCATTCTTTGATTCTATCATACACGATCATGTCACTTCTGACTTGGTTGACTGGGCCCAAAACCCGTTCATCCACCGATTTGGGGACTCTCAAAATTTGCACAAGGACTCTTAAAATTTTATACCTGGGAGTCCCAAGGACTCTCATTTTTTGTGTGTGGAGGGAACACTGAAAGTAAATAATTAATTGCTGAAAATCATATCATCACCTTCAATTTCAGGAGTCTCTTGTTCTCCAGCTGGCGGTGGTGTTTTATCCTTCAAATGCGGAAACAAGAACTTTCTAACCCCCGCAACGTCCTGGAATCGTGATAAAACTGACAGCTGGCACGACATACCTACTTAAAAGAATGCTGATAAAGAGAAACTTTGAGAAAATCCAAAAAGAAAGTATCGATGCCTTCAAAACATTCACTTGTCCGCCATGATAGATGACGTCATTACAAAACATTATTGTCTACTCCGGAAGTTTACGTCTCGTTCTACTTTCGATTTTAGAAATCGTCTAGCTCCTATATATTGTTCGTTCAGTAGAAAGTATTTAGGCTCCCCTGTCTGTAACTTAAAAATAAAAATAAAGTAAGATGTCGACTGGGTTGGTGACTGATAAATTATTTGTTTGAAGATTTGGTGGATGTAATTTTTGTTTCTCATCTAATGATCGAGATGATAGCATCTCGAGATTCCCCTCGACCCTTAACCCCACCCCTCGACAACTAGTTTTGCTGCCTTCGTACGTCTGTTTGTCTTCTCGCGGGAGCTATGACAGCATAGTTCAGTTCGTGATGATGGCAGGGCCGGTTGCGGCTTCTTCATTGAAGGAGTGGGAGAGTCTTCCTACGGCGTTCCACCAGCTATAATTATATGTATTCTCACATGCGAGTTACCTGCCATTCAAGAGGCTTTTAGCTCCCTGCGGGCATCAAACTGTCGGTCTTCTCCGACTTCCTGAGCGCCCTCACCAGCATCGATCACGGGTGTTCAGTCACCCGACCCACACTGGTCTCTGATATTCTGGGTCTGGCTTTCTCCCTCCACCTCAAGGACATCTCAGTTTCTAAGGCCTGGATCCCCTCTCATGTAGGTATCCGGGGAAATGAGATGGCTGAGTGCTATAACCACTAGTATATTATAAGTCAGTCTCCGTGCAGCGAAGAAGCGTCACTAGCTGAATATAATTATTATACCCCTGTATTGTTTGTTTTATACGTAAATAAGCTTAAATGTATCAACTATAATATATAGCTATCCTAGTTTATAATATTCGAATCTTTAAATTTTTGGAGAAGCTAAGCTAAGCGAAATCTTTTTTTTCTTCATAACTCGAGATCAGAGTTAAATTAATAGTTAGTTATTCATTGCTACTGCAAAGTGCCGAATCAGGACCACAAATTCAAGACCACAACTTTGCTAGTAGTAGTAGTAGTAGTAGTAGTAGTAGTAGTAGTAGTAGTAGTAGTAGTAGTAGTAGTAGTAGTAGTAGTATATTAATTTAGTAAAATCTTTAATTAATTTATTTATTTATTTATTTATTATTATTATTATTATTATTATTATTATTATTATTATTATTAGTGAGTTCTGACAGGCGTTGTTGCAGTGCTCTGACTGTTTTTCCTGTATTTGTTCCTGTCTATGTTCATGTCCTGTCTCCAAATTTGTCTGCGGGAACCGTGAAGATGTGGCCGTCATTCTGGACTAATTTTGGTGCCATTTTTCCTCAAAAAGCAAAAGTTTTGGGATTTTTAGTGTTTCTACATTTTGTAACTCTACTGTCAACGTTTGGTTTGCCTGCCTTTTTGGTCAGCCGTGGCGAGCAGGTGTTCACCCCAGTCCCCAACCCAGGCTTGGGGTCACTGAGCGCGCATTTATCCAGGTCAGTGTCAACAAGAACGTACAGGTCACAATGGTGATCGGGTGTTTGCCAGCCTTGCCACTACTGACCCACATCTACTGAGTACACGTTCACTCCCTCACAACAATGGAGTACTTTTATACCTCCGACTTTTTTCGGTGCATTAGCACTGAACATCGACAGGACCCATAGTTTCCTAGGCCCACTGTACAGTACTCAAGTACCGACCTTGTGTCACTGGCAGGCCGTGCTACGACTCCATCGCCTCCCCTTGTCGCCACGCTGAAACGATTTGGCATTGCCAGAAATCTTCCTAAGTCGCCGCGACGCTCCAGGAGAGGTGGAAGGAATGAGAGCTAGAGACGTGATCGGGCGGCTACTGACACTGCTTCTCCCTCCAGTCTACGTCCCTGCCTCGGCTCTCAGCTCCTTGTGTCTGTAAACGCTCTGCTATCAACACTTGCATTGGTGACAATGACATCGATCTCATGCTGCTTACTGAGACCTGGCTGCACTCATCGGGCGATGAGGCTAAACTAAAGGATCTCGCTCCGCCGGGTTACTCCGCACAAGGCTTTGTTCGTGACTCGTTGGGTGTTGCTGGGAGACATTGCTCTGGTAATGAAAGATTCAGTAAAGAAGCATGCGTGCTTCTCACAGTCCTCACTCACCCACCCCACATTTGAAGCTGCTATTCTTTTTATGACTGTTAACGATATCAGGATAAACATTGCAAGTAAGAAAAACATGTTGACCCATTCTCAGTTCTTTGATCAGTTTCATGATTTCCTTGAACATTGTGACGCCTTGCCGGAAAAGACGCTTATCGTGGGAGACTTTAACATTCATGTTGATGATGCAAATGACCCATATACCAAACGATTTTTCACTTTACTTGATTTGTTCTGTTTCAGCCAGTCTGTTGTCGGCTCCACCCACAAGCGTGGTCATACTCTTGATTTGATTTTATTCCGCTCTAGTGATGATTTTTTTGTCTTCTTCTTTTATTAATAATGACCTTATGTCCGATCACAGTGCTGTTATGTGTAGGTTAAATATTCCAAAGCTTATTCCTGAATCTCATATTATAAAGTATCGTAGTATTAATAAGATAGACAAGCAAGATTTTGGAGATGATTTGTCCATGTCTGTGTTTCTAAACTGTACTGTTGCTGAGTACAACGCATCATTACTGTCCGTCCTTGACAGGCACGCCCTTCTCCGCCAACGCACGCTTCGCCCCCCTCGGAAATTTTACCCGTGGTTCAGTAATATTGCAGGGCAGTTTAGCATACTGAAACGTGAGCGTCGTCAGGCCGAGAGGCGCTGGCTTAAGTCTCGACTGACTGTTCACAAAGAGATTTTTGAAAGTATTAAGCACAAAATTAGTGATCTTATTGACAGTGCGAAGTCAAATTTCTTTTCTGCTCAAATCCTTGCCACTTCCACTTGTAAAGAACTATTTCGTACTTTCAACTCTTTGCTTGGTAAACAGACTGACTCTCCCCTTCCCACCATTTCTGATCCACACACTCTTCCTACTGTATTCTCTGATTATTTTTCTGACAAGATTTCGAATATCAGAAACAGTTTTCCTCCCTCTGCAGCCCTGAAAATGAAAAAAAGGTCCCACTAGCCTTTGGCTAGTAACTTAAAAATTTTACTAGCCAAACTAAAACTTTTACTAGCCAAACTAAAAAAAAAAAGTTCATTTTTAGCGCACTCGCATTTAGCGACTAAAGTTTTTTTTTTAGTCGCCAATTTTTTTTTTCACTAGCCATGGCGACTACCACTGCACTATCCGACACCCCTACCTACCTACCTACCTACCATGGCGACTAAATTAGTCGCCATTTTCAGGCCTGCTCTGATTCTGCTGCTCTGCCTGTCGCTTGTCATCTTTCTGGCACTTTCCTGGATTCTTTCTCTCCTGTTTCTGAACAGTTTGTCATCAACATCCTTAGAAATACCGCTCCCAAGTCATGTGAATTAGATCCTATACCTACAAGACTATTGTATGATAATCTTGACACACTTCTTCCTGTCATAACTCAAATCATCAATACCTCTCTCGCTTCCGGCTCTGTACCTGCAGATTTGAAAACGGCTGTTGTGAAACCTCTTCTAAAAAAAGCTTCCTTAGACAAAAACGAGTTAAAGAACTTCAGACCTGTATCCAACCTTCCCTTTCTATCAAAAACTCTAGAGAAAGTTGTGCTCTATCAGCTACTGTCTCACCTTGACTCTAACAATTTACACAACCCTTTTCAGTCTGCGTATCGAGCCGGCCGAAGCACCGAAACTGTTCTGCTTCGTATTGTCAATGACATTCTCACTGCTCTGGATGAGGACAAACTCTCTATTCTACTTCTTCTTGACAACTCTGCTGCTTTCGATACTATCGATCATTCTATTCTCCTTTCTCGTCTTGAAACTGTTTTTGGCATTCGTTCAGTAGCTCTTCGGGGGTTCACTTCTTATCTCCTCGACCCTACTCAGTATGAGTCTGTCAATAATTCCTCTTCAGTTCCTTCTCCGCTTCTCTATGGTGTGCCCCAGGGTTCCGTTTTAGGCCCTGTCCTGTTCATTATGTACACCACGCCCTTATTTATAATCATAAAACAGCATACTGTCAACCACCAATTATTTGCAGATGACACCCAACTACAGCAATCATGCAAGCCTGCAGACATTCACTCTATTATACAAACACTTCAGAATTGCACCACTGACATAAAAACCTGGATGAATGCAAACATGCTTAAATTAAATGATGACGAGACTGAGGCCCTTCTCTTCCCTTGCTCTTCCGTCACTGATCTTTCTCTGCCTACCTCTATCACTGTTGGTTCTTGTGAAATTTCTTTTTCTGACTCTGCTAGAAACCTAGGGTTCATCATGGATTCTACTCTCTCTATGAAACAGCATATTACTAGAGTCTGTCGGGTTTGCTAATTTGGGTTGAAGAGAATTAGTTCAATTGGGACATTTCTATCAGAAGACGCCACAAAGACCTTGATTACTTCCTGTATTCTATCTAGATTAGATTATTGCAATTCCCTTCTCATTGGCTGTCCAGATTCTATCCTCTCTCTGCTTCAAAAAGTTCAGAACTCTGCTGCCTCTCTTATCTTTAAAGTAAATCATCGCCAACCCTCCACACCTCTCCTTGTTAAGCTACACTGGCTTCCTGTCGCAGAACGTGTTAAGTATAAAACTGCCTGTATCTGCTACAATATTGTCATCGGTTCTGCTCCTTCTTATCTATCTGACCTTGTCTCCCTTTACACTCCATCTCGTTCCCTTCTCTCATCCACTGACTGTCGTCTTCTCCGTCAGGGCCGTTACAAAAGAAAATCTCATGGTTTCCGCTCTTTTGCTGTCCACGGCCCTCACCTATGTAATTCTCTCCCCTTTCATGTTAGACATTCTACCTCCTGTGAATCGTTCAAATCCAACCTTAAAACGCATCTCTTCTCAAAAGTCTTCCAGCAGTATCTGTAGTTGTAAAAATGGTTTGGAGGGGTGGGGGGTTATGTAGTAATTTAGTATGTTTTTGTCATATTGATTTACACAGCAGTAGTAGGTAGCCTATGCGTGAAAGAGTAACTTGTCTTATAATTAAAGTATATGTATAGTGTGTATATGTTATTTGCGTAAGAAAGTGTGCGTGTATAAACGCTTAGATACTTAGGGTAGGCGCTTTATAAATGCCAGTTATTATTATTATTATTATTATTATTATTATTATTATTATTATTATTATTATTATTATTATTATTATTATTATATACTTTAAAAAAAATTAGAATAGTGTGCTGCTGTGCATTCTCAATGGTGTAAATTTGGTCAGTGACGTTTTGGTTGTTTTTGCTGAAGTTTGGGTGTAGCCCTGTGGGTTCGGGCACTGAATAGAATAGACCCAACGTTTCCAGGCGTGTCGTAAGAGGCGACTACAGGGGTGATGTCAGCATGGCATCACTGGGCGAAAGTCTTCTACACCGAAGCATGCACCGGCCAGGGCGGAGGAACCTCATGTTACTACAGGTTCAACGACCACGTGCTCGGGGTCAAGGCGAGCCACACTGTATTCGTGAATATCGGCTGTGGCCAACAGCCTGGAGAGGTTTGGGCCCTGCCAGGTCTTTCTTGCCCAAGACACACTGCATGATGAATAAAACCATTTACTCCATACCGGATCGGTCGTCGACCGGGTCAGCAAGGACCGCGCCTTCCGTTGGCCACCAGGACGGAGGTGATAAGTGTGCTACTGATAGACAACTTAGCAAGATCCGCACCAGAAACAACATCGTCATAGGAACCTGGAATGTCAGGACCCTAAATGCGGAGTGAAAATTAGAAGAACTGGCCCACGAGCTGGATCACTTTCGATGGAACATTTTAGGGATCAGCGAACTGCGCTGGAAAGGCATAGGTGAAACAACGACTGACAAAGGCCACAAGCTTTATTTCAGCGGTAGAGATGACAGGCACGAACACGGCGTTGGATTCTTGGTCCACAAGAACATTCTAGCCACTGTCATGGGTTGCCGCCCAGTCTCCAGTAGACTCATTACCATCCCTCTGAGAGCAGCCACTTTCAACATCACCATCGTCCAGGCCTATGCCCCAACATCAGACTATGACGACAGCGAAGTGGACGATTTCTATGAAAATCTACAGGCTGTCATTGACCAAGTGCCAAAGAAGGACATAGTCACAGTGGAAGGCGACTGGAATGCTTAAGGTTGGCCAGGATGCGCACCACAACTGGGGAGACACATGTGGACCCCACTGCAACAACGAGACAAATGACAGAGGTCTGTTGGAGTTTGCCAGATACAGCAATCTGATACTGGCAAATACGATTTATTTCAGCGGTAGAGATGACAGGCACGAACACGGCGTTGGTTTCTTGGTCCACAAAGACATCCTAACCACTGTCATTGTTGCCGCCCAGTCTCCAGTAGACTCATTACCTTCCGTCTGAGAGCAGCCCCTTTCAACATCACCATCATCCAGGCCTATGCCCCAACATCAGACTATGACGACAGCGAAGTGGAGGATTTATATGAACATCTACAGGCTGTCCTTGACCAAGTGCCGAAGAAGGATATAGTCATAGTGCAAGGCGATTGGAATGCCAATGTTGGCCAAGATGCGCACCACAACTGGGGAGATATATGTGGACCCCACTGCAACAACGAGACACATGACAGAGGTCTGAGACTCTTGGAGTTGTAAGATACAACAATCTGATACTGGCAAACACGCTTTGGTCTCCACAAAAAAAATCCCGACAATGGACATGGCACAGTCCCAGGGGGGAGCACCACAACCAGATCGACTACATTTTGGTCAAGACACACTTCAGATCAAGCATCAAAATTAGCAGGACACGCACTTTCCAGGAGCAGAAATCGGAAGTGACCACGATCTCCTGATGATGTCCTTCCGGCTCCTCTTGAAGAGAGTAAACACGGCAAAGTGCATCAGACTGAACTTCGACCTAGACAAACTGCAAGACCTGAAGGTGGCAGAAATATTCCAAGCCACAATTGGAGGGAAATTTGCACCACTGCTCATTTTGGGAGCTGGTGAAGTAGATGTTAACACCATGACCACCACCTTCAATTCAGCTGTGACAGATGCCGCCACTGAGATCCTTGGTAAGCACCGCCCAAAGAAGAAACCGTAGATAACACCTGAACTTTTGGACCTATGTGATAAACGAAGAGAGATGAAAAAGAAAAAGAACAGCTCACATGGAGCTGATGCCTACCGAAAAATCAACAATGACATCCGAAAAGGCATGCGCACAGCAAAGGAGAACTGGATAGAAGTGCAATGCCAGGAAATAGAGAACAGTCTGAACAAGAATAACAGCAAGAAGGCCTAAAAGGTCGTGAAGCTGCTGACAAGTGTTAAACAGCCCAAGGTCTCCACGATCCAAAACAAGTCTGGCATATGCCTAACAGAAGAACAAGAAGTCTTTGATAGATGGACAGAGCACTGCTCTGACCTTTACAACCGCACAACCAACGCAGACCCATCAGTTCTAACCTGTCCCCAGAACAGATAAGATGAAGAAATCCTCCCAATTCTCAGAGAAGAAATTGAGGCAGCAGTGCAATCACTGAAGAATGGGAAGTCATCGGGAGTGGACAACATACCCGCAGAATTACTTCAAGCAGGAGGGGAAGCGATGATTGATACCCTCACCATTATCTGTAACAAGATCTGGCAGAGTATGGAGTAGCCTACACCATGGATCCAGTCGCTTGTCATCACTCTTCCCAAAAAGGGTAACCTTCAGGAGTGTGAAAATTGCCGCACCATAAGCCTCATCAGCAATCCTTGCAAGGTCCTTCTGAAAATAATCCTCAACAGTTTGTAACCCCAAGCTGAACAAATCATAACATGAGAACAAACAGGATTCATGGCAGGGCGAAGTACCACTGAACAGATTTTCAACTTAGAATAATCTGCGAGAAATACCTACAGTACCAACAACATCTATATCATGTGTTTTTAGACTTCAAGAAAGCGTTTGACCGAGTCTGGCATGCAGCTCTGTGCGCAACCATGAGAGTGTACAACATCTCAAATTATTGAAGTCATCAAAAGCCTATATGACAAGGCTACCAATGCTGTCCTCTATAACAGCGCCATCGGGAACTGGTTTAGAACAACAATCGATGTGTGTGAAGGCACAGTCAGCATAGGGGGTAGAGCAATCTTCAACCTTCGTTTCGTGTATGGATGGATTGGCTGGAGAGGAACAAGAACTTGAACATCTTGTACAGTTAGTTAGTTATTCATTGCTTACAGAGTCCAGCGGACTGCAAAGAGCCGAATCAGGACCACAAAATCAAGACCACAACTTCGCTGAAAGAGGACTCACCCCTGTTCCGCATAAAAGATCCGTCGAAACAACCCTAGTGGTAACACTGAAGGCACTCCACCAGCCGGTCACTTTACAAAAAAGATATCCCACGCAGGGGACGCTGAGGCTATACTCTAATTTATCGAACCCCCGTTTACAAAAACAAATTAGAATACAAACACCATTATAAAATATCAACAAAACACATACATATAAAATGCCTACATTGCTAAATAATAACATCATAGGAAGCCCCAGTGACCACCTGGCAGAAAGCGTCTAATATTTCCAAGCTGATCCAGCAGACCTCACACACAAATGAGGAGTTTTGTCCCAAATAAGTTTTCAAGAAAAAAGGTAGGTGACTGGTCTAGCAAAGAAGAAGAGAGTATAGTAGATTCATAGAACAGAGTAGGAATGAGAAAGAACAAAGGAGAAAGACAGCGACAGTGGGAATTTAAAGCACTAAATGTCCAGAAAGTGGGGATACTATTTATACTGAAACCCTCGGCACCCCCACGGGGGGAGCTTTTTCCAGAGGCTTGCCACCATCTCCAGAGCCTATGGAAGAGTTTTCAAGAAAAAAGGTAGGTGACTGGTCTAGCGTAGAAGAAAGTAGAGTAGATTGATAGAACAGAGTAGGAATGAGAAAGAACAAAGGAGAAAGACCGCGACTGTGGGAAATTAAAGCATTAAATTTCCAGAATGTGGGGATACTATTCATATTGAAACCACCGGTACCCCCACGGGAATATCATAGGAAGCCCTAGTGACCATTTGGCAGAAAGCGTCCAATATTCCCAAGCTGACCCAACAGACCTCATACACAAATGAAGGGATTTGGAAGTTTTCAAGAAAAAAGGTAGATGACTGGTCTAGCGAAGAAGAAGATAGTATAGTAGATTGATAGAACAGATTAGGAATGAGAAAGAACAAAGGACAAAGACAGCGACAGTGGGAATTTAAAGCACTAAATTTCCACAAAGTGGGGATACTATTTATACATAACCCCCCGGCACCCCCACGGGAGGGGGGATTTATTAATTTAAATATAACTATACTTTTGAAAGAGTTATGTTTTGTTGTATGCCATTTTTTTAGTGGGGCAACGCTCCTTGTGAATGTTAAAAGGATCTGACGATAGGGGCGTGGTCGCTGTGGTTAAAGAAAACAAGGTTAGCCGGACACTCGCTTTAAGTAAATCCATTGAGACGAATAAAGAACATTATTTTTATCATGCATAGTGTATGGCTATGCATATTTAAGTGTAAACATGTAATGTATGCACTTTATTGTTTACACAGGCGAGCAGATCCGGGAAGAAAACGATCCTTTGCTTTGCTAAAGTCAACTAGATTTATATAGCTGCTTAGATCAAGCTTGGACTTGGATTTTAAAGCAAAGACTTATTTTAATTATTTCTGACTAGAGGTGAGTTGCGTTTTACTTCTTTTTTTCTTTTGTTATAAACTTGAGTTAGATCAAGTTTTGCGTGTCGCAGCAACATGAATTGATGTCACCGTCGATATATAATCAAAGACTATTGATATAATGCAGACACGCAGGAGAGGGGGTGTAAAATATGATTGCCTACTATAACGCCAAAGCCTGATAATTCCAAATAGCATGGGATACTTTCAAGTATCATGGGATAATTATAAGAATCGAGGGATAATTACAAGTATCATTGAAAAAATTACAAATAACTTCGCATGATCCTGTTTAATTTTTAGTTTTGGCTCTAGCAATCCGCCTAGAAATGCGCCAAAACTAAAAATTGTATTGATCACATAATAATTACAATTTTTACTTAATAATTACAATTGTTACGTGATCATGCTTACTTCTGGCTAAGACGCCTTACTAGCGCCAAAATCCACAGTTACAGGTATCAGTGATAATAGTAATTAACACGTGTTCTATGTAATACCGTAGTCCTATCCTATCCTATCCTATCCCATAACTCGGAGGTCATAGGGGCACCACAGATGATCGTTTAACCAGCGTACTCCATCTTTCCCTGTCCTCAGCAACCCTGATGGTACCGTTACGGTAGTAGCCTACACAATATTAATTATATTACTAGTTTTGGCCACGTTTTAGTAGCGTCAAAACCTACCAAACAGTTCCGTGGAACACGACATATTTAGCCTACAATTAACACGTAAAAATTGTAATTATCAGTGGAACATTAACATTTTCGGTTTTGCTACAGCCAAAACTGAACATTAAACATGATCACGCAAAGATAGTTTTAATTTTTAGTGATAGTTGTAATTATCTCATAACAATTGCAACTATCTCACGATAATTGTTATTATTATGCGAAAATTGTATTTACCAGGTTTTGGCGACAGAAGGCGTGGCGAATACTTATATTTATTAATTAACGCTGAGGATAACCGTTATCTCTGTAAATTAAACAAAACACGTGTTAATTTCAAGCATCATTCTCTTGAAACTGGTAATTTTGGGTTTTGGCGCTAGTAGGCCGTCATAGTAGAGGAGCACAGGCGCTTGTATCTGGACACGCAAACGCCTATGTCTGTGACGCGTCTCCCTTTGGTTATATACAAGTGTATTATTTAGATAACCAAAGGGAGACGCATCACGGGCATAGGCGCTCGCGTGTCCAGACACAAGCGCCTGTGTAGAGGAGGAAGGGGGAGCCAGGAGAATAAAGACACTGCACTGGGAGAAGTGGAGGGAGGGGGAGAAGGAGGTGGAGGGGGAGGAGGAATGGTTCAAACTTCATTAACGTCCTGGAGTTTAAAAAAAAAAAAAAAAAAAAAAACCAAGCTGAGACACTGCGCTCCTACTCCTTCGGATGAGAGTATGAACCAAGGTCTAGTCTGTGCAGGCACGCATTCCATCGCATGGAATTTAAAGAGCCTAACGCTCATGTCCTACCCAGCACGCACTAGATCCCTTCTCCCCATCCCCGGTCCCCCAGGAGTGTGCTCAGTCGTCTGGGCATCAGACTATGCGCCAAAAGGCTGCAAGTGGGCGCTTCGGGAGGCTTGAGATAGATCCTGTATCGGCCAGCGCCTTGAGCGGCTCTTGAGCTGGAAAAGCGCTATATAAAGGTTATACAATAAAATAAATAAATAAGAGGGTTAGTGAAGTATTACGGGAGTAAAGATGATTTTAAAAAAAAAAGGTATCAGTTTCGTAACACAAATGTCATTCTGCCTCCTTGCACCGTGCCTTGCAGGATGGTTTTTGCAAGGTCTGATGCTCTGATGACATGGTTATACCATCGGAATTTCCATTTCTTCACCATTGTGAGCATGTCATCATGTTGTCCAATGGCTTGTGTGATAATATGTCGGACTTCGTTGTTAGTGATGTGCTGTGTATAGGAAATTCCCAGAAGTCTTCTGTAGCACCTCATCCCCATGCTTTGTATTCTTCGTTGTAGATCTGATGTGAGGGTCCATGTTTCGCAAGCGTATAGGAAGATGGAGATGACAAGGTAGCGCAGCAGTCTTACCTTGGAATGTAGACTGATGGTCATTTAACAAACATAAATTGGAATCTACAATATTACCTACAAGTCTTTTGCTAGTTGTATGGTAACAGTCCTTTTCTCATAAGGAAGAGTGGTACAAGTTTTGAACCAGTCACTGTTGAACTTATCTGGACCTTTTGGTAAGTAAACTGAAGCACAATTTCAGTATTACAGAATCAAACAACGTAATGATGACTGCACATGACTGTATGTTTTCACAGTTTATTGGTACTGGTGAAGGTCTGATACAATAGTGTAAATCAGAATAAATATATATTGAAGTGTAAATTTTTTCTAAATGATGAAGTTGATCAACAACTGGAAGATAATAATAATTATGTAGTTTCGGCAGATTGTTCCTTTTCACATTCAGAGATTGTAGCAGAAGAATATGATAATTACTAGATTGTATTTCCTTTTTTAAGTATGCTACGTTAGTGGTTATTGATAGACAATTCCATTGCATGAAATTTTACTTTGTCCCGTTTAGCCAATAGTTTATATAACACAGGGGACGCTGAGGCTATACTCTAATTTACTGAACCCCCGTTTACAAAAACAAAATAGAATATAAACATCATTATAAAATATTAACAAAACACATACATATAAAATGCCTACGTTGCTAAATAATATAGGAAGCCCTAGTGACCATTTGGCAGAAAGCGTCCAATATTCCCAAGCATCCCCAACAAACCTCATACACAAATAAAAAGTTTTGAAAGAGCACCCCTCCCCCACTGCCCACCCCCCACCCACTGCCCTCCCCCCCCCAAAAAAAAAAAAAAGAAAATAAAAAGAAAAAAGAAGGAAGGTGACTGGTCTAGCGAAGAAGACAGTATTGTAGATTAATAGAACAGAGTAGAAATGAAAAAGAACAAAGGAGAAAGACAGCGACAATGGGAATTTAAAGCACTTACATTCCAGAAAGTGGGGATACTATTTATACAGAAAACCTCGGCACCCCCACAGGGATGGGGGAGGGAGGGAGAGAGGTTAGTATATAATGTGCGTGTATGAATTTGGAAGTTTCGACTAGCGAGATGGTTTTGTGACGTTTGCTTTTTTCACATCTGATTCAGATGGCGACCTATATTTTTCGCAATTACTGAAGCGCCCAAGGTAGTAGGATGAGGTATTTAAACCTTAGTTGTACATTTTCATGTAACAGAAAACTGATGTTTGACTTGTGATGCAGAGCAGCCACGTTGAAAGCATTGAACTTCTCACGTTTAGCATTTATTGTACCGTTCTCGGACGGGAGCAACTTTGATAATCAACTTACACTTAGGATAACTGTCTTGAATGAATTGAACATTTTTGACAAAAGCAGCACTTGCATCTTCAGGTTTATTACCTTTGACATCATTCAAGGCAGTGTGAATCAAAATGACATCAGGGTTAGCATTTGATGATTTCAGCTCAACAGACTAGTGCGCCTTATGGGCTGTAGTATGCTTGCTGGGCCTGTTTATGCATATGGCACTCATCCGTGTAAGACGTGCGTGTCGGGATCATTAAACAAAAGTCCGTGCGATGGAATACATGCATGCACAGACTATCCTATCCTATCCTATCCTATCCCGTAACTCGAAGGTCGTTGGGGCACCACAGATAATCGTTTAACCAGCGTACTCCATCTTTCTCTGTCTTCAACAACCCTCATGCTAGACTTCGGTTTATTTTCTTGCCCAAAGGAGTAAACCTACATAGGCCTTAACCCTCATTCATACTCAATTCAAATCAATTCATTCAATTCAACAAATTTTTTTTTATTAAATCTTACAGTGAATTACATCAGGCATTAAACATTGTTCAAATAAGGTACAGACATTTAAATTTGAGAAACATAAGATATAACATGTAAAAATGCATTATGCACACATAAACACACCGTCGCCCACGCACGCTTATACATCGTACTCGCAACTCCCCTCACTTACATTTAAAATAAAAAAAATAATAAAACAAATACTTTTCAAAAACAACAACAACAACAACAAAAAGCAAACAAACAAAAACGCTGAATCTTCTGGCTTATGTCTTATTTAATGATCACAGTTGAGTACATCAAATGGTTGTTGTTTTAGGTCCAGCGGACTCTTCTGAGCCAAATCAAAACCAGACACTAACTCGAAACGGGTCTTACAAGATCAGAAACACGTAAACGATCCACCAAAAAAAAACCCACATATACTACATACAAATACAAACTCATGATACTATGACTACCCTACCATATCTTAAGGAAAATAAAGCTAAATAATGTTGAGGGCGTCAGCCCTTCCGTTTAATTTGTCACCCCCAGATTACAAGAAAAAGCGTAAAACGTATATGACACATAATCCTAAGACTCAAAATACCTACCTAAAAGGCCGAATAAGTAAATAACACCCGAGAGACCCAAAGATCCTCCGGATGTGTACAATTGTCAATACTTAGCCACCACAAACAGGCAAGCCAACCAGAACATCACAAAAATCCTGAGGAAAACAGTGAAAAATAATTGATGGAAAAAAATACAGGTGAATGACACATTGAAAGAGTGAATGCTGGAGACAACATAAAATAAAAGAGAAGACATAAATATAAAGAATAATTTTTTAAAAAGAGGAAATGTAAAGCTCTAAACTTCCAGAAAGTGGCAGGACTATTTATACTAAAAGATCCCCCGGTATCCCCACGTGGAGAAGGGAGGGTGCAGGGAGGGGGTGAGGAGGTAATGATCACATAGACATATTACCTATATACAAAACTACTAAGATTTGTTTGCAGTGTGCTTGACATGGAGTTGTGCGCTCTGAAAATTGACACTGGGTTAGGTTGAAGGTGTAGTACACCATCAAATGGTAATAGGAAACCGGGTAAAGCATTAAACATAGGTCGAAGTTGGTTCCCTTCAAGTATACCCATGGTTGACAAGTTGCCAAAAAAAAGCGGTAATGGCAGGAATTAAATTTAACCATACAAATCTCCTTTATCTCAGTCATGAATTATGAAGTACCTCGTTATTAATTTTTCATTTAATAATCACAAAAGTGTTCACCACACTTTTCTGACTTATACTAAAACCAAAAGTAATACAGCCCACAAAATCCACAGTGAGGGGTCGCGCGATCGCCAGATTAACAGAATATATAATAAAGAGTCAATGCCAGATCCTATAATATATTTTATGTAATATAGAGATTATCGACGAAAAATCATCTGACCACAATAATATATGCACAACACAGCAAGTACATAATAAAACACACATGATCCTCAAGATAAATTACCGGTATGTCAATGAAGTATTGTACACACATATTATTAGCCTCACATATTATTCTGAGGTTGAAAATCTGTTCAGTGGTACTTCGCCCTGCTCTGAATCCTGCTTGTTCTTCAGCTATGATTTGTTCAGCTTGGGGTTTCAACTTTGGGAGTATTATTTTCAGGAGGACCTTGCTGGGATGGCTGATGAGGCTGATGGTGCAGTAATTTTCACACTCCTGAAGGTTATCTTTTTTTTTTTTGAAAAGTGATGACAACCTCAGAATAATCTGTGAGAAATACCTACAGCACCAACAACATCTATATCATGTGTTAGTAGACTTCAAGAAGGCGTTTGATCGAGTCTGGCATGCAGCTCTGTGGGCAACCATGAGAGTGTACAACATCAGCCCTAAAATTATTGAAGTCATCAAAAGACTGTATGACAAGGCTACCAGTGCAGTCCTCCATAACAGCGCCATCGGAAACTGGTTCAGAACAACAATCGGTGCCTCAAGGATGCCTACTCTCTCCAACACTCTTCAACATCTTCCTAGAGCGCATCATGTCAGATGCACTTGCAGATCACGAAGGCACAGTAAGCATAAGGGGGGGGGGAGGGGTAGAGCAATCTCCAACCTTCGTTTTGCGGATGACATTGATGGATTGGCTGGAGAGGAACAAGAACATGAACAGCTTGTACAGAGGCTTGACACCACTCCCAGAGCCTATAAAATGGAAATAAGTGCAGAGAAGACCAAAATGATGACCAACAACACCAATGGCATCAACACGGACATCAAAGTCCAAGGCCAATCCCTCAACACAGTGAATAGCTTCAAATATTTAGGAGCCATTGTATCAGCTGAACAAATCATAGCTGAAGAGCAAGCAGGATTCATGGCAGGGCGAAGTACCACTGAACAGATTTTCAACCTCAGAATAATCTGCGAGAAATACCTACAGCACCAACAACATCTATACCATGTGTTCGTAGACTTCAAAAAGGCGTTTGGCCGAGTCTGGCATGCAGCTCTGTGGGCAACCATGAGAGTGTACAACATCAGCCCTAAAATTATTTAAGTTAGGCAAGGCTACCAATGCAGTCCTCCACAACAGTGGCATCGGAAACTGGTTCAGAACAACAATCGGTGCGCGTCAAGGATGCCTACTCTCTCCAACACTCTTCAACATCTTCCTAGAGCGCATCATGTCATATGCCCTTGCAGATCACAAAGGCACAGTAAGCATAGGGGGAAGAGCAATTTCCAACCTTCGTTTTGCGGATGACATTGATGGATTGGCTTGAGAGGAACAAGAACTTGAACAGCTCGTACAGAGGCTTGACACCACCCCCAGAGCCTATGGAATGGAAATAAGTGCAGAGAAGACCAAAATGATGACCAACAACACCAATGGCATCAACACGGACATCAACGTCCAAGGCCAATCCCTCAACACAGTGCATAGCTTCAAATATTTAGGAGCCATTGTATCAGACAATGGGTCCCGACAGGAAGTCCTCTCCAGGATCGCACAAACAACTGCTGCCCTGGCGAGGTTGAAGCCAATTTGGAAAGACAAGACCATCAGTCTACATTCCAAGGTAAGGCTGCTGCGCTCTCTTTTCATCTCCATCTTCCTATATGCTTGCGAAACATGGACCCTCAAAGCAGATCTCCAACGAAGAATACAAAGCATGGAGATGAGGTGCTACAGAAGACTCCTGGGCATTTCCTATACCCAGCACATCACCAACGACGAAGTCCGACAGACCATCACACAAGCCATTGGACAACACGATGACCTGCTCACAGTGGTGAAAAAAACGGAAACTCCGATGGTATGGCCACGTCACCAGATCATCAGGTCTTGCAAAGAACATCCTGCAAGGCACAGTGCAAGGAGGTAGAAGAAGAGGGAGGCCGAAAAAGAGGTGGGAGGACAACATTCGAGAATGGACTGGTTTGACACTGAGCAAAACATTTAGGGTTTCTGAGGACATGGAAAGATGGAGTACGCGGGTTAAACGATCATCTGTGGTGCTCCTACGACCTCTGAGTTACGGGATAGTATAGGATAGGATAGGATAGGATTGTATCAGACATTGGGTCCCGACAGGAAGTCCTCTCCAGGATCACACAAACATCTGCTGCCCTGGCAAGGTTGAAGCCGATTTGGAAAGACAAGACCATCAGTCTACATTCCAAGGTAAGGCTGCTGCGCTCTCTTGTCATCTCCATCTTTCTAAACGCTTGCGAAACATGGACCCTCACAGCAGATCTACAACGAAAAATACAAAGCATGGAGATGAGGTGCTATAGAAGACTTCTGGGCATTTCCTATATCCAGTACATCACCAACGACGAAGTCCGACAGACCATCACACAAGCCATTGGACAACACGATGACCTGCTCACAGTGGTGAAGAAACAGAAACTCCGATGGTATGGTCACGTCACCAGATCATCAGGCCTTGCAAAGACCATCCTGCAAGGCACAGTGCAAGGAGGTAGAAGAAGAGGGAGACCGAAAAAGAGGTGGGAGAACAACATTCGAGAATGGACTGGCTTGACATTGAGCAAAGCCATCAGGGTTGCTGAGGACAGAGAAAGATGGATTACGCTGGTTAAACGATCATGTGTGGTGCCCCAACGACTTCAGAGTTACGGAATTTGATAGGATAGGATAGGACTTAAAGCAAAAGATGCTCTTTCTCATCAAATATTGTGCTTGTACAGTACGTGAAAATAACTATTTTCAATTGAAGCTTAGGTCTGGGTCATCCGGAGTGTCGTTATTAGTAGTAGTAGTAATTATCGTTTTCGGAAACCTCCTATATCTTTTCAAACGTGCTACAGATCTTCTAGTTTTGAGATTCTGTGATGTAACTGTCGGCGAACTTGTAGTAGAAGAGGAAATAACATCATCATTTTTGGATGTATTTTCATCAAATCTAGAAAATGTGGTAGAAGTATCATAAAAACTAGTAGGCTTATGATGGACACGAGAATCAGAACTTCTTAGGTTAGAGTGAGATGATTCGTGCGAAATCATATTGTCGTTGAAAGTGGAAGTATCTGATTCCAAGCTGCTGCTAGTGCAACTGTTTGAGCAAGAATTTCGATTTTGCTCCAATGAAGACTTTTCCTTCAGCAATTCTAAACTGCTAAAATCTGATCCATTTAGTTCTAGTTCTTCTAAAAAATAATTTTCTTTGTTTTCATTTTCTTCTACAGAACTCTTTTCTCCTTTTATGGAATCCTGAGAATGCGTGAAATTTAAGTTCTGTAGGTCATTTGAAAGACCCAACGAACTCTGCTCTTTCTGGAGAAAAATGTTTTCATCGTTATTGTTTTTATATCGCTCATTACTACAATTATTACAGTCTTGATCGTGTTCTAATGTGTTTGCTTTATTGTCAGTCAAAACAGAATCTAATCTTCTGCGTTTTAATAAAGACGACGTATTTTCATGGCAAGAGTCAACAGATTCACTTTCACTGTTAATCCCGCGCTTGACACGCTCAACTGAAGTTTTCACAGAATTGTCCTTTGAATCTGACAAAAAAACTTCATTTATTTTTCTCGTCTTTACATTAGTATCCTGTCGATGTCTACTTTCATCTGCAGATCCAATATTGTCACAAATGCCCTCCCTAAATGCGTCTTTTGCCGCCATTTTGAAAGTTAATGTCCTTGCCCCAAGACCGGACAAAAATGTAAACCTGCTATGTACTGAGTGTTTTCTTTTTATTTTGTAAATGTTTTCTTTCATAAAGGTGTGGTTCCTCTGTCCGAATGGAGCCCTCTTGCGAACACCCTCCTTCCAAATCGATGAAGAAGTGACGTGTTCAAAATTCGTTTGTGCCTCGTGCTTATATCAATATTTACGAATTTTTTTTAGAGGGATTTAATTTGTTTTGCCAGAATTACACAATAAATTTTGATTTCATTCACTTCACCCCAAAATTTTACATTGAGTCCATAACTATTAAACAAAAAAAGTCTATTAAGAATTGGGCATGAAGTGGAAGCTGTCAAGATTAAATATGATTGTGTACAGCGGATGTTCGCTGATATAAAGTTGGTTATATGCACGAGTAAGGCTTTAAGTTGTTGATCGTACAGTATTTATGGCCTCCTCCTAAAGTGTATTGGAGGGACGTTTGCGTAGAGGGGACACAAAAATTGGCAGGCACCTCTTACAAAACACATGTGCTTGGAAGATTACGATCGATATTGCTTTGGCGTCTTCTTTTACTCATTCCCCTTTCAGCTCGTTTTCAATACAATATTATACAATAAAATAATCTTATAATAAGGAATTTACACAAGCGTAGATCATTTGACATAAAAAAGAAAGTATATTTTAAAGCCATATGTGTTAAATCGACAAAGCACTGTAGTCACCTCTTAGTAATCTAACAAAAATAAAGTTATAGGTAAGATAACAATTTTATTTAATGATAACAATTTTATTTAACAAGGGTAAACGATTAAGCACTGGTGTGCTTTTTAACATCCTGCTTTTGGGGCTTGTAGCAATAACAATTAGTATAACAAAGTAACTTCATAACAATAACATCATAATGTAATAATATAATCAAGATATGCGCCCCCGCGCGCGCTCACTCACACAAACACACACACAACTTATGTGAAACAATCTAATTAAAGTTATGAATGTAGAACTCTTGCTAAGTAGCTAATTAACTAACTGTGCTGTAAAAGATGGTTTCTAAAGGATGTGTATTTAGTGACTGCACTGCGGAGAACTTCTGCATTCATGCAATCAACTACCACAGTTAATAAAATATCACAGTTCGTCAATACAACACATTCATAATTCTACTGTCACAGTTCCATAACTTCTTATTTTAACCTAGGTACTGTATTATCGGCCAGGGACAGATAGATGAGTGATAAAAATATCTTAAATTGTAACATTCAGATTTTACAGAAATCATATACAAACAAAATTGTGGGGGTCTATCCAACAGGTGCCGAGGGTGCTCTTTACTCCCAAACGGAGGCTCGATCCTAGCTAACGTGCCTTAAAGTGTTCGGAAGTTGCGCCGTTATTTTATGCGTCATCGTCTTACATGCACACTTGGTACACCGCTACACACACCCTCAAACTGAAACAAATAATAAAAGGCACATAGAATACAGTAACATAATGAATTAGGATAAGGCGCTGTGCTAAAAATACTAGACCCTACTAGAAATAACAATATAGATTATAACGAAAACGTGGCCGACTGCCTATTTGGAATGCGGTTACAACGAACAAAAGAAGCTACATTATGCGAACATAATTCTAGATGACTGGCTTCTAATCCTAAAAGACGTACGGAATGGAATGTTCCAGCGATTTCGAGGTTTTCTAACACAACAAGGCCTCACATGCTTTTATAACCCAAAATTCAACACCTGTACCTTCAATCCTGTCCGTAAGAAGTATATTTCTAAAAAAAAGTCAAGTTCATGGAATACAAAATTACGAAAGCGATGAAAATAGGCTACAATCATAAAACAGAAAGTCGATAGGCCTACATCAAGCGTGTGCATATATACAGCGTAGTTGAATCGTCCCTGGAGTAGATTTCAAAGACTCGGTCAGCACTGTATGGTGTGTGCATTTGCCCTACGAGTCTGACGCATGTCATGTGTGAGGTGCGTGACAAGCCCGCCGTCGTTCGCTTTTATGGTCAAATGTAAAAACGTCTCGATAGTGGGTACGGGTCGTGCCGCTAGTACTGTATAGAATTCCCTCTGCAAAATAATTATTTCACCACCTTTAGATAAATAATCTTTATTTAATGTAGAAGCATATTTTCTAAATAATCATTTGTTTACAAACAATGTAAGATTTCTCTAAATAATATATTTTGTCGGTAAATAAATCATAATATAGGTAAATCAAGCACTGTTCCTAAAATAAGGAATTACTTGCCCATATAATGCATTATTTAGTGGATTGTGTGAAATCATGTATTATTTCGAAATGTCTTTAAATAATGATTTATAATGCACTATTTCGCAGAATTTGCTCAATAATGTATTATTTAGAAGATGTTGCTAAATAATGAAATATTGTTTACGGACTGCAATTTTTATTAATTAGGTGATTCGCTGATACAAGTCGTATTGCACTGTAATGTGAGGTTGTGTGTAGTCATAAAGAAAATCGTAATTTTACGCTGTTTTGCGATTTAAATTTAACTTTTGACATAAAAAAGAAAGTATATTTTAAAGCCATATGTGTTAAATCGACAAAGCACTGTAGTCACCTCTTAGTAATCTAACAAAAATAAAGTTATAGGTAAGATAACAATTTTATTTAATGATAACAATTTTATTTAACAAGGGTAAACGATTAAGCACTGGTGTGCTTTTTAACATCCTGCTTTTGGGGCTTGTAGCAATAACAATTAGTATAACAAAATAACTTCATAACAATAACATCATAATGTAATAATACAATCAAGATATGCGCTCGCGCGCGCGCGTACTCACACAAACACACACACGCACACAACTTATGTGAAACAATCTAATTAAAGTTATGAATTTAGAAGTCTTGCTAAGTAGCTAATTAACTAATTTTAATGTGCTGTAAAAGATGGTTTCTAAAGGATGTGTATTTAGTGACTGCACTGCGGAGAACTTCTGCATTCATGCAATCAACCACCACAGTTAATAAAATATCACAGTTCGTCAATACAACACATTCATAATTCTACTGTCACAGTTCCATAACTTCTTATTTTAACCTAGGTACTGTATTATCGGCCAGGGACAGATAGATGAGTGATAAAAATATCTTAAATTGTAACATTCAGATTTTACAGAAATCATATACAAACAAAATTGTGGGGGTCTACCCAACAGGTGCCGAGGGTGTTCTTTACTCCCAAACGGAGGCTCGATCCTAGATAACGTGCCTTAGGGTGTTCGGAAGTTGCGCCGTGATTTTATGCGTCGTCGTCTTGCATGCACACTTGGTACACCGCTACACACACCCTCAAACTGAAACGAATAATATAAAGCACATAGAATACAGTAACAGAATGAATTAGGATAAGGCGCTGTGCTAAAATTACTAGACCCTACTAGAAATAACAATATTGATTGTAACGAAAACGTGGCCGACTGCCTATTTGGAATGCAGTTACAACGAACAAAAGAAGCTACATTATGCGAACATAATTCTAGATGACTCGATTTTAATCCTAAAAGACGTACGGAATGGAATGTTCCAGCGATTTCGAGGTTTTCTAACACAACAAGGCCTCACAGGCTTTTATAACCCAAAATTCAACACCTGTACCTTCAATCCTGTCCTTACGAAGTATATTTCTAAAATAAGTCAAGTTCATGGAATACAAAATTACGAAAGCGATGAAAATACAATCATAAAACAGAAAGTCGATAGGCCTACATCAAGCGTGTGCATATATACAGCGTAGTTGAATCGTCCCTGGAGTAGATTTCAAAGACTCGGTCAGCACTGTATGGTGTGTGCATTTGCCCTACGAGTCTGACGCATGTCATGTGTGAGGTGCGTGACAAGCCCGCCGTCCTTCGCTTTTATTGTCAAATGTAAAAACGTCTCGATAGTGGGTAGGCCCCTACGGGTCGGCGAACTTGTTTTTTCCAGCCTAGTTCCAGTCATTCGCCGGAAAAGGCAATTACCGAAGTAGAACGAAGCTCTCCGAGTCGAGCGAAGCTATCCGATGTTTTACGAGGAGGAACAACGAAGCTTAACGTCCTATTGCATCAGCGTTAAGGACATCACCACGTCGCCACCCTGACAATAATGATCATCATCATCATATCAAAGAAGAGAACAATGATGTTTTACGAACGAAGGCTGGCAGTATGGGGCGCCATGTGTTCATTAATTCTATGTGACCATTCTATACATAGAATAAATTCTATGCACATAGAAAGCCTTCTATGCACACAAAAAGCATTCATTATTTGAAATTCCATTTATAAAAAAAGAAACCAATATTGTAAGTCATAGAATAAAATTCTTTGTATAGAATAACATTCTATAATATAGTGTAAAATTCTATGTCCATAATAAAATTCTATGTATAGAATAACATTTTATAATAGAGAATAAGATTCTATGTATGTAATACAATTCTATATTATAGAATGCACTTGTATGCATAGAACTATATTCTATAACATAGAAAGAATTATATTACAAAGAATGAATTCTATAACATAGAATGAATTCTTTACCACAAAATAAATTGCATGACATAGAAATAATTCTATGTGCATAGAATAAATTGTATAACATAGAATGAATTCTATAATAAATAATGAATTCTATATGCATAGAATGAATTTTATAGGCAAAGAATGAATAGTATAACATAGAATGAATAAGATTACATAGAATGAAATCTATGACATAGAATGAATTCTATAACATAGAATGAATTCTATAGCATAGAATGAATTCTATGACATAGAATTTATTCTATAGCATAGAATGAATTCTATGTCATAGAATTCATTCTATGCTATAGAATTCATTCTATGTTATAGAATTCATTCTATGCTATAGAGTAAATTCTATGTAATAGAATTCATTCTATGTCATAGAATTCATTCTATGTTATAGAATTCATTCTATGTCATAGAATTCATTCTATGTCATCTTATTCATTCTATGTTATACTATTCATTCTATGTTATAGAATTCATTCTATGTCATAGAATTCATTCTATGTCATAGAATTCATTCTATGTCATAGAATTCATTCTATGTCATAGAATTCATTCTATGTTATAGAATGAAATCTATATAAAAACCTTTTTTTAAATAGTAAAAACTGGGGCACTGTCAAGGTATAGAGAACATTTTGTATGGCATGGGACTGTATTGCAGAGAGATACACATTGCCACATCCCATCACTACACCACATCACTCTACATCAATGGCTGACGTACGTTCCTAATGCTATTATGCTATCCATTTTATTAACGGAAGGAACTATACATAAATGTGGGTGTTCTCACAAAGGGAGGCCAAATTCGCAACAGAGCTATTTAGCTGAAATAGGATATGGGGGGACGCCTGGGGTGAAATAGTTTTTTTTGCAATAATTATTATGTCTCAGAGTTGTATCGCAATATTCGACCTTTAATTATATTAATTATTGCTTTTTATGAGTGTACAGTACGGTTATTTCTTCAGTATTGAGCAAAAAGAACTGATTATTTCATTAGATTTTGTCACTATAAACCCTTACAGAACCTCAGCACATTGTAATGAAAAAGAAAACAGGGGCGGAGGGAGGGGGGAGGGGAGGGTGTGACGTCAATTATTTTTATTGCTTTCGCGATCTACTCACACTGCCGTCGAAGTCGTCTGCATCAAGAAACCTAAAGGCCCCGCCACACATGCCGATTGTGCAACGATTTTGTTTGCCATGGAATCCCGATTGCTGCGTGATGACGTCAGAACTACTGCTTGCCTGCGGTCCGATTTGCAATCGGCTCGGTATCGTGCGATTTGAGCCTGTTCTAAAGCCCGCAGAATGCTTGGCACGTCAGCCATTTCTTCAGTTCTCGCGCACGTGCACATGTCCCTTTATTCGTCAAAGCCTCAAAGCCTCGTTTCACAAAGAATGACCTAGTTGCGCATAGAATGAACATTCTATATTATAGAATGCATTCTATGTTAAAGAATGCATATTCTATGTTATAGAATGGATTCTATGTTATAGAATGAACATTTTATATTATAGAATGCATTCTATGTTAAAGAATGCACATTCTATGTTATAGAATGGATTCTATGTTATAGAATGAACATTCTAAGTTATAGAATGGATTCTATGTTATAGAATGAACATTCTATGTTATAGAATGAATTCTACGTTATAGAATGACCATTCTATGTTATAGAATGAACATTCTATGTTATAGAATGGATCCTATGTTATAGAATGAACATTCTATGTTATAGAATGAACATTCTATAACATAGAATGCATTCTATGTGCACCAAATGTTAAAAAATAATTCTATGAGTGTATTCAGTGTTGCGAATAAAATCCATTTTATGTTTTAAAAAAAGGTATTTTATGTCATACAATTCTTGCTGTGTTATACAATTAATTCTATATACATATAATTCATTTCACTCACATAAAATTAAAAAACACAACTAATAAATTGTAACGAAATTTAGAATTTAAAAAAAGATATTGTATGGCACATCACCACATTGCATCATCACCACATTGATCACATCATCACATCACATCACTGCATCACATTGCTTCATCACCATCATCGTGAAAACGCACCACCACATAAAATCACATCACATCAACAAATCATCACATCACATCAGCCGACATCACAGCAGCAGCGCATCTTCACATTGCAGCAGACAGCTCATATCCTGGCATCAGTGAATCACATCACATAATCTAATCACCCCACCCCTCCCACCCATCACATTTGTGGTGCAGTGTGGTGTGATTTAGAGTGATGTAGTGTGGTGATGTGATGTGGTAATGTGTATGTATGTATCTGCAATACAGTTCTATTATGCCTTAAAAGCGAGTGAATCAGACCACATCATCACATAACCTAATCACTCCACCACACCTACCCATCACTTTTGTGGTGCAGTGTGATGTAGAGTGATGTGGTGTGGTGATGGGATGTGGCAATGTGTATATCTCTCTGCAATACAGTCCCATGCCATAAAAAATGTTCTCTATACCTCGACAGTGCCCCAGTTTTTACTATTTTTAAAAAAGTGTATGTATTGATTTCATTCTATAACATAGAATGAATTCTATGACATAGAATGAATTCTATGACATAGAATTCATTCTATGACATAGAATGAATTCTATAGCATAGAATAAATAGTATAACATAGAATGAATAAGATGACATCGAATGAATTCTATGACAAAGAATGAATTCTATAACATAGAATGAATTCTATAGCAAAGAATGAATTCTATGACATAGAATTTATTCTATAGCATAGAATGAATTCATTCTATAGCATAGAATGAATTCTACGACATAGAATTCATTCTGTAACATAGAATTCATTCTATGCTATAGAATTCATTCTATGTTATAGAATTCATTCTATGTCGTATAATTCATTCTATGTCATCTTATTCATTCTATGTTATACTATTCATTCTATGCCTATAGAATTCATTCTATGTCATAGAATGAATTCTATGTCATAGAATTCATTCTATGCTATAAAATTCATTCTTTGCATATAGAATTCATTCTTTATTATAGAATTCATTCTATGTTATACAATTTATTCTATGCACATAGAATTCATTTTATGTCATATAATTTATTTTATGTTAAAGAATTCATTCTATGTTATAGAATGAATTGTATGCACATAGAATAAATTCTATGTTATAGAATTCATTCTTTGTAATAGAATTCATTCTATGTTATAGAATATAATTCTATGCATACAAGTGCATTCTATAATATAGAATTGTATTACATACATAGAATCTTATTCTCTATTATAAAATGTTATTCTATACATAGAATTTTATTATGGACATAGAATTTTACACTATATTATAGAATGTTATTCTATACAAAGAATTTTATTCTATGACTTACAATATTGGTTTCTTTTTTATAAATGGAATTTCAACTAATGAATGCTTTTTGTGTGCATAGAATGCTTTCTATGTGCATAGAATTTATTCTATGTATAGAATAGTCACATAGAATAAATGGACACATGGCGCCCCATAGGCAGCACTACGTGAAACCACAGGCTGGGGAGTCTCGTGTTTCGTAGGCCTCAATTACATACTATATACTACGGTACGTACGTATGTAGGAGGCCCACGAGTTTACAAAGACGAAAGAGAATACTTCTGAGCCTGTGGTGAAATATCCGTGCATAAAAATAGCCGCTGTTGCTTCTAGATCTAATTCTTTCTCGATCTGCACAGCTTCAAGCTGTAAGTCAAGTCGAGATTCGCATTTTGAAGCAGTTAGTATTATTATTATTATTTTATGATGATTAATATATTGACACAAATAGTAATAAAGAGTAAAAGTAATGCGCACATACAACGATTTCACATCTATATAAACAATAAAACCATGACAAAACTTCAAAGCGCTATGGATACGTTGATGTCCCTTCAGCCCAAGGCAAAGCAAGTTTATAATGGTCTCAAAAAACAGTGACATTTTTATTGCAAGCACCAAAGCAATTATTTATTTAACTAATTTTATTCTTTTTAACTGATACAGTAAATGTGTTATATGTATTTCAATGATATGTATTTTAATGAGAAACACGTATTTTAAAAAATGTTGCGTGGCAGGCGGAAATTTCCATAAATCATCTAAAAACTTTGGTAAATCTATAAGAAAAAATAACCAGTAACACCATCTGAATATTTCGGGTTACACCCAACTTCAGCAAAAACAAACAAAACGTCACTGACCATATTTACACCATTGAGCACGCACAGTAGCACACTATTCTTTTCTTTTTTTTTAAGTTGGAATAATAATAATAATAATAATAATAATAATAATAATAATAATAATAATAATAATAATAACAACAAATAATAATAATAATAATAATAATAATAATAATAATAATAATAATAATAATAATAATAATAATAATAATAATAATAATAATAACGAAACAAATAAATAAATTAAAGATTTAACTAAATAACTATACTACTACTACTACTACTACTACTACTACTACTACTACTACTACTACTACTAGCGAAGTTGTGGTCTTGATTTTGTGGTCCTGATTCGGCTCTTTGCAGTCCGCTGGACCCTGTAAGCAATGAATAACTAATTAGCTATTAATTTAACTCTGATCTCGAGTTGTCTTGATTTTGTGGTCCTGATTCGGCTCTTTGCAGTCCGCTGGACCCTGTAAGCAATGAATAACTAACTAACTAACTATTAATTTAACTCTGATCTCGAGTTATAAAAAAAATTCGCTTAGCCTACTACTCGTCCTTCTCCGGAAATTTAAAGATTCAAATATTATAAAGTATAGGCCTAAATATTATTAATTAGAATAGATATACTGTAATTTATACATTTATTTACGTATAAAACAAGCAATACAGGTCTAATAATTATATTCAGCTAGTGAGCTTCTTCGCTGCACGAAGACTGACTTCTAATATATAATGTAGATTAAGCCTATGTATACTGTATAACAGTGTCTACTTGGTTCTAGGCAGGAAATGGGGAATGGTATTATTAGTCTACTGCTGAGAACTAACAAAATGCAAATCAAGGAACGCAACTATTAAATATGATCGATAATTTAAAAAAAGTATACCGTTGCGAAATACTAATCTGTGTAAATCGAACAGAATTAGAAGCAACAGCGATCATTTTTAATGTCAACTAGTCGTCGTCAAGCAGGCATCATCTCGTAACACATCGGAGAGCTCCGTTCGACTTCGGTGATTGCCTTTTTGGGCGAATGACTGGAACTAGGTTGGAAAAAACAAGTTTGCCTACGGGTCGTGCCGCTAGTATAGAATTCCCTGTGTAAAATAATTATGTTCACCACTTTTAGATAAATAATCTTTATTTAATGTAGAAGCATATTTTCTAAATAATCATTTGTTTACAAACAATGTAAGATTTCTCTAAATATTATATTTTATCGGTAAATAAATCATAATATAAGTAAATAAGGCATTGTTGCTGACCCATATAATGCATTATTTAGAAGATTGTGTGAAATAATGTATTATTTTGAAATGTCTGTAAATAATAATTTGTTTATCTATATAATCCATTATTTCGCGGAATTTGCTCAATAATGTATTATTTAGATGTTGCTAAATAATGCATTATTGTTTACGGACTGCAATTTTTATTATTTAGGGGATTCGCTGATACAAGTCGTATTACACTGTAATGTGAGGTTGTGTGTAGTCATAACATTTGCTTTTATATAAAGATTATTTAGCTGAAAGTGTTTAAAAAAAACAACGAATAAAAAAGGCACCTAAATATTTTACAAAGGGATTTAAATACACTAGTGGGTCGTGCTTGTTGCCCGTCCACTGTTTCCATTTATAGCCGAGTGCAGATAATGATAAGTTTGTTTTACTGTGCTTCCTTGCTACCCAGCATATCCTCTCGACAACACCAATCCCTCCTCTCTCTCTCACTCTCTCTCTCTCTCTCTCTCTCTCTCTCTCTCTCTCTCTCTCTCTCTCTCCAGTCCCACGCCTCCGAACCCCTTCCTTTTTTTACCTATGGGCCTATTGAGTTTCTTATCTTAATATGCCCGACCGACTAAGACGCTCGTTTGCTACATTACATTTTTCTTTCTACGAACCCCACCGCCCAAGTACAATTTAAAGATGGCCGACATGGTGACAGACGCCAATTATTTATCTTCCTGTAAAAAAAATTTTTTAAAAATTAAAAACCCGTCCCATAAGGCAATTTTACAATAAAAACTGCTGAGAAATTCCACGTAAGGCCTAACCTGGGGACGAATTATTTGATAAAGCACGTAAACTCGACAGCCTACGATACCTCTTATACGCATCAATCTCGTGCATTTCCGCAGCCATTTTGTTTTGGTGTGGACATAGCACGGGTCCTTTAGCGAGCAACCTCAACCGCAATTTTGTAATGTCATTAATCGCTCCAAGCGATCCGAAAAGTTCGTTAAAAAAGTTAAGATCCTTTCTATTTGTAACGCTTCTCTTATGAAATGGCCTGCTCATATAATTTGGTTTTACTGTTTGTGTGTGTATGTGTGTGTGCTAACAATACCCTTTTCCCATCCCTCTTTTGCTCTAATCCCCGTCCATATTCCTCTTTTCTGCAATGTCATATATCTCTCACACTATTTTCTACATCCTGTTTTTCTCCTCTGGTCGCTTTAGGGAACCTACGTGCAGAAAAAAAGAGAATAGATAGAAACAGCCCAGTCTTCTAAAAAAAGATGGCTAATCATTCAAATGTATTTCCAAACATTCACACACATACCCGAAAAATGAGAATTTCCAAAAGTGTTAATTTTTGTGGCGGTGCTGTGATTCGGATTTATCCTAACAAATCAAAAGGCCACAATCTGAACTACATGCAAGCAAAACAATTAGATCTACCCAAATCATCTAAGCCAATTTTTAGATACAGTAGAAAACATGTTTATAAAAATAATGGAGAAGCACAATGACCTTAACCTTTATGAAAGTACAAATATGAATGATCTAACATGCTCAGCAGTAGTACCGCAATGTAAAAATTACGAATTTCGGCCCAGATATTCTAGAGACACGACAAAAAGGATGTTTTGAAGCCAACCGGACTGCTGCTGAAAGATGACCCATGGTTTGAAGTACCTGTATACCAAACTCAACCCAATCGCTTTGATATATTGAGCAAAACGTGTTTAGCAACAAACTGACTCCAGTGACCTTGACATTTGCAGTAGAGCAAGTCTGACGGCAAAAGAAGCAGGTAAAGTTCCAATGAAATTTGGTCAAAATCCGTTCAGAAGTTCTACAGTTAGAGCTTCCAACGACCGGACGGACGGACCGACATTTGGCTCGTTCTGATTCACCCTGACTATTGTAAAGTATTTCCAAATAAGTCTAAAGATAAAAGAAGGCTAACATGCCCCCGCCTAGGTGCAATGCATACTGAACAGAGGTTAAAAACACCCCCTTTAGTGTGGCAACTGTAAGCATGATTGTATGTGCAAGAAACTTCCTAGTGCAGCAGGTATGCGTCCTGTTATGTTTTTGACTCACATGCATAGCAGTGGAGTCTACGTACTCACTCCCCCCACCTTCCACCACCCCAAACAAATTTTTTAATCCATATTTTTTGCAAATATGTGCCAAAAATGGCAGTATATATAAAAAAAAAAGTCCGACTGTCCGCCGTTTGTGCAAAACTTACAAGTGGATTAACATCTCAGAACCTATTTCAACTATCACAACCAACCTTGGTAGGATGGTGAATACACATTGGACCTCATAAATGATCAGTGAACTAGTTTTTTTTTGTACCCTGGCAAGCCAGGGTACACATGATGCTGTTTAAAATGTAGACAGAGAGAACTTTTATCTGCGAGTTTCATTTGGACGATGATACCTCCCCATATCCCCCTTGATACCTCACCATACCCCCCCCCCTGATATCTCCCTGTCCCCCCCCAATGATGCCTCATCATACCCCCTTGATACCTCACCGACCCCACTTGATACCTCCCCATACCCCCTTGATACCTTCCATACCCCCTTGGTTCCTACCTGTACCCTCCTTGATACTTCCCCGTTGATCGTTTCGCAGGTATGGATGAAAGGAATCGACCATCACCATACCCCCTTATAAGATATATACTCGTATCCCCGTTATGCCTACCCATGCCCCTTTAAACCTACCCGTAGCCCCCTTTTACCTACACGTACCACCCCATCCCGATCCTTGGTAGTAATAATAATAATAATACTAATATTGAATATAGAATAATACAAATAGAAATCAGAAAAAAACACCAAGGTTTTAAAATAAAATTTGATATAAGATATTATAATTTTATTATAATAATAATAATTATTATTATTAGTTTATAAATAATAATAATAATAATAATAATAATAATAATAATAATAATAATAATAATAATAATAATAATAATAATAATAATATGGAATATAGAATAATGTCATGAACTGGCTAGTTTTAACTCTGCCTATTACTATTTAGCCTTGTGTAGTCATTGTAACATTAGAGAGAGGAGTGTATTACACAGCAGCAATTAAGGTACACAGCGAGCGAGCCACACACAGCGCAGTGAGTCAGCACTTGAGCTTTGAATCGGACCGTTTAACCAATGACCAGCAGGCTAAGCGGGTAGAGCCGGTTCTGATGTGTCAAAACCTACACACAGTTTTGGTCAGTCGTGTGTGAGACGAGGAAGAAGTAACATCTACTTAGATAGCTAGAGAAATCTCTTCACTCATAGACCAGGAAGCAGGACTTTAGAATCTTAGAATTCTATCAAGCCACCACGGGCCTGAACTTGTCAAACAGGTAAATGAACACCCTTCTGTTTCATCGTGATATATTTATATTATTGTTGAAAGTATGTTTGAAGAATTTGCTATGCATAAATGTGAATTGTTAATCCGAATTTGCGTGACCATGTGGAAAAGCCGAACACGTGGCGAAACACGACCGGTTGCGCCGCCATGTTGTATCCCGTACGGAACCGCTGTTGTTTAACTTATATGTATGTTTGCAGACCAGTGGCTGTATCACTGAATGTTTATATTATTATTAATTCTGTATGTGTATAGTTAGACACGATTGATATTTATGTATGTATAGGAATTTAGAGTTGAGATTCCAGTGGACCCCGGAAGTAGCAGAATGTTCGTCGCTTAAGATGTGGAGAAGTTGAGATGTGGAGCTATCACTGAGGGCTACTTTGGCTTTCAGTGAGACGCTCTGCACAAACCGATTATTCAGGGTTGTGCAGAATTTCGTCTCTTATATTACAGACGAGCAGGCGAGCTATCCTGTGCACCCCACTCCACAGAAACGACGAGTTGGCGGAGTAGCCTCTACCGCACAAGTCGGAAAGAGCTACCTTGAAACACACCCTGTCAGACCCCACAGCGTGGCAAGGGAACCCAACTACACAACGACACAGGTGGACCAGAAGCTACCTCACAGAAGGACTTCGCACGCACCATCTAGCAGTTAAGTGTAAAACCAAAGGTGCACTTAAACTGATCGAAACAGGACCACAGTAGTCCAACTCTTCAGAAACTGTAAAACGGACCACAGTAGTCCAATCTACATGAAATATAATAGCAAGTGCCCGAGGAAGATATAACAGCTGCCTAGACTATCAGCGATCGAACTATTAGCAGTAACTGAGACTTTTTAAGTTAGATTAGTACTTAGAGAATCTTGTATAGAGTAGAAGAAATAAAGGTGTGATTTTAACTGTTATCAAGTGGCTGGACTACATATGATTCATAGCCGTGTGAAAGCTAGTGTGACAGTAATCTTTTACCATTTTTCTATCTATTTCTGTACCCCAACCTTAACACAGAACAAGCTAAACAAATAAATTTATTAAAGTAATTCATAGGGTGACTTACTAGCAGTTCCCACCGAATAAACGTGAGGGTCCATAATTCCATTGTGCAGAGCCCATAAACCCCACGTGACAAATAATACAAATAGAAATCATAAAAAACACCAAGGTTTTAAAAGAAAATTTGATATAAGATATAATAATAATAATAATAATAATAATAATAATAATTTATTATTATTATTATTAGTAGTTTACAAATAATAATAATAATAATAATAATAATAATAATAATAATAATAAAAAATTAAAGGTAAAAAGCCCAAATTAAAAAGAAAAATATCCATATTGTAGTGTAAAAAAAAAAAAAGGCCCTCGAGAGGTTTGAACTCTGCACGGTAGGCGAATGTTTTACTAAGTAGGCTACCAACGCTTCCTAGAAAGACCATCAATTTTTTTGGTCTATATGCGAAAACATGCTGAAACCTCAATTTGATTTTTAATGGAAGCGCGCGGAATGAGGCTATTGCAGTTTGTGGACATTTTGTTTATTTATTTATCTCAGAAACGGTTAAACGTTTGGTAAGGAAATGTCGGCTATAACGATTTGGCTGGTTTTGAGCACACAGCAGGCCGATCCGCAGCGGCCAGCACCTGCCCAGATCAGCATCCATACCGGACAAACTTTATAGTAGAGGCGAAGAAGGACTTCCGGCTAAGCAATTTATATATAGATGAATGATTTCATTTCAAGGTCAAGGTCACAGGGCTTATAAAATCATAGTCAAACAATGAAGAGATTGTCACTACATGTTAATGTTTTCTAGGTTATTAATATTGAATTTATGATTCTTTGAAGCATATATATATATATATATATATATATATATATATATATATATATATATATATATATATATATATATATATATATATATATATATATATATATATATATATAAAGAGACCTTGACCATAAACTGTGAGAGTTGACCATAAACTGTGAGAGTTATAAAGTCCAAACGTTTTGTATTTAGAGATGATAGATTGATCTTTCATATAATGTTCCGTTTTTGCGTTGATCTTGAAGGTCAACGTCATTTTAGACCTTGAAAAACAGTTTTAAAAAAAGGTCATCGAACAGTGGAACGGATTAAACGTGCATGAGAGATCACATGAAGGTCAAGTTCATCCCAAGGTCAATGTCACTTAAGGTCAAGGTCATCCCAAGGTCACCTTATTTTGGCGTAATACAACTTTTGTTGTAGTTCAATTCATAGTAGGCTACATGAGTGTATTTGAAGCAGGAGATCAAGGTCATCTCAAGGTCAAAAGCATAAAATGATCGAAGTCGGTATTACTTTGCATTTTAATTCCATCTTTTCATTTTGTTTTTTCTAGGCACTCATTTTCATAATTAATATTGCGAGTTCTATAAGGAGCATGTGAGTCATATGGACTTTGCCCTTCTAGTTTGTTTTGTTTTCCACATTGTTGTTGCCCCATAATCCATGTTCCCTCAAATCTAAGTCTGTATGTTCACCCAGACCTATGTTATCTCCAGGCTTTCAGGTTTCTTATCCTATCCTATCCTATCCTATCCTATCCTATCCTATCCTATCCTATCCCGTAAATCGTTGGAGCACCTCCCACCTCTTTTTCTATCTCCCCCTTCTTCTGCCTCTTTGCACCGTGGTTTGCAGGCTGATGTGGCCATACCATCGGATTTTCGGTTTCTTCACCACTATGAGCATGCCATCGTCTTGTCCAATGTCTTGTGTGATGGTCCGTCGGACTTCGTCGTTGGTGATGTCCTGGGTTTAGGAAATGCCCGAAGTCTTCTTATAGCACCTCATCTCCATGTTTTGTATTCTTCGTTGTAGATCTGCTGTGAGGGTCCATGTTTCGCAAGCATATATGAAGATGGAGATGACAAGGGAGCGCAACAGCCTTTGCTTGGAACGTAGACTGATTGATTGATTGATTGATTGATTGTTGCTTTAGGTCCAGCGGACTCTTCCGAGCCAAATCAGGACCGGACAACCCCCGATCCGCATAAAAGATCAGCTGAAACAACCCCAGTGGGAAAACTGAATGCCCTCCACCGGCCAGTCACTTTACAATAAAGACATCCCACGCAGGGGACGGCTGAGGCTTTACCCCAACTAATCGAACCCCCGGTTACAAAAACAAAATAGAATACAAACATCATTATAAATTATCAACAAAACACATACATATAAAATGCCTATATTGCTAAATAATAACATCATAAGAAGCCCTAGTGACCACCCGGCAGAAAGCGTCCAATACTCCCAAGCTGATCCAACAGACCCCATACACAAACAAGGAGTCTTGTCCAGGAAGAGTTTTCAAGAAAAAAGGTAGGTCATTGATCTAGCGAAGAAGAAGATAGTATAGCAGAGTGATAGGACAGAGCAGGAATGGGAAAGAGCAAATGAGGAAGACAGCGACAGTAGGAATTTAAAGCACTAAATTTCCAGAAAGTGGGGATACTATTTATACTGAAACCCCCGGCACTCCAACGGATGTACTGTTGCCGCAGTGAATCGGTCATGCCTATAAAGGAAAGACAGGTTTTCAACTGGGGCTTTCACTTTTCCCTTTATAGGTTAGAACAATCTACAGTGACAAGATTGCTCATGACCCCAAGGGGTGGAACGTAGACTGTTGTGTACGCACTCACACATACTCATACGAGCTATGAGCAACAAGATAGCAGCAAGAACTATAAATAATTGATATAATATTAATAACTTTATGAAAATAAATGTGGACTATTTGATATTGCTAATAAAGTAAATCCTGCACAACCACATACTAGTTATTAACAAAGAACATAAACATTAAAATGTATGAAATACAGCAAGGGACAGATTTATTAAAGTGTATAATTTTAGAGGTGTTCGTCTTCTGTTCGTTCCTTATACCCGTTTATACGTCTTCCCCCAAGGTATTCAAAAGCCGAGACAGTGGCATAATTGGAGCAGTTTATTTTAAATCTAGTCACACTAATTAAATTCGAATTAAAATGCATAATTAAAATTCGATTGTGAGGTCCTACATAATCACAGATTGGCTGAGCTTCCGATCTGACGGAAGCAACTCTATCCATCATTTGTAGAGCAGTAATTGATTCTTTTAAGCTACACTTTGTTTTTAATCCGATAGAGATACCTACTGTTGTTAAACAATTTTTTAAAGTCATATTTTAAACGACAATTTCTTAATTCTTGTGTGTATCTGTGTGTGTGTGTGTGTCTCTCTCTCTCTCTCTCTCTCTCTCTCTCTCTCTCTCTCTCTCTCTCTCTCTCTCTCTCTCTCTCAGATTCTAGGCCTACAGGGGTGTGGTTGACTCAAAATAATGCCTAAGAAGTCGGATCCCGAGTCTGGCTCCAAGCCGAGGGCCAGTTCTTCCAGGGTGTATGTCATCGCGGCCATCTTCGTCTGTCTCGCCGCTCTGGGCATCGGCATCCTCATTGGACGGTTCGCCATCTACGGTCATGACGGCGACATTTCCGCGGCGCCACCGGCTCAGTCCAGTGCTCAATACATGCAAGCTCTGAAGGATGCGGACCCTGAAATCTCGGACCTGCTGATAAAGACTATCGACAATGCAAAGATTGAGGAGTACCTCAAGTAAGTATGCACAGGTTTGTGCTGATGGTGGCGGCGGTAGGTATAGTGGTGGAGGTGGAGGGTGGTGGGGATGGTGGTGGTGATGATGACAATGATGATGAAGATGATGATGACGGAGGTGCTGGTGATATTGATGATGAATATTCTGATGGCGATGACGACAGCTCGTGACTGTGTTTGGCCACTACCCCGACAAGTTATCAGCCTACCCAATCGCTCCCTCCTCCCCCTACCCCCTCCACCAACCCCAAGAACAGGTTCGATGCCTTCAGATAAGCCTGTAGGTAAATGAGGACATGACATTCTGAGTTTACTACACACCGCGCCGTACACTGGTTCATTCCCCTATTTAGATCGGACAAGCTTTCTTAGGACTAATCGACTTCTGAGTACAAGATAATGCTGTTAATTAAGACTTGCCGAAAAAGCTCAATTGATGCACTGTTTACAGGAATATCACGGCAGAGCCACACATCGCCGGCTTAGAAGCCGATTACAAACTGGTGGCTAAAATTAAACAAGACATGCTAGACTTCGGGCTGGATTCCGTCGCTATTGCACCGTACGAAGTGCTGCTGTCTTATCCAAATCCTGACCGGCCCAACACGGTGCAGATTCTGAACAGCAGCAACCAGGCCGTCCTCTTTGACTCCAGAACAGAAGAAAGCGACATCAGCAATAAGTCTGGAGTTGTTCCCCCTTTTCACGCCTACTCTCCTGCGGCGGAGTTAACGGCAAGTCCCCTTGTCTAAAATAATGGGGCCCAGAAGTCAAATAATCATTCCTTATTTTATTGCTTTAGGTTTAGAGAAATCTTTTTTACTCAAATAAAGACTAGCATCAAGTAACAGTAAATTATTAAACGTTGTATTTACGTATTCAAGGGTAGCCTATAAACTTATCACCAATAATAGCGGTAAGTTTGTATATTTGTTTTAATAATTGCAACATAAATCGATTAATGTTTGTGATTAGTAGGCATACTTCGATAAGACCATCAGACCTACAGAAAAAAATAATATCGTGCAACACACACACACACACACACACACACACACACACACACACACACACACACACACCCACACACACACACACACACACACACACACACACACACACACACCCACTGACTGAAAAACTGAATGAGTGATATGGATTCTGTGAAATTGACTAGGAAGTTTTATGATAGTTTTCATTTGTTTTAGTTGTTACATTGTTCATAAATTATGGGGTGAACAAAACAAAAACCCAAGTTGAGGTCCGAGGCAATATTTCGATTTTTATTCAAATGTTTATCAAGCCAAATTCATAAATTAATTGCTCAAAGTGTGTCTCTGTGGTTGTGTGTGTGTGTGTGTGTGTGTGTGTGTGTGTTTGTGTACCCCAGTGAGGGTGCCGGGGGTTTCAGTATAAATAGTATCCCCACTTTCTGGAAAGTTAGTGCTTTAAATTCCCACTGTCGCTGTCTTTCTCATTTGTTCTTTCTCATTCCTATACTGTTCTATCAATCTACTATACTACCTTCTTCTTCGCTAGGCCAGTCACCTACCTTTTTTCTTGAGAACTCTTCCGGGACAAAACTCCTCATTTGTGTGTACCTGTGAGGTCTGTTGGATCAGCTTGGAAATATTGGACGCTTTCTGCCAGTTGGTCACTGGGGCTTCCTATGATATTATTTGGCAATGTAGGCATTTTATATGTATGTGTTTTGTTGATATTTTATAATGATGTCTATATTCTATTTTGTTTTTGTAAACGGGGCTTCGATAAATTAGAGTATAGCCTCAGCGTCCCCTGCTTGAGATTTCTTTATTGTAAAGTGATCGGCTGATGGAGTGCCTTCAGTGTAACCACTAGGGTTGTCTCGGCAGATCTTTTATGCGGATCAGGGGTGAGTCCTCTTTCAGCGAAGTTGTGGTCTTGATTTTGTAGTCCTGAATCGGATATGCTGGTCCTGATTTGGCTCGGAAGAGTCCGCTGGACCTAAAGCAATAATTATGTAATGTAATGTAATGTAATGTGCGTGGGGGTGGGGGTGGGGGTGTGTGTATGTGTGTGTGTGTGGTCTATGGTCTAAAATCACAATGTGTACAGACCTTAAATGGAATAAATGAACACACACAAACACACACACACACGCACACCCACACCCACACAGAGCTGTGAATGGGTACTTGGCCCGCTTGAGAACCAGCGAAGTAATGCAATGAGGTTGAGGAGATGGACACGTACAGCCCTTGCAAATACATGGCACTGAAAAAGAAAGAAAATCCCTGTCTTCTCTTTGCTACGATCTAAAGATTAATTAAAAACATTTTCCTTTTACGGTACTTTGTTTTCGTGTAAAGATTGCCGATTTTTCGAATTTCAACAACTAAATCGAAACCGGAAGTTTGGCCAATCAGAAAATGACTAAGGTCTTTGAGATTACCAATTGGCTGTGTTTCACCTTCAACGTTTTGGAATAAACCGAAAATCTATAGTGCTTTACCTGTATTTGTGTGTTCTGTTGTTTACTTTTCTCTCGTTTCCGTCTTTACACCATTCTTGTGTTTTCAATAATCTATTGCCCTGTGCCTCCGCAGGGGGACCTGATTTACGTCAACTACGGTAGAGTTGAGGACTACGATTTCCTGGCCAACAGGAGCATCAATGTCACAGGCATGATTGTCATCGCTAGATACGGTATAATCTTCAGAGGCAGCAAGGTACAAGTGAATGATGGTGGTTGTGGTAGTTTTGTTTTTGATATAGGGATGGTGCGTGTGGTTGTCGTGATAATGATAATGATGATGATAATGATGATGATGATGATGATGATGATGATGATGATGATGATGATGATGATGATGATGATGATGATGTGGTCTCGGTATTTGGGTTGTTGGTGGTGGTGGTTGTCATGATGATGATGTGGTTTTGATGTTGTGGTTGGGGAGGTTATACTGATAATGATGATGATGTTGATGATGATGATGACGACGACGACGATGATGATGGCGACGACGATGGCGAGGATGATGATGATCATGATGCTAATGATGACAATCACGATGATGATAATGATGATGATGATGATGATGATGATGATGATGATGATGATGATGATGATGATGATGATGATGATGATGATGATGATGATGATGAGTCCAATCCACAATTCTGTTTCGCAGATAAGCTTATTAATATCTTGTTTTAGGTCCAGCCGACATTTTAGATCTAAATCAGGACAATGATGATGATGATGATGATGATGATGATGATGATTATGATGATGAGGAGGAGGAAGAATGAGGACGAGGATGACAATGATGGTGATGATGATAATGATGATGATGGTGATGATGATGATGATGATGATGATGATGATGATGATGATGATGATGATGATGATGATGATGAGCTTGAATACGGTCTGTTGTCATTTGCTGATGCATGTAATTGGATGAGCATCGAAAGCTACAAGTAGACTAAGTAGTAATTTCTAAGCTGGAAAGCTAATTTTAGTCTTCATGTACCTACTTCAAGTCTTATAAGCTATACTTACGCTCTACACTTAACCCGACAAGCACAATATCTTGTTTCAACTCCCACAGGTGAATTTGCCTTGGATTTTAGCTGACCTGCAGTTCGGGACTTACCTTGACTTTCCCACGACCTTGACCTTCCCATGACCCTGACCGTAATATAATGATTTAGTTGACCTGCACTTTGAGACTCCCTTGACTTTCCCATGGCCTCAGCCGCAATTTTATTACCTTTAACGTGGCCCTCATTCAAGGTGGAGATAGCGGCGAGGAATGGCGCGAAAGGCATCATCATCTACTCTGACCCCAAGGATTACACTTGGCCGAAGGAGGACGTTCGTGTCTTCCCGGACACTGTGTGGCTGCCACCTAAAGCTGCCCAGCGAGGCTCAGTCTTCGGCGGAAACGGAGACCCGCTAACACCTGGATTTCCCTCCATTAGTGAGTGCAATGCATACTGCAGAGACTGGGGAGTCGGTCGGAACTTCGGTGCGCGCATGCGCGCGTGTGTGAATGTGTGTGTGTGAGAAAGAGAGACAGAGAGGAAAAGAGACAAAGCGAGAGACAGACAGGGACAGGCAGACACAGACAGAGAGATTGGATTTAATGTGTAATTTTAAACGTTACAGTCAGATTTAAAAGTTTTCTGTTATGATCCAATCCATTTAGGAGTCTGCAGGTAACATTTTTTGTTCGTCTTAGCAATATGAACAAGTATAACCCTGAGCTGAGATCACCTTCAATGGTGGACTGTTTTTGTCAATCAATCTATCTATCCTGCACGTGAATATATTTTTAAATGTTAGACCTAACGACCGGTAGCTTATAATTATATATTGAAAGTTGTCTACTATTTATTATCCATTAATTAATGTTTCCCACGGTGGAGGGTCTACACTTAACCATCGGTGAAATTTTTAAAGCTGTCTTAAATTTATTTATGCGCCAGTAATGTTCCTACAGGGTCGGCATACCGCTTTAAAGAAAACGACACCGACAATGTTCCCTTGCCTCGCATTCCCTCCCATCCCATTGGCTATGGCGCTGCCGTTTACTTCATGCGGTAAGTAAACTTAATTTTGTAAACATTCTTCTTCGTTCTGCCTGTGACGGTGGGTTCTATTGTTGCTGGGCTCTGCACAATGGATTGCTATTACCCACTCGTCTTTCGTCTGCGGAGATCGGCTAGTTAGATCGCCCTATGACTAATCTTAATACATTTATGTTTGGCCCGGTCTGTGGTAGGATGGGGTTACAGAGATAGGGAGAAACGTGTACAAGATTCACTGACACACTAGCTCTCGCACGGCTATGAAACATAGGTAGTCCAGCCACTTGTTAACAGTAAATATCACACATTTATTTCCTCTAGATACATATTTTTCTAATCACTACACTAATTTAAATGTCCAAAACGTATTCTAACTAGGATTAACTTAACAGTCCAAAGTTCACTTCGAGTGGTTCGGAGAATGGGTAGATCTTTGAAGGATATATTCTGCTGCTGTTCTCGATACTTGCTACTGTCTCATCACTGAGCTTATTGTTCTTTTTGGCCTAATGTTCGTTTTCAGGAAGAGTGGACTACCGCACAGTCCCTATAGATCAGTGTTCGTGCATGTGTTCTATGGAATTAGCTTAAGCTTCGTGGTGCGGTGCTGTTGTCTCCTCGGCTTGTTTGTTGACTACTGAGCTATTGGAGTGCAGTGCTCTCTGCTCAGTTGCAAGCCTCGTGTCTGGGATGACTCTCTGTGGGGTCTATCTCCTGCCGCGGACCAAGCCTGCTCGTCTGCAAAACATAAGACGAGTTTCTGCAACGCATTGTTTACAAAGGGTGTGCAGAGCGTCTCACTGTTGGCAGAAACAGCCCTCAGTGAGATAAGCGACGAACAATCTTCTATGTCGGTGGTCCACTGGAATCTCCAACATACTTCAGATATATATATATATATATATATATATATATATATATATATATATATATATATATATATATATATATATATATATATATATATATATATATATATATATAGATATATAGATATAGATATATAGATATATAGATATATATATACATCATGGCTAACATAAACACATGAAGAAGTAATTAATAATATACACCTTGTGCAGATGTGTCTGAGAAAGCACATAGAGTATACCAAAGCGTCCCAACTTGACAATTTCTGAAAACGAGAAGTCAGTGGTGGAGGTAAGTCGGTGACTTCTGTTTTGCGGACACATGGTCTAACTTTACTGTCAGAATCAGGTGAAATTAATGGAAATTGCTCTGGCACTGTGGCTACTACAGAATAGTCGTTGAGAAAGTATCTAGGTCCATGATGCCAGATGTCTTCTTTCGGACAGAGATCATCTAGATTGCATCTGGTAGCTACATCTGCAGGATTCATCTCTGAACGGATGTATTTCCACTGTTGAGGTTCAGAAACACGTCTGATTTTCTCTACACGATTGCTAACATAGGTATAGAATCTTCTTGTTTCATTGTTGATTTACCCCCAAAAGAACCATGCTGTCTGTAAGAAGTTACCGTTTTGAGGTCAACAGCAAGCTGCTCTGAGATTAACTGCCACAATTCTGTCGCCAGAACTGCACTGCACAATTCAAGACGAGGAATAGTATTACAACTTGACGGTGCAACTTTTGACTTTCCCATGATGAAGCCAATGTGTGAATCAGAGGGATCAAGTACTTTTACATATGCCACAGCAGCGACAGCTTTCCATGAAGCATCACAGAAAATGTGAAACTCTATTTTGGTAGACTCAGTCAACGAGGTCGGGACGTACATTGTACATGCGTGGGATTTCAAGACTTTGGAGTGGTTCCAAAGACCGCTTCCACAGCTCTCATTTCAGCAAATGAGCTGCGGAAAGAGATTCATCCCAGGCTTTGCCATCAGGGGAGATTTCACGAAAAATGATTTTTTTTCCGGCGATGACAGCTGGTACCAGAAAACCCAAGGGGTCATAGATACTGTTGAAGGTAGATAGGATACCTCAACGAATGAACGCAGTGTCATTCAATTCAAGTTTGACCACAAACGTGCCTTTTTCGAGAGCCCAGGGTAGGCCCAAACCATTACGCACTGAAAGAGGAACCGATGGATCCGAAATATTAGTTTATTGTAGCTCATCAGCAAGATCGCTCTTTGGAAAGGCTCCGAGAAATTCTCTATCATTGGATGCTAAGTTGTGGAGCTTTAGTTTTCCTTTCTCCATTAGATCAGATTGGGTGCGTTTCATGAGACCTATTGCCTGTTCTTTCTGAGGCACGGAAGTTACCCCGTCATCAACATTGAAATCATGAGAGACAACGTTCTTCACATCTTCCTCACTTGATGCCACTGTTTTTCTCAGTCTATAAGCAGCAACAGCAGGAGAATGGCTGTTTCCAAGGACATGTACACCCAAGAGGGACTCAACAAGGGGCTTGTTGAAATTATTGTCTTTATACCAAAAAAATCTCAAGAAGTCTCTGTGATCTTCATGTACAATAAAATTGATAGAACATCTGTTCTATGTCGGCTGTGAAAGCATAAGCAACGCGCCGAAATTTAAGAAGAATGCCGACAAGACTGTTGGTCAGATCTAGAGTATCTATGGTCAGATATGGGCCAGAATACATCATGCTGTTTAGAGGGAAACCTTCAAATGTTGCACGCGAGTTGAAAACGCCTCTTATTTTATTAGGCTTCAGGGTGGTAGACGTCAAAGAGTGGAGGGTACCAACAACCTCTGTCATTTTCAAGTGCGGGTGCTTCTTCTGCAGCTTCGGTGTCCAAAATCTTGGACACGAATTTGAAGAAATGTTCTGTTTTGACTGGATCTTTCTTCAAAGAGGCATTCAAGGCATAGGCTCGTCCGACAGCTTGAGGCCGATTGTTTGTGTGTATGGGTGCCGTCGACCGAAATAAAAGAGGCACAAACCACCTACCTTTTTCATTTTTCTGAAATTGTTCTTCCATCCCAGCGATGAACTTTTTGTCTTCGACAGACATGCCTATTTTCTCATCTTCATTAGTTTTCTCGAAGATACTGTCTCCAATCTAATCAATGTCTGCGACTTTGATGTTGTTCGGGCATGGTTCAAAATGTGTCCCTCTACCATCCTGAGCGTTGTACGTCTTCCGGACAGTACAGTTGATGGCTTATGCCCTTTGCCTAGAAAGACATCTCCAACTATCACACAATCTAGAGGCAGACTTTGGGCAAATGGAGACATTGAGGATCCGATGATCTGTCCCAGTACGTGATGAGCTTCTGATAAATCACGCCCGATCAGCAAACAATTGAAACTTTGCTCTCTATTTTAGGAAGCTTATCCACTGTGCAGTTGAGATGGCGATGATGCCTGGCAACCTCTGGTGCAGGAATTTCTAACCTATCGTCTGGGATGCTGCTGCATTCAATCAGAGATGGCATGAGGTCAAGGGGTAGGGTACATCTTCCGAAGCGACTCCAAGGCGATCCAGCAAAGCTGGCGTAACCAGAGATCGATTACTCTGATCATCAATGACTGCATACGCTTTAGTCTTCTTTCGTGGCTCATTGTTACACTCAGTTTGATGTTGGTGTTTTCTATCAGTATCTGATTCAGCCCCGATGCTTGAATTCCTGATAGTTGTGTAACTCAGATTCGTTTATTCACACAGCCCGTCCAAACAGCATACAAGTCACAAAGTCGACGTATGAAGTTTTCCACTTTTATTCAGCACACATCAACAACTGCATACAATTCTCAACTATACTCAACAACTTTCACAGCAACTCTCCAAATCACTATCAACAACTTTACTCTCACTACAGCAATCTCGGCACACGATTAAATAACCTCTCTCTTTTCTGGAACAATTTGGTATACTGTAGAAATGACGTACTGCCACCAATCGAACTAAAGATCGTCATCACTGACTTACGTCATCACACATTTCTTCTCCTTCCGGATCGTTCCTTCAAATTTCTACAATTATCCCGAATCTTCGATCGATAGTAAACAAGCCGATCCAGAAGATTCTACAACAATATCGACTAACGGAAATTATCAACGTTATACAAAGCCTTTCCTAACAACAATGCAAACTCAAATCAAAGGTAAATAAACTCCATTATTGAATACTTTGCAAATCGAAACGATTAGATCTATCGTACACGCTTCCGGCATACTTTCGTTCGCGTTTCAACGTAACATAACCCCCCACTCAAGAAGAAATTTACCCAATTTCTTTCAACAACGTTGAAACGTAATGCACAAACAAAGTCCTCAATTGAAACCAATTTAAGACTTTCTGAATACTGTAATTGCGCTCAGCTTATCTACACAGAGTCAATGGTTTTCATCTTCAAATCTGCCTGGATAATGTCAATGTTCACAGTTCATTCACACAGAGTCAAAGTTTCTCATCTGCAAGTCTTTCTGGATACTGTCAATGTTCACAGATCATTTACCCAGTCAACGTTTTTCATTTTCAAGTCTGTCATTACCAATATTCTTAGTTCATCCACACAGTCAATATTCGTCCAACCGCAAGGAAACGACGCCCTCGTCCGTTGCAGTTGTCATCGGCCCAGGGTCAAAAACGGTGATCTCGTGGGCTTTCCTGGAGTCAGTGCATCCTCCGTTGTCTCCTTCTTCCATCGAACATCCGATGAAGTCGACGTTGTCAGCTCCCAGAATGCATTCGCTGGGTCTCACGGTCAGGTTGGCTTCTGCGGGACGGTGGAGCAGCTCCCTCAAGGTCTGCAGATGCTCCTTCCAGGTCTGGGTGTGGACTTCATGTTCGACCAAAGTCGTAGAGCCTGGGACATCGCTGAAGTTGTGGGGAAACTCGCCCATAAGGTCCTTGAGCTCCATCTTTTGACCTTCCGTCAAGCTTGGTCCTAGCTTAACATCGTTGATGCCTTCTTTGCTATGGAAGTCTCCATGTTCCAACAGTTCCTCGCTGTCAAAGCTGTTATCGGTCACAGCTGCTGTGGCTGCGTGCGCAGTCTCTGATGGCCTTTCCACGTACAGCTTAAGGAGGTTGGCGTGGTATATCTTGGAATGCTGGCCGACCTTCACCTTGTAGTCGTTGATCCCCACCACGGTCTCCACTTCGTACGGGCCTTTCCACTGCATCAGCAACTTATTGTGATCAGTAGGTAGCAGCACCAGCACTTTGTTGCCAGGTTTAAACTTCCTGTTCACAGCCCTACGATCATAATAGTGCTTTCCACAGTCCTGGGACTTCTTCAGGTTTTCTCTGGCTATCTCGAGAGTCTGCTCCAGCTTCTCCCGTAGCTCAAACACGTACTGGTAGCTGTTCTTCACCTCTGGGGTGTCCACTTCTTTCGTCCACAGTTCTTTTAGGATGTGCATCGGCCCTCGGATGGTTCTTCCGTACAGCAGCTCGAACGGAGAAAAGCCGGTGGACTCCTGCGGCACTTCTCTGTAGGCGAACAGTAAGGCGTTGATGTAACGATGCCATTGTCTGGGCTGCTCGCTGCACAGTTTCTTCAGGGTGGACTTCAACGTAGCATTGAACTTTTCGACAAGCCCGTTGCACATCGGATGGTAGGGTGTCGTAGTTAAATGCCGGATGCTCAGAAGTCTGTTGACCTCCTTCATGCAGTCAGAGACGAACTGCGTCCCGAGGTCTGTCAGAATTTCTTCAGGCACTCCAAGCCTACTGAACATGTCCACTAGCGCCTCTGCAACAGTTTCAGTGTCAATCTTCTTCAGAGGCACTGCTTCCGGGTACCGAGTCGCATAGTCCACTAAAGTCAGTACCCATCGATGACCTTCTTCACTCGGAGGTCTTATTTCGCCGATTAAGTCTAAGGCCACCCTCTTGAAAGGTCGGTCGATCAGAGGCATCCTCTGCATAGGCACTTTCGGGACCCTTCCTCGAGGTATGGTCTTCTGGCAAAGGTCACATGATCGGCAGAAACGGCTGACGTCCGCATGAAGCCCTGGCCAGTAGAACACCGCCTGGATTCTGTCTGACGTCTTTCTGATGCCTAGGTGACCTCCCATGATAGAGTCATGAGCTACTTCCATCACTTGGCGCCTTAGAGGTAACGGTACCAAGAATTGACGTAGTGGTTTCCCTCCGTTGACCCTCGGGTGCTGGAAGATTCGGTACAGGATCTTGGCCTTCACCTCAAAATAGACCGTGCCACTGCGTTTGGTCACGTGATCTTGGCGGTTCCTGTACTTGTTTAAAGTGCTATCAGCTTCCTGGAGCTGAATCAGCTTATCTCTGTCCACGATGGCAGCTTTAGAGTTGTCGGCGACCTTCAGTGGCGTAGACGTCTTGTCTCTCTTGGCCTGGGCCCTGGTAGTAACAGCACCGACGATCTCTGGTCGGCAGGGCTGAGCCGGAGTAACCACATTGTCCCGTAGCAGCTCTGTAAGGTCTCCATCGGGAAATGGCAATGGATCCTCCTCCACAACTTCGACGTGTTGAGTTGAGGCAGGACTCCACTCTGGATCGGGGTCGTCGGGTCGTCTCGCGCCGTCGATATTCCCGATCATCAAATCATACAGCGGCTTCTTCAGGCAAACCGCTTCGACTTCGCCTATGTAGAAAGGGGTGTTGACATGAATCTTCGCAACTGGCGCTCTCACACATTTGCTGTCGGCCATAAGTGTCCATTTTGAATCGCCAGTGAATTGTTCTTTAGCGATTAGGTCTTCTCTGACGATGACCCCACTGCAGCCAGAGTCTCTTAAAACAGTCACTTCATGATTTCCGACGCGTCCCTTGGAAACAGGCATGTTCTGTACGGTCACCGCTGCGCTGGCGACGACGGGGATGGATTTTCCGTTGGCAAGGAGAAGTTGGCCATCGGTCATGCACTCTTGCACGTCCGCAGGAGTAGCTGTGCGCTTGGTCTCACTCGGAAGAATGACGCTCCCGCCGCACACTTGATGGTCAGATCTACTGGTTTGCCGTTGATTGGAGAACCGCCTCTGCCGGTTGCCCGCCGCTGAATTGTCCGTACTGCTCCGCTGTCCGCTACTTTTGTTTTGAGGACAGTTAGCCGCTCTGTGGTCTGTAGCGTTGCAGGTGAAACAGCCCCTTGAATGCCCTTCCCTGGGAGGAGGCGTGGAGTCTGTCTGTCTCTGGCTCGTCTGGCTTCCCTGGATCTGGTTCACATGGTTTCCAGTCTTCTGAAAATGTTTCGTCGCGCTGGGTGGCCCCAGGGTTTTCCCATGAGCGATGAGATATCTTTCAGCAGCCTCAGTCACATCTTTAAGCGTCTGCAGCTTTTGTTCTTCTAAGTGGGTCGCTAAGTCCTTGTGACAGGCATTGAGAAATTGTTCCTTCACGATCAGGTCATGGAGACTGTCGTAAGACTTCGTTTCGCCTGATAACTCCACCCACTTGTGTAGATATGACGACAGGCGCTCCACAAACTGCTTTGGCGTCTCGTCTGACTTAGGCCGGCATTCACGGAAGCGTTTACGGTAGCCCTTCTCTGTAAAGTTGTAGCACTGCAACAGGGCCTCTTTCAAGACGTCGTAGTTTTTGGCGTCATCGTTCGACAGTCTGGTGTAAACTTCGAGAGCTTGCCCCGTCAGAAGTGCACTTAGTCGAATCGCCCAGTCTCGAGGTTGCCAATTGGAGCTTTCGGCGAACCTTTCGAATCTCGCCAGATAGGTGTCGATCTGGTCCTTCCCGTCGACGAAAGCTGGCAATTTTGGAGCCGTATGGTCGTTGGTGGCTTGTGGCGCATGCTGATTGTTCTGGATACGCGCCAACTCTAGCTGGTATTGACGCTCAGCTTCTAATCGTCTCTCTTCCATCTCTCTTTCTTGACGCCGCTCTTCTCTTTCTTCTCGGCGACGCTGCTCTTCTAATTCTCTTTCTTCACGGCGACGCTGCTCCTCTATTTCTCTTTCTTCACGCCGTCGCTCATCTTCTCTTTCTTCACGCTGACGTTGTTCTTCTCTTTCTTGTATTCTCTCCTGAGACTTGACGTACTCCGTCAGCTGTTTGCCTTTTAGATTCAGTTGCATCCCTTTCTGCCAGAAGTCAGCCATCTTGATGCTTCTGGAAAGTTCTTTTCTGGAAAGTTCTTTTTCTAGAAAGTTCTTGACTGTAGAGTTCTTTTTTTTCTGGAAAGTTCTTGACTGTGCTGTACCTTTCTAGACTGTTCTAGAACAGCACGCTTTCTGCAGTAGCGCTGATGCTTGTCACTAGTCGCTTTCGCTGACGCAGGCCCCGCTGTCCTCGTCGTATGCGACGCTGCACCACGCTGGTGTTGATGTACACGCTCCTGTGCTGAAGTAGACGCGACGTCCGCTCGACGCTCGCTGTAATACTGGCGATGTAGCTCCGAGACTGTCCCTCGACGTAGTCTTACGGTAGCCACGTAGTCCCGATCTGTTGTTCGCTCACGAAGCAACTCTTCAGCGACTACACGCCCTTGCAGTCAACCCGAACCTATCGGTGATGTAGTCCCAGTATGTTGGCCCCTCTCGACGCAACTCGTTGGCGGCTACCCTCGATGACTGCCTCTCGTAACGTTGACTCGCTTGTTGTAGCAGTTGAACCCTTGGCTATGGCGTGAATCGCGGCTTGACCCCCAAAATGTTACACTCAGTTTGATGTTGGTGTTTTCTATCAGTATCTGATTCAGCCCCGATGCTTGAATTCCTGATAGTTGTGTAACTCAGATTCGTTTATTCACACAGCCCGTCCAAACAGCATACAAGTCACAAAGTCGACGTATGAAGTTTTCCACTTTTATTCAGCACACATCAACAACTGCATACAATTCTCAACTATACTCAACAACTTTCACAGCAACTCTCCAAATCACTATCAACAACTTTACTCTCACTACAGCAATCTCGGCACACGATTAAATAACCTCTCTCTTTTCTGGAACAATTTGGTATACTGTAGAAATGACGTACTGCCACCAATCGAACTAAAGATCGTCATCACTGACTTACGTCATCACACATTTCTTCTCCTTCCGGATC